>JAYESA010000004.1:243551114-244151114 GCA_036927795.1 Iris macrosiphon | reverse complement strand
GTCTTGTACAGCTTACTTATATATTTTCTATCTATTATGCATATTTTACTGTATTCAATTGGCATGCTGCTATGTATCTTGTTACGTCCCTCTGAGGACCTGGTCCCTTTCTAGGTGTAGACAATCATGACTATTTGCAGGAGCACGGATCAAGACTTGCTACCTCGTTATCTTTCGAGGAGATCTTCTCTTCGAGTCTCTTTGTCCAGTAGATGTACTTATTTTATTTCTCTTATATTCTAGTTGGTAGTGGATTTGTCTCCGCCCAACTACTTGCTCTTATCAAGCATTTTATACTTGATTCAGTTATATAGTTGATTGGTTATTTGATTATGTGGATGAGATTTAGTTATGCCATGTGACTTGTGACAAGATATATATACCACATGTGAGTAAACATTCATATTACAGCGTACGTGTGTATTATGGTATCCATATATTGGAGTTGCCATATACATACGGCTGGCATGCTTACGTATTCCTAGTCCTACGTATTTTGGGACTGGGGCGTGACATCAGTCATCCTTCCAACAAATAGACGCATGCTGATTGGCTATGAGGCAAAGGATCAAGCCGCATAAGGATCATGCCGCATGGAAGTCTCGGTCGCATATGGCGTTGGCCGTATAAGAACTTCGTCTTCTCTAGACAACAAGTTCAGTCATGACGGAAAAGCTCCAAAAACCCAAAAAATATTTTCTTCATAAAATTTTTATTTTAACTCTGATTCAAGTAAAATAAAAGTCAAAATGCTCAAAATAAAGTGCTCCATCAACCCCAAAAACTGATTTTCAAAAATACCATATTTTAATAGATCAAAACCAAGAAAAACTTTTGGGACCCATGAAAATCCTAACTTTAAAACTCAGATCTACTCAAAATCGTTCATCAAAACCAAAAACTCCAAGAACTAAAACTAATGAGGACATCACAGAGAATATTTTTCATCAAACACATTTTAATTTACTAATCATATGAAAAATCTAAAAATTGATGGCTTCACCACTTTGAGCAAGATGTACTTATCTTGGTGGACTAACAAACCTCTTCCAAGAACCATGTCTAGGGCTAGGATTTCGGTTGGGAGCTCTTGAGGGAAGGAGGAAGAGGAAGGAAGAAGTAAAGGAAAGAAATGAAAAGTAAAAGAGAGGAGAGAGAAATATGAGTATTTATACACAAGAGAGAAAAAAGGGTATTCTAGTCATGACTAATCCTCATGCAATCCTAACCATCCAAAATAGGCTTAGTGGTTCCAAGAGTGAACCGGGTCAGATATCCATCCTACATATGGGTCCTAGCATGGGGTTTATGACAATTGCCAAGGTTTTCACTACTGGTCTCGGGTAGTCTCCCTCAATAAACAGAAATATAATTAAATAAAACATGAACCAACGTGTAAAATACAGCATGAATACATCTACAGAAAATTTTTTAAATATCACAAATTCAAGAAAACCAAATCTGGGAACGGGTGTGACATATATCAAGTACGTATTTCTGGAGCCTTCAACAAAAAGGTGAAGGAAAGAGCTTTCCAAGTCGGTGACATCGTCCTTATAGTGAGAAGACCGATGGTCATGATGCACAAGACGACAGAAAAATTTCAAGCCAAGTGGGAAGGCCCGTTCGTCGTGGAATCAGGGTGCTCCAATGGTGCGTACATGCTCAACAAGCCTAATGGCGACTTGTTAATGATGCTAATCAATAGCAAATTCCTCAAGAAATACTATGTATAAGTTAGGCCAGTACTATCTGTAACTACCGTTCCCGAAATATCATAAAATATTTTTAATTTTCCAATATTATTTCAAAACTAGTTTTCTAAAATAATTATCGAAATCTAAAGTATTTTTCTAAAAAAAAATTCTAAAAAAAAACAATTTATTTAGATTATTGGCTAAATAATTAATGGTGAAGAGGAAAGGATGTTTAGTAAATAAATAGAAAATCTTATAAAGGAAAGTTTCTCTAGACTAAATATATTTTCTAAGATAAAAACATGTGATCAAATCCATTTCATCTAGAGATTTCTCTCATCCCCTATAAATTGGATATCAGTTTCCATTAAACCCGTTATTACTACTCTCAGCCCAGTACTACACAGCCCAAAATCCACTCTTTAAACCCACACAAACTTATGTTCCCATTCAATTCGATTTCCCGTTCGTAACCGTTCAAGAAACGGTTACGGCCAAGAGTGGAGCTCGACGACCTTACGGCCATGGCGAAGCGCTCGGTCTCTGTAAGCCTCTCCGAACTCAGCTGCGCCTGAGGCCATGGCGAGCACCGGATATTCTTTGAGTAGCAGCACCAGCGTCGGTTGAGAGCAGCTCCTATTCGCATAGGCAGGGAGTTTCATTGTCGGTCGTTCGTCCTTTCTCCTGCTATGGCGGTAGAACGCTCGAGTCCACCGAGCGCCTCCGCGGCCAGATCATCTTGCCCGGCGTCTCCGGCGGTTGATCGACCTTCGTCTCTGGTGAATTTTCTATCTCGTTGCTTGATTGGACGAGGAGAGCGTATCAGTACTCCAAGGTTTTGTCAAGATCGACGAGGCGACGATGAGTTTCTTCAAATCCTGGCGAGTATACTGTTCTTCTTCCCTTGATTCCTGAGTTATGTTCTTAAATTTCGATCATTAGAAATTATGAGTGTCTTTTGGAGATCTTCTCCTCTGATTTGATCGACATATGTTCGATATTATGCCGCAGAAGAGATCCATAGCTTTAAACGTTTGGGTGACGGTTCGAGTATGCATCAGTGATAAGTTCAGATGAGAGGGCTTCATGTTTGTACAATCGGCGCATGTATTAGGCTTCAAATCCTGTTTCGTTTGATTCGAATCGATAAGGAATTCGTCGATCATCTGTGCATTCTTGTTTCAGATCATTATGTTGAAAACACATGCGTTCTGATACCACGTGTTAGACGTGTCGCGGAAGCGTTTTGTCAACCCATCTGAGATGACCAACCAATCTACGAACACCAAGTACAGATGAAGACAAGTATATGGCGGTGACTACGTCACCTGGACAAATCCTAACCTTTATAACTCAGATAAAATTACAAGATTGCAAAAAACTAATGTTGAAATCCTTTGCCCTAATATGTTCAACCCCCTCACCACACTCAAGAAGAAAGACAGAAGATTACAATTGAAATCACTCACCAACCCGTAGCAATCTCCCTAATCGAAGTTGACGACTCCTCGATTAGATCTCATTCTTCCTTCTGTTTTGGATGACGAAGTCCTAAGAGCAAAGCACGGACTTTCTCTTAAATTTTCTGTGGACGAGCACCCCGAATATCCAACTTGTACTTGTTTTTTGTGCCTCCACCCTCCTCCATATTTATATGATGAGAAATCTATTTTAGGTTATAATAGGATTTCCTAAATAGGAAACCCTAAAATAATAATCCTATTACACCTAAAATAGCCCAATACCAATTATGGACGTCCAAATATGGCAGATTAAATATTTGATACAAATTTGAAATCTAATTAAATCTTACATTTAATGTAGATTTTTAAATTATATCAAATCAGATCTTTGACCATATTTGGGCTCCAAAATTTACCAAATCTAGACTGGACCCAACAAGTGACGGTCGACGCTAGCTGGAGACCAAGGAAGATGCAAAGCAACTCGGAGGATCGGAGATCAGTGTCATGAGGAGCAGGATTTCTGTCGTGAAATGACAGGCATGGAGTCCAATTGAGGAGCCATTGGGTCAACACCCTTTCATCAGACTGGAGGGGAAGATTGTTGGGGTCCAGTCTGGATTTGGTAAATTTTTGAGCCCAAATATGGTCAAAGATTTGATTTGATATAATTTGAAATCTAATCAAATCTTACATTTAATGTAGATTTTCAAATTATATCAAATCAAATCTTTGACTATATTTGGGCTCCAAAATTTACCAAATTCAGACTGGACCCCAACAATTTTCCCCTTCAGTCTGATGGGAGAGTGTTGACCCCATGGCTCCTCAACTGGACTCCATGCCTGTCATTTTGAGACAGAAATCATGCTCCCCATGCCACTGATCTCTGATCTCCCGAGTTGCTTTGCATCTTCCTTCGTCTCCAGCTCCTCGACCGTCACATCGACGCTAGCTGTCATGCATAGCACCTCTTGCACTACTGGGATCCTGTCGATATCAATGACACGGCCAAGACCGAAGTCCCTGACGATCAGCCTCACCGTGAGTCTTGGTTGCATGTCCCCGACTTTCGTCTTCCACCGGGACGTGTTAACGTTCCGACGAGCTTCTTCACCCTTGGCTGGCCCAACCAAGCGGGCGATGCGATTCTTCCGAGATTCGAACTCCTGAATCTGCACACCTTCGTGTTCGAACTTGAAGCTCTCCCATACACATGCGTCCTCGAGCAGAACATCACGCACTGTGCATGCCGTCGATGACCCACAGTTTTTCCTGAACTGTGTGAATGATGATGCTCCCGCCTCAGATTGAGTTTGCTGCAAACCTTGATCTCCTCCTTGGCCTCGAACTGCTGAAACCAATGTTGCTCCGTGAAACTTTGGCAAACCACCAGTCGCCAAAATCGGATCCGTGAAGCAACCCACACTTGGAGACCGACCAGCTGTCATGGGACCGACAGACTGACCCTCAATCTTTGACTCATCACCATTCGTCGCTTTGTCTCGACGAACCGAATCCTCTGTATCCCTCAAAGTATCTCGAAGCCCCTCTAAGACAAGTTTTCGACGATCCACCTTCTGTCGAATACCCCTCGAGCCTCCATCCGGTGTTTGTGGCCTTCCTGTACACCTTTGCGGCTTGAGCCTGTACATGCCACAACATAAATCTCCTCGAGCCAGCTGTTGGGAACCCTTCGTAAGCATCCAATCTTTGTTCCCAAACAAATAGCGACAACCATCATCTGCCAGCCTCCTTACCGAAATCAAGTTGTAGCGCAAACTCGGTACATGTCGCACATTCTTGAGAACGAGCTTCTCACCAAGCTCCGTTGTCAAGTGCACATCACCGATGCCTACAACTGCAGTCGTTCCCTTGTTGCCTATCTTCACATGTCCAAACCTGCCACCGCGATATGACGTAAAGATCCTCCTATATGGAGTGACGTGATATGACGCCCCCGTGTCCATGATCCAGTCGTCATCATGACACATGCCACAAGGTTCCTCTGCGTCGGTTGCTGCGATGATGAGATCTCCCATAGCCGTGAGATCCTCCTGATCATCCTTGCCTTTGGCCTTCTCAGCTTTGAGCTTCATGCAGTTGCTCTTGATATGACCCATTTTGCCACAGTGATAGCAGCTGCGGTCCACAATCGCAAGATCCCGAGAACTCCCTCATGTCCTCGCCTGTGACTTGGATCGTCCCTTCCCGTAGGAAGCCACCAGAGCGGACTCCTGCGACGATTCCACTTGCTTACGCCGGATCTCCTCGTTCAACAAGCTGCTTTTGACTGTCTCCATCGTGACAACTCCATCAGGAGCGGAGTTGCTCACCGACACTACCAACATCTTCCAGCTTTCCGGCAGAGAACTCAAAAGCAGAAGGGCCTGAAGCTCATCCTCAATCACCATCTTCATCGCAGACAGCTGATTGATGATGCACTGAACCTCGTTCAAATGTTGTGTCACCGGTGCACCCTCCATGTATTTCGAGTTGACGAGTTAGCGAATCAGAAACGTCTTGTTGCCAGCCGTCTTCTTTTCGTACAACGAATGCAACTTCTCCCACAATGCTTTTGCAGAACTCTCCATGGACACGTGGTGAAACACCGAGTCATCCAGCCATTGGCGGATGAATCCAACAGCCTTCCGATCAAGTCGTTTCCAGTAATCAGCACCTTTGTCTGTCGGCTTTGCGTTGTCGTCCTCCAATGGACCATGCAAGTTCTTGCACAAGAGTAGATCCTCCATTCTTGGCTTCCAAATCGTCCAGTTTTTTCCTATGAGGGTGATCATACGAGTGTTCATCTGTTCCGTAGACATAGTTGCACCTTCCCTCTCGAGAAGAACCTGGCTCTGATACAACGTGTTGAAAGCACGTACGCTCTGATACCACGTGTTAGGCACGTCGCGGAAGCGTTTTGCCAACCTACCTGAGATGACCAACCAATCTACGAACACCAAGCACAGATGAAGACAAGGATATGACGATGACTACGTCACCTGGACAAATTCTAACATTTATAACTCAGATAAAATTACAAGATTGTAAAAAACTAATGTTGAAACCCTTTGTCCTAATAGATTCAACCCCTCACCACACTCAAAAAGAAAGACAGAAGATTACAATTGAAATCACTCACCAACCCATAGCACATTATTGGGTCACTGTTCGTGTCTGTGAGTGAGACTCGGACACAACGACTCCAACTCTAAACTCCGACTGCTTCTCAGACACCAACCCCGCCTCCCGATCTGACCTTTCCATTGGCATACATGACCGATCGGACACGCGGACGCATCCCACCTTCCAGTCGCACCTCGTCCTCGACCAGATCTGCTGCCGGCGGATCCAATCACTGCCTGAGTTTTCAGCGCTGTCGCGGATCCCCAAGCTTCATCCTCGTCCCCTCAGTAACTCCTAATGACAGATCAGGCACTGATCCACCGAAGTCCAGTCTCGAGATCACCGCTCAGGTGAGCTCCTCATTTCTTGTTCTCTCTCTTTCTTTCCGAAAGAAAGTAATTTAGCACAGTTTTGGGATATGAACCAAATCATTAGGTCAGGGGAGAAATAAGTTTTAAGCATTGAATGAAGCTTGGTTTCTTTGACTTAGCCTCTCTCTCCAAAGAGTCAACAGTTTCTTGGTTTAGGGTCATTTGAGTTTTAACCAAACTGAACTGGGCCTGGGAATCATTGATCAAAACTCTTAAATAAGAGTAACAGGTTTTAGAATTCACTTAGTGGGTTTGTATTTAGGTTTTTATATGTTAAAATTCTGTTTGACATATATGAAGTTTGGTAATTGTTTAAGGCATTTTTCTAAAGGCACATGTGCTCAGAACAGTCTATTACTCAATAACAGTTCAAAATTTTATAAATTTTATTTAGGACAATCCAAAAATTATTTTGGGTTGCTCTCCCTCCCCTCCCCCTCCCCCTCCCCCCAACCTCCCTTCTCCTCCATCCCAAATCCTAACTCTAACCCAATCGCCGGAGGAGGCGGTGGCGGGAGGAGTAGTAGGAGGAGAGGCGGAGGCGAAGAGAGGAGATGGTCGAGGAGAGGAGAGAAGAGAGGAGGAGGAGGACTATCGAAATAAAAAAATTATGACTGTCGAAATATTTGACAGTCTTTCTAATATGATGGACTGTTGAAATATTTGACAGTCCTTCCAATAAGGACTGTCAAATGTTTTGACAGTTCTGAAAAAATTGGATTGTTTCGGATAAAAAAATTTGGTGACAAACTTGTAAATAAAAAAAAAATTTGAACTGTACTGGATAAGTTTTGATATGCCTCTAGAAATGATCTTGTTTACTAAAGAAGAGATTGTGGTTGTACTTGTTAGCTAGCTTTGAACAGGAATCTTTTGGTAAGATACGGTGAGATTGTATGCTGTTAGGAAGCATTCGATTTTAATATATGAGTTGGTTTAGTAATTTAGTTGATAAGGGGCTTAGGAATTTAAATTGGATCTTTAACAGTTTTAGAAACTAAAGTAGAAGCTTTGTGCCAAAGGTTCATTAAAGTATCTTAAACCAAATAGGATTATAAAAAATGTGTAAGGAACTTATACCTCAATCTGGTGTTATACATAGGTTGGACGAGGAGCTATATCAACAATTTGGAGCTGAGGCAAGTACACTACGACTTGATTCTTTATTTTATATTTTTGCATTGCATTGATCTCATATTGGACACTTGATCGACACGGATTATTGTACATTGATTATATCTTGATTGTACATTGATTGCATTGTCGGGACGGAGAAATATTTAGTCGGTATGTGACCAAACTCCCGTAGTGTAATATTGTGAATAGCTTAGTCGCACATTGTGCACTTGTAGCTAAGCCGGATCGTATTCTATTGTGCTATTGTACTTAGCAGCACTTCACATATTAGACTGATATTTTATTCACTATTGCATGATTATGTTTTCATTGTTTCAGTCATTGTACTATTGTCCAATATTGTAGGTTAGTCATTTCATTACTCGTTGCATTGTATCACAGTTTTACTTAATATTGTGTTCATTTGTAGGGTTGTACTTTACTCCTTTCTTGAATGGATACGTTACAGATGAGATGACAGTATATGCTATCGAGGATACTGCTCAAGACTTAGAGACTGTTTCAGAGATGTAGTAGTTTTATTATATATATTTATTTCAGATGTATATAAGTTTATGGTGGTTTACCGAATTTATCTCCGGAGAGAGTGGAGACGTATGTTGTACTAAAACAATATAGTGGACCATGGTGATGTGTGATTGTGCTTGGATACTTTCTCGTAATCTAGTGTTGTGATGAGAAGATTAATAATTGTGATTGCTTGGAGACTATTGAGGTATAAACAATTGACTACCGCTGTTAATAACAACGTAGGCTGGACGCGCTCACAATTTGTACCCGATATCGCGGGTGCGGGACATGACACATTTTTAGTGGTGGCCCATGCAGGTTTAACCTAATGGTACTTAGGGTTTAGAGTACTATTGGGGAGCCTGTTAGAATAGGAGACTCATCACATCATAGGCCGATTGTGTGATTGTATATTTTATTATTTCTTAAAGATTATTTGTACTTAGTTATTAAGTACACCTTGGATAATCAGTCCACCAAAGTTTTACAGTGGGACGTCCTTAACCGCTAAGGTATTATACTACGTCAACATTACCTCTAGTATAAATATCTTAATTCACATGCAATTTTGACGAAAGGAAAAAACTTTACTTCTCATGTAAAGGATAAAAGCTACATAAGAAAAAGGGTTTACTAAAACCCTGGCCCAAAAACAAAAGGGGGGGAGAGCCGTGGCTACTGAGGATCCTCAATATTGGCACATAACTCGGCAACCTGGCGACGCAAGAAGTCTATCTTTGCTTGGTCGTTCGCTATCGCCCGACGTTCAGCCTCCTGTCGGAGCGTGACTTTAGCTTGAAAGGCGGATAACCTCCCATGTTTGGCCTCTATCTCGGCCCTTTGAGTACCTAGACTTCCAAGATACCGGGCATTATCGTCAGCTTGTTGGCGGAGTGCTATTTGTTCTTCCGCCACGCGGCGTGCGGCGGATTCCAACTTGCCCTCCTTCTCTTGGAGTTGCCTGATTTGTGCCCGAACGTTCGTCAGGTGCTTGACCAATGTCTCTTGGGTACAAGCACGAGACTCCTTATAAACAATAAACTCTAATTCCTTCACACTTGATTCAGCAATCTCGCGATCGATAATCTCTTGTCGAGGCGCATAGGTGAATCGATCCTCGGAGACTTCGACAGCTAGCCTATCATGTTCCTTGACAATCAGGGAAAGGATGGCGCCTGTGTGTAGCTTCGTCAGTGATGGCCTCATAACCCTGGTAGGACCTGATTAGCCCTACTTGAAGCTCCGTCGAAGCTTTAGCCACAGAGAAGGGTATGTCCCTCTCTAGGACGCTTGACACTCCCCGCCTCAGGATGGTGTAGAAGGTCTCAATGTTAATCTTGGCATACTCATTCACGTCGGCCAGGGTTAAAGGCGTCATTGGAGGTGCCATCAGCGATGGCCCAGCTGAAGAGGGAACCGCAGTATTTGCAGAGGCAACTGCCATGAGACAAAAAGATCGGGTCAATAAAGAGTCGTAATGTGAAACATTAAGCGCTCGGCCCGTTACTTACCGGAAGAAGCCAAAGGTCGTGCAGTTACCGCTTGCGATGATGTTATTGTCCCAAACGGCTGTACAACCTGTAGTGCCCCGCTCCGCGTTGGCACTATGTACAAGAGATATCGTTTTGTTGGCTCGAGCGAAAGCCTTCTCGAAGAGTTTCCCGATCGAAACACAAGACGATTGATCTGGATAAGTGGGCAGAACATCTTTCTCTGATTGTTGCACGCCTTAATAATGAATCTGAGTTTTTGAAATATTTGTTTGCTAAGTAGATAATGTTCGCCTGAGAATGATAGAACGAGAACTTGCATGCTTAACTAAAGAACTTGTATCGCTTGCAATCGAAAAGAATCATTGACATGCTTAGTAAAAAGAATAGAATGTTGTATGCTAGGTTACACTGACACGGCTATCGAACGAACCATTGTCATGCTAATAAGAAGAGTAAAGAAATAGCTTGAACAAGTCTCTATTTCATATGCTAAGTAAGAGTAGAATTGCATGTTTTTGTTAAAAAGAGATAGAAGAACTAATATCAGGCTTGCTTAAATAGAGATTTCTTGCATGTTCTCTATCATACTGAATGAGATAGAAATTGCATGCTAGATTTTATAGAATCGCTATCGTGCTCGCTTATAATATGTTTTGCTTGCATGTTTTCTTATATCGAACTGTTAAAGATGATTGATTCGAATGAGAAGAGACTAATAGTGCGTCCTGAGGTACGGTCTTTGTGATCTAGTGGGGTGTGCTATTAGTTTTGTATAAGAAGATTGAATCTATCGCTCGTTTTGATAAGAAGTAAAGATATAAGTTTGCTTGATCATTGCTTGCTTGCATTATAGAATTATTTGATAGATGTTTCATGTCATGCATTGGTCTCGGACAACTTGTGCACAAGGTTTAGTCTCTCAAACGGTTCCTGGGGTACTGGGAATCGATCGCCCGGAAGAGATTTTTGTTGCACCCTGAGGTATACAATCCTTGTGATCTAGTGGAGTCTTTTTTTATTAGTGGAGAGAGGAACCATGATGTCGCAGCTGCTAGTATTCGTGTGTGTTTGTGAAAACCTGAACCTTGAGTCACAATTGCTGACATACGCGCGTGCTAGTGCAGAGCTAAACCTTGAGTCACAGCTGCTAATCATGGGGCAACCCATGGACCATCATGTAGTTAGGGCGCATGCTAGGTTAGCCTTCTTGCATACCTAATTATTTGATGCAGAGACAGACAGGGAATATAATCTTTATGTATATGCAAATTGTTGCTAACTTGTATGTCTGTTGCGGGGATAACCGTTCGGCGAAGGGTAAGAATCACTGAAAAAGTGATGTATTAATTTATGAATATGCTTGAATTATGTAATGCCCCTAGACTTGCATGTTTCACTTGATTAAGATGTTGCCCCTTTGTATAAAATGAATAAGTCCACTAGAGATAAGTTGTGTTCCTAAATAGTTAGTAAATATGGTGCAAGATACATGCTGCGCACTGCACGATAGAACATCGCCCCTACTGTATGCTTGATTGTATCGAATATGCAAACGATTTTCAAGGATATATTTTCGAAAGAAGTAATCTGACTCAAATCATGTGCTGCATGAAATGAACCCAGGTAAAAAGTAGCAATATCACTAGTAATGTAATATTTTGCTATATGCTTACTTAGTGTTGGTTTTAGAGAGTGTTGTTTCTGTTCGTTGATTTTATACTCACCAGTTCTTTCCCCAAAGTGCTGACCCCCCCAACCAGTTTGCTTGTTCGCAGGTACTGTATCGTCCGTTGAAGCGATAGTCGAGCCTCATTTCCAGGACCCAAAAATCTGGAGTCGATGCCTTAAGCCGTATCGAGATATTTTGAAATACTTTTGTGTAAAGGGATGTAATGTATGGAACGATCATTATTATCGAGAGAGAAAGCTTGAGCGAATTGTAATCTCGGTCAAGCGCCACTTGTAACACTTTTGATTATCAATAAAGAGCTTATTTTCGTATGCCATTGTATTTCTTTACTTTTCTGCAATATTGTGACGCTGCTTCTGTCTTAAATAGCTTACTTTCCCTTGTTCAAACCTTTGGCCTTGTGCAAGCGCAACTTAGGCTTGAACGGCATCAGGCCCATGCGAGGACGATATGTTCCGTAAGGTGTCATACGAGGATGATCGGCCCCTTGCGAGAATCGGGGCGTGACCTAATGGTATCAGAGCAACTCGATCCTTTATCCATTCCGTTGCTTCGCTTTGACTCAGAGATGTCCCATATATTGTTGCTGCAATGTGCGTTCCATACAATAAGTCCATAAATATTCTCAAAGATGTGCACACAAGTTTTCTTGTTGGTTGGAGATTTGATTTCTTAATTATTGTATTGCTAGTATTTTCGATTGAGGATGGTGAGGGATGAGGACTATCGTTGCTCTAGATATTGTAAGTTTCTCTTTGAAGTTTCGAGAACAAAGTTTTTTCTCGGTAGCTAAGTATGTAGTGCCCTGCTCCGCATTGGTACTATGTACAAGAGATATCGCTTTACTGGCTCGAGCGGAAGCCTTCTCGAAGAGTTTTTCGATCGAAACACAAGACGATTGATCTGGGTGAGTGGGCAGAACTTCGTTCTCTGATTCTTGCACGCCTTAATAATGAAACTGAGTTTTTAAAATGCTTGTTTACTAAGTATATAATATTTGAATGAGAATGATAAAACGAGAACATGTATGCTTAAATAAAGAACTTGTAATGCTTGCTATCGAAAAGAACCCTTGTCATGCTTAGTAAAAAGAATAGAATGTTGCATGCTAGGTTACAATGACACAGCTATCGAACGAACCATTGTCATGCTAATAAGAAGAGTAAAGAAATTGCTTGAATAATTCTCTATGTCATATGCTAAGTAAGAGTAGAATTGCATGTTTTAGTTAAAAAGACATAGAAGAACTACTACCAGGCTTCATAAAATAGAGATTTTTTGCTTGTTCCCTATCGTACTAAATAAAATAGAAATTGCATGCTAGATTTTATAGAATCGTTATCGTACTCACTTATAATATGTTTTGCTTGCATGTTTCCTACTGGGGTGTGACACTCGTTCCTTATTCCGTGTCACGTGTGAGCTGGTTCTGTCTTATTGAATAACTTTTTGATTCAATCCAAGCTCTAATTCGGTCTCTACTGCGCCTTAGCGCGAAACATATATTGCTTAACGCGGAGTACATTATAATCCATATCAAATAATAATCTAGGGCTGAGGCAAACTTATCCAAATCGTTATACTCGTCCATGTGAATCTAACATATTCACTTGCACTAGCATTCGAGATCATCATATCGCGAGTCTGGATCGTGCACATATTCAATGCATCCCACAAACATATGCATGTCAACCAACTTAGCAATAGCGAAGTCTTTGCACTCGAGTTCAACATATCACTTAATCTTGGATCGTGCACACGTTCAAGGTATCCCTCAAACATATGCATTCAACCAAACTTAGCGATAGCGAAGTCGGACAAGCTACTTGCAAAAATCTTAAGGGTTATCGTCTTACGAATCAAAATGATACCTCCAACAGGGTCAACCAAAATCCAAGCCATTTCCAATCCTACTCAAATCAAGCATTGCACTACCGTCAAGAATGATCTATCCGATCTACCAACTAGCGTCCATGTCCTATCGTCCACCACGTTCGTGTCAAACATAGTACACAGTTACCGTTCCAAGTCTAACTCTTAAGTTTTGCTGCCCCAGTTCTATGGCTTGCTCAAGCAGTACTCTAAATTCGGTCACACAAGTTCTTTCACCTGGCATTGGGTTGTCTGCCTATTTACTAGGTCAGCTCATAAGGTCATAGGTACAGTTCATGCTTACGACTCATCGTGCAAATTCGTCGCACGATGCTTGTCCCAATTCCTAAGTCAAACCATTGTTCTTTCGCACGGGGTATTCTACCCAATCTCATTTTACTCAGATTTCTAAACATCGAGTACAGATCATCCTACTCACATTAATACATTCGTTTGCACAGGGTCCGAGTCCGTTCATCAGAATCCATGATATATCAATGTTGCATGTCAAGCCTTGTGATTCACATAGTCTATCTCCTCAAACATGTTTAATAGAACCCATATATTCATTCTAAGTCTATACCACCAAGCCATGATTAAATTTCCAATCAACGATCTCAATCATAATCTCTAAGTTGTCCAACACGATTCATGTATCCGTTCACAAAATAATCAAGCATGTCTTACTCCATATTCAAGACTAAATTATCTACGAAATACTTCCGATTCACTTATATTCTCAAACTCGTCTTATCGTGTCGAATCATAAGTCAGGATGATCCTTCAATTATCACGATTCGGTCTCCCTCAAGTTCGATCATCCCTGCTGGACGTGAGATCACCACGCCAATGCTCCGCTGGATAATCACCCTAATACGGGCATGACGCATGTGCAAGCATAAAGTTACGCTAGCACAAGACAAGAACGTAAAATATTATAGTTATCATCAAAACGATCGAGATACCTTATTAATACACTTTGCTCCATCCAAGTTATATATATATATATATATATATATATATATATATATATATATATATATATATATATATATATATATATCCACCAAGTTATGTTCATCCATGCCATGATCATAATTAGTCTAGCCAAATCGTCCAACTTCAGTGTTACCGTTCGATCATTCTGTAGTCTACTTCTAGCATTTCTCAAACAACTAAGTTCAACTCTTCAAGCCAAAGTCTATCCACCTTTGTTACGTTCCATTTTATCGAGTTCGTCTGAATAATAATCGAACATATTTTCGTGAGTTCGATCATCCTCGCTGGACGTAAAATCACCACGCCAGCGCTCCCGTGGGATAATCGTTCTCAGCCGGGCCTGATTTTCGAGGGTTATCTTTTGAACTAGATTCAAGATCGTTTGTCTAATTCAATATCAAATCCGTTATCGCTTACCTCTTTCATCGAACCACAATATTTCTTTACTTGTATCAAGCTATCTTCCAATTATCGATACCATATCAAGTCTATTAATTCGAAACCACAATATCCATACTAAAGCTAACTTCTATCAAGCGGTATCCTACTCAAGTTTAATCTGTTTTGATTTAATTCAAAATTGCACGCACGATCCACCAAGTTTCCTCGACCAAGATACTAATTCTATTACCTTGAGTCCCTATTCGATATAAGCCTTATCACTTGTTCAACATATTCTCAATCGTTGAAACTAACTATCGCACGAGATCTTCAAATTTGCTCGAATATTTTCAAGACGATCAATACACCACTCAGGGTTCGAGCTATACTCTACGAATCTTTGAATCGCTTATTCGTTCATGAGCTATCACATACACCACTCAGGAATTGAGTCATCTAATTAATTCCTCAATCGCGTTCGCATCAATCTATCCAATGTAACATCCCGTTCCACTCAAGTGGACCGTCAATTCAAACGACAAAAGTGCAACGTCCTGACCCGCTTTGCTCAGGCGAGAATACTCGTTTGAGGCTAAGGCTATCCAGATTTGTCCCTTCAGGAATTCGGCTTAGGCTTTCAGAGGATCGCTCAGAGTATCGCTCAACCAAGGCGAATCATCGCTAAGGTGGGTGGCTATGATAAACTTGTCTTTGCTTAGCCAGCATACTTAAAAATATGAAACGATACATGCTAGTCGCTAGGTGAATCACCCCATGCATGCTAATAAGAATACAACGCACCTATCTAAGGAAATTATCCCAACTTGTATTGCTTATGCTAGAACATGGAAATAAAACACTATTTATATCAGTCCCTTGCATGCTACCTTTGCCTTGTGCAACTAGACACTGCTATACCTCAAGTAGATCGATATTGAACTCTTTATTATTGATTATGCGAACAAAGGATTACCAGAATAGGATTTCAATCCACAATTGTCTTGACAAATCCCATTTGAATTCGTTAAACGCCTTGATCCTGATACTTCTATTCTATTACCTCCCCCTTGAACTCTTTATTATTGATCTTCGTCTTCCCTTATTTCGGAAAGACGAAACCTCGTGCTTGGTATAAGTTTGATATATAGACAGTACTAGATATACCCCACAGGCCGGTCGTATTGTTGATGACCCTTTTATATATGATTAAGGGAATATCATAGGTGATGTGTTTGGTGTTAAAGACTTGAGGATTCAATACCATGATTAAATAAGTTGGGGCATAGCTTTATTAGATGTATAGCCTTAAATGATAGATGGGTAAATTCTAAGTTGGGTAGAGACCGCAATGTTCACTTGAGAGGAATCCTTTAGACTGTAATCAAGTGAGATTGGATAGAGAGAACCCTACCATATTTTAATTTCGAGGACAAAATTTTTATAAGTTGGGTAGATTGTAAGCCCCCTGATTTTCAGTAATTTTTAATTTGGATTTTTTCTCAATTTTCTGAAATTTACTGGAATTTTTCTGTAATTAAAACTTAGGCTTTTGAAATTAAATAATTTTTAATTGCTGTTAATTAAAATTAAAATATTATGGAAATAATATTTTATAGTGCAAAATGAAAAACTGGACATAGGATAATTTTCGGTGAATTTATTGGACTCCGGAATCATCCTTAAAGCCTTAAAGACTATTGTAGAATTAAACCGACTTAAACCTGACTGAACCCGGTTCACTTGAACCAAAATAAACCAAACCGCTACCCTGAACCGAACCAACCCAGCTTAACGGGTCGGGTCGGATCCGAGTCAAACCCGACCCGGACCCGAAACCCAAACTGAACCCAAATTGGATTCCCCCTGAGTTACTGTTCCGGCCCCCTTTAAATCCCCTCGTGAATCGTGCCCAGCCTTCGGAAACCCTAGCTCGTCTGCGCCGTCATCTTCCTCCGATCTCCTTTGCCTGAACCCTAGCCGACGACGCCGTCGATCTCCCCGCTCAACCCCCGACCGCCTCCGTCTCCTTCCTTCGGCCTTCCCTCTTCCTTCCTCCTCCCCGCAGCGACTTCATCTACGCAACTACACCATCTTCCCCCGACCAGCGGCGCCCCGACGACGATCTCCTCTTCCTTCCTCCACCGCCTTGCTCCTCCGCCTAGGCCCGCTCACAGCCCGACCACCTCGCCTCACCGTCTCCACCTACCTCTCCGCCCTGCCCAGCACCTGCTCGACCCCTCTTCCTCCTCCCTCCGTTCTCCCCCAATTCCCCGCTGCCGGAACCCTAGACCTAGCCGCCCGACTCCGGCCGCCCAGCACAGCCTCCTCTCCGAGCGATGCCTTCCCTTCTCCTCCTCCCCAGGAGCTCCGCCGCCAACCCGAAGCCCCCAGCCGACCGTCTCCTCCTCCCACTGCTCAACTCCTTCCCCGATTCCCCCACCGGCGCCATCACCGGAGCAGTCACCGTGCAACCCCCTGGCCTCGCCGCCTCCGCCGTCCCCTGCATCCCTCCGGCCGCCAGCAGCCTCCCAACTCCGGCGAAACCCTAGCCTTAACCCTAAAGCAACAGTGGACACGGACACAGCAACAATACCGGACACGGACGCAGGACATGAAGGAGACGCTCGGACACGAGAAATCAGTATTCACGGAGCCCTGTTCAGGTAGCATTTTCTCTCTCCTCGCTGATCCGATTTTGATTCCCTCTGTTGCAACGCATAGACTGTATAACCCTCTCGATGCCCGTGCAACTCGCTCGGTACATGCACACCGGAATCAACGCGTACCCGCCGACAACGTCCCGTATCTGCCCGTTCTGGAACACGTCGTAACTTCGTGTACACACGTCGGATCAAAACGAAACTTGCGCCATCGGACTCGTAACAATACGCTGGTCCTGTGACCCAAGTTTGGTTCGATTCTGAGAACGTTGACAAAATTGCGTATCGTGGGCCCCACAAGCTCCACTTGACGGGCGATTTTGTGATAGGCTCATCGGAATCCAATTCTGGAAGTTCCGTTGGGTTTGTATCATCGTTCCTGACTTGTTGACACTAAGTTTGACGAATTTGGAGACCTTTGACCCTGACACATTTTTCGGTGTAAAGTGGCCCACATGTGGACCCCGCTTTGACCCAGAAATATTATTTTTGCCCCTGTGTCCAAATTGGACTTAAGGACATGCATTTCTAGCTATTTGATATTTTCTGGATATGATGGTGATGTTTATTTCAGCAACCGGAGTAGTACCTGCAGATCACACTGAGACCAGAGCTACAGTTGGAGCCTGAACCCCAGGCAAGTGTCCTTGCCAAACTTTGCAGTCTTGTCACATATTTTCCTTGATTCTTTTACATTGTTGTGCATGCTTGACCTAGGACCGTGTGACTTACTTAGCGTTCGATTAACAGTCGGGTGCCAACACCGTACGCGGCGTTGTGTATTGTCATCTAGACATGGATACCGAGACCCTACATTCTCATACTTGTCTTATCAAGTACATTATACCCAGGACACTTGACACTATTTATGAGACAGAATCTTCCTGAGATATTCACGGTGATTCTGTGTAGGATACAGGTTCATGACATATATAGTTACATGCTTAGATTATATCCTGACTTGTTGCATTAGTTTTGATCCTGCGTGACATGGACATGTACATCGTGAACTGTGACGTGAGATTACATTGGGTGGGGAGAGTTTTACCATATCAAAGGCTGATTATATTATATATATTGTCATCTGGATGTGTCTTAGTCTCTTACACAGAGCTTTGGCACCAGTTCTGGTCCTTCGAGAAAATACTGCTATGGGTTTCTCTGACACTGATCCTGTAGTAGTCTCAGCCCGAGTATGACTAAAACTCTCAACTTGCATATCACTTAGCTGGTTATATATTTACCCTATTTATTTTATTTATTGCTGTATTTATTTTGGCTTGTAATATTTGTACCTTGTTATGTCCCCTGAGGACCTGGATCCGGATTATGTCCCCAGGATTTGCAGACGAGATCTATCCCGAGGTATACGGGACAGCAGCAGGAGCTGATACAGGAGCTGTACCGACATCCGAGGACGAGATCGTACCAGAGGACTTCTCCTGAGTATTGGCTTGAGATACTCATTTATTTCTATTTTTAGTTATTTTATTTCCAGTCTATTTCATTGATGTATCAGACTTATTCTCGGATTGTTCTCCGAGACACTTTTATTGAGATATGTCAGTTTATTTTATTTTTATTATTCTGGCATTGGATCTGTGATTATCTGTTGTGGATGAGATTAGTATAGACTGTGACTTGTATCATTGGACCTACTTATTGTTATATTACAGCTTAAGTATGCCCCAATGGATCCATTAAATTGGGTTTGTCCATCGGTGTGTGCTGCTGGCCATTATCACGCGTCTGGTCCCTTGGTATTTTGGGACTGGGGCATGACATTGTGCAACTAGACACTGCTATACCTCAAGTAGATAAATATTGATATGCTCTTCATAGTGCACTATTTACTTGTTTACACTATATGACCCTAGATCATGTCGCTCGAAAAGTCCCTTTACGGTTTCACTCATCGGCTAACCTTCGGGCCCGAGCCAATGTAAATGCTTATGTTATACAAATGCATGCTTGCCTGTTTATATGTTAACTGTAATATTGCCTAGACTCAATGTTTGCTATACGAGATTATGCCACAAATCAAGTAACACTATCGTAAATTATTCATGCATTGAGTCAGCCAGAAGACTATCGAATAGTCCTTCTGTGCAATTGAACCTGCAAGTATCCGTGACCGTTAGGTCACCAAGGCAATCCCCGAACCAGGGGCATGCATCAAGGCAAGTTGAACACTGAACTGGAATTATGTCAAGTTTATAACTGAATGATAATCATATCAAGTTTACCTCTGAACGAGAATCATGTCAAGCAAATCAAGAATCACAGCTCATGGAGCAAATGCTTGGTTCAGAACAAGAATAATGGATTATCATATCAAGTTATGGATTTCGAAAGACCCTGACATGCATGTCGCGGACAACTTAAAAAGGTGATCTTTGGATCTCAGTTCCACGGGCGGTCGCCAGGGCACCGGGCCGATCCGATCCGATCCGGATGAAACTTAACGTTTAGTCTCACGTGATTGGTGGGATGTCTTGTAGCGCAGCACGTACTTTCATTACATACCATTCCCGTTAATGACTAGGTCCTTTATGGCTAAGCCAGCGATAATTGTTCATATAGATAAGTCATCCTCGCTTAGCAGCTATCCGCGTGCGAGTCATTGCATCGCATCGAGAATAACTGAATACCTGAACGATCATAACATAGTTGTACATATGGAGCACTTGAACATCTTATGCAACACACCTGATCATCCGAGTAACTCGTGCACCCGAAACGTAACTTTGCTCACAACACTTGTGTTTGCATGAGTTATTTGCCCTGGATTGCATTATATGAATGCTTGTGCTTGAATTAACTTGGTTTGTCTTGGACAGGGAAGGACAAATGATAAGTTGGTAAGTCTTGCCATGTTTCCTTTTATATCGCACGGTGCACTTCCACACGAGATAGGCTATTCAATCTTTGCCATGAAACTGATTCTAAGACAACTAGAAAGACAACATAATAGTTGGTGTACGAAACCTATATTACATGTTTGGATTTGTCGAGCGGGCGAGTAGCCTCTCCACCAGTGCATTCATGTACTGATAATCCACCAGATTATTTGCAGGGTACGGAAGAACCTCGTTCGGTGCGGATGCCTCCTTCGTGCGTGCTAAGGCATGGAGTTCACTCTGGAGCCTTGGAGCGTTACGATCCGGAACTGAAGCACATATACAAGACATAATGTTGGAATATCGCCTATACATCATTCAACAAATATAGCCACTTGGCACGCTTTTACTGTTTCAGAGAGAGAGACTTGAGCGACTTGTAATCTCGGCTATACGTCGCCTGTAACACTTGTTCAATATCAATAAAGAGTTGTTTCACTTCAATACTTGTATTATTAAATGCTTCCGCTATTGTCGACTCAGTAAACTTGTTACCAAATCGTCTATGTGTTTATAATTTTGCTGCACTCGGACAATCTGTGCGACTCTGTAGCTTAGGCCTCTTATCGCCAGCCAATGAACCATGGCCTTGCACGGGCGTGCTCACGCTCGTGCTGCATCATGCCCAGATAGGTCAAGCGATCGTCCCGCCGGAGTGCTGGCGTGGTGATTCTCGCCTAGCGAGGACGGCCGATTAGCCTGCGGGAGATCGGGACGTGATAGATTGGTATCAGAGCTTGGCTATACACCTTTGGACTTTATTTCGATTTTCTCAATTTTGAAAGCTCATTCGTGGTTTATGTGCACACTCTCTCTCAATATCCCAAACGGAATATTCCAACAATGAGTCTAAATACTTTCAAAAAGTACATATGAATGATGTGATTGCTTGTACAAAATTATAATGCGATTGGCCTTTATGCCAACCTGTGCAAGATCCTTTGGGAATAGACTCATGCTAAGAACTTGTGACTTATGTGCAAACCCGAATTGCCTATACATGCTTGCCCAACCTGTTAGTACAAAATCGAATATTGTCCCAAACTGTTAGCCATGCACACAGCCTTTCGGCTAAGTTTTGCAGAGTATCGCGCGCTAAGATCCTTTGGTGCAAGCTAAGTTGCAAACGAGAATGGAATATCGTTTAGGAATGAGACAAGTCAGACTTAGAATGCCAACCGATAGAGCGTTCTTTGATTTATCGCTTAGGCGAATATTAAGAATCGTGCTTGGATTTTGGAAAATAGCCCGAACGGTATTTTGAGTCAGAAGATACAAATCGAATATGGTTGCTTAAGATGAATATCGAATATGGATTTAATTGGATGACTCAATTTCGAGTGGTGTATGGATCATTTAGAAATGTCCAAACGGATTCATAGGTCTCGTACGATAATTGGATTAAACGAATTTGGAAATATCTTGAATAAATGATAAGGCTTAATATCGAATTGGATTCTTGGAAATGGAAATCCATAACTCGGCTAAGGAAAGTTATTAGAAACTTGGGGGATTGTACGAGCGATTTCGGATTGAAACAAACGAACGGAACTTGAATACAATATCGCTCAAATAGAAATTAACCCGAAATAAATATCGTGTTTCGTTGGATGAGGTAAACGATAATGGATTTAGCTTGGAGTTTGGAAGAACGGTCTTGAAATCAAGTTCGAAACAATAACTTTCGAAATCAGTCCCAACGAGAACGGTTATCGTGCGGGAGCGCCAGCGTGGTAATTTCACATACGGCGGGGATGATCGAACTCACGGGAACATATTCGATAATTTTTAAATGAACTTGATAAATAGAACGTATCAAAATTGGAATAAAAAGGAAATCTAAGGTGTCTTGATCATGGCGAAGATAACCATAACATTCAAACGTTCTTGTCTTGTGCGAGCGTAACTCTGTGTCGTACATGCATCACGCCCGGATTAAGACGATTATCCAGCGGGAGCGTTGACGTGGGGATCTCACGTCCAACGAGGGTGATCGAACTTGCGGGAGACCATAGCGTGACAACTAATGGAAAGTCTTGACTTTTGGTTCGTCACGATAAGACAAAAATTGGGAATACAAGTGATCAAAAATATTTTGAGGATAAGTTAACCTAGAACTTGAAATAAATCACACTTGATGGTTTCATGAACGGATACGTGAATCAGGTTAAATGAATTGGAGTTTAATTAAAGGTTTAAAATCGAATCTTGGCTTGGTGGACTAGACTTGGAATAGATAGGGATTCTATCAAAAACATATTTTGAGAGATAGACTATGCTAATTACTAGGCTTGTCCTACATCTCGAATATTGTGGATCTTGTTGAACGGACTCGAACCCCGTGCAAACAAACGTGTTATTGAGTGTAGAAAAATTTGTGCTCGATGTTTAGAAATTTGAGTGAAACGAGCTTGGGTAGAATACCCCGTACAAATGAATAATGGTTTGACCCTAGGAAATGGGGTGAGCATCGTGCGACGAATTTGCACGATATATCGTGTGCTTGAACTTGTACCTATGACCTTATGAGCTGACCTAGCAATTAGACAGACGACCCTGTGTCGAGTGAACGAACCTGTGTTACCGATTTTACCATATTGCTTTAATAAGCTAAAAAATTGGGGCAGCAAGACTTAGGATTAGACTTGGGAATTGTAACGTGTACTATGTTTGGCCTGAATGGATTAACGCTAGTCGGTTAACCGGATAGATCGTGCTTAATGGTAGTACAAAAAATGCTTGAAACTTGAGTTGGAATGGAAAATAATATGGAATTGGATTGACCCTATTGGAAGTATCCTTGTGATTCATGAATGAGAATCCTTGAGATGTTCGCAAGTAGCTTGTCCGATTTTACTATCTCTAAGTTTGGTTGAATGCATATGTTTGAGGGATGCCTTAAACGTTTGAACGATCCAAGACTTAAGAGATGTGAAACTCGAGTGCGGAGACTTCGCTATCGCTAAGTTGGTTGGCGTGCTCATGCTAGAGGTGCACGATCCAGACTCGCGAAATGCCGATCTCGATGCTAGTGCAAGTGAATATCCACCTGGACAAGTATAACGACTTGTATAAGTTTGTCTCAGCCTTAGATCGTTAATCAAGATCGATTGAAATATACTCCTCATTAAGCAATATGTCCCGCGCTAAGGCGCAAATAAGCCCGACTCAGCATACACGCGACACGGCGTAAGAACGAGTAGGAGATTATGTTCAAAATGAATTTAGTGGTACCGATTGCTATGCTTGGGATAGATTCCATAATGCGATAGAACGGCCTGCCCTCAGTAAGTCTTGAGGACGAGACTTTTTTTGAGTGGTGTATGATATAACACCCCATTATGCTCAAGCGGACCGCCGATTCAAACGGTAAAAGTGCAACGTCCCGACCCGCTTTGCTCAGGCGAGAATACTCGTTTGAGGCAAAGGATATCCAGACTTGTCCATTCAAGAATTCGGCTTAGGCTTTCAGAAGCTCGCTAGGAGTATCGCTCAACCGAGGCGAATCATCGCTAAGGTGGGTGGCTACGATGAACTTGTCTTTGCTTAGCCAGCACACTTAAAAATATGGAACGATACATGCTAGTCGCTAGGTGAACTACCTCATGCATGCTAATAAGAATACAACGCACCTAGCTAAGGGAATAATCCCAACTTGTATTGCTTATGCTAGAACATAAAAATGAAACACTATTTATATCAGACCTTTGCATGCTACCTTTGCTTTGTGCAACTAGACCCTGCTATGCCTCAAGTAGATCGATATGGATATGCTCTTCATAGTGCACTGTTCACTTGTTTACACTGCACGACCCTAGATCATGTCGCTCGGAAAGTCCCTTTACAGTTTCACTCATCGGCTTACCTTCGGGCCCGAGCCAATGTAAATGCTTATGTTATACAAATGCATGCTTGCCTGCTTATATGTTAACTGTAATATTGCCTAGACTCAATGTTTGCTACACGAGATTATGCCACAAATCAAGTAACACTATCGTGAATCGTTCATGTATTGAGTCAGCCAGAAGACTATCGAATAGTCCTTCTGTGCAATTGAACCTGCAAGTATCCGTGACCGTTAGGTCACCAAGGCAATCCCCGAACCAGGGGCATACATCAAGGCAAGTTAAACACTGAACTGGAATCATGTCAAGTTTATAACTGAATGATAATCATATCAAGTTTACCTCTGAACGAGAATTATGTCAAGCAAATCAAGAATCACAGCTCATAGAGCAAATGCTCGGTTCAGAACAAAAATTATGGATTATCATATCAAGTTATGGATTTGGAAAGACCCTGACATGCATGTCGCGGACAACTTGAAAAAGGTGATCTTCGGATCTCAGTTCCACGGGCGGTCGCCGAGGCACCGGGCCAATCCGATCCGGATGGAACTTAACGTTTAGTCTCACGTGATTGGCGGGATGGCTTGCAGCGCACCACGTACTTTCGTTGCATACCATTCCCGTCAATGACTAGGTCCTTTATGGTTAAGCCAGCAATAATTGTTCATATAGATAAGTCATCCTCGCTTAGCGGCTATCCGCGTGCGAGTCATTGTATCGCATCAAGAATAACTGAATACCTGAACGATCATAACACACTTGTACATATGGAGCACTTGAATATCTTATGCAACACACCTGATCATCTGAGTAACTCGTACACCCGAAACGTAACTTCTTTCACAACACTTGTGTTTGCATGAGTTATTTGCCCTAAATTGCATTATATGGATGCTTGTGCTTGAATTAACTTAGTTTGTCTTGGACATAGAAGGACAAATGATAAGTTGGTAAGTCTCGCCGAGTTTTCTCTTATATCGCACGGCGCACTGCCACACGAGATAGGCTATTCAATCTTTGCCATAAAACTGATTCTATGGCAACTAGAAAGACAATATAATAGTTGGTGCACGGAACCTATATTACGTGTTTGAATTTGTCGAGCAGGCGAGTAGCCTCCCCACCAGTGCATTCATGTACTGATAATCCACCAGATTGTTTACAGGGTACGGAAGAACCTCATTCAGTGCGGATGCCTCCTTCGTGCGTGCTAAGGCGTAGAGTTCACTCTGGAGCCTTGGAGCATTGCGATCCGGAACTGAAGCACATATACAAGAC
Organism: Iris macrosiphon; assembly: GCA_036927795.1. Lineage (NCBI taxonomy): Eukaryota > Viridiplantae > Streptophyta > Magnoliopsida > Asparagales > Iridaceae > Iris > Iris macrosiphon. The sequence continues at coordinate 244,125,686 of JAYESA010000004.1, read as the reverse complement.
ATAATGTTGGAACATCGCCTGTACATCATTCCATAAATATAGCCACTTGGCACGCTTTTACTATTTCAGAGAGAAAGAGGCTTGAGCGACTTATAATCTTGGCTATACGCCGCCTGTAACACTTGTTCAATATCAATAAAGAGTTGTTTCACTTCAATACTTGTGTTATTAAATGCTTTTGCTATTGTCGACTCAGTGAACTTGTTACCAAATTGTCAATGCATTTATAATTTTGCTGCACTCGGACAATCTGTACGACTCTGTGGCTTAGGCCTCTTACCGCCAGCCAATGAACCACGGCCTTGCACGGGCGTGCTCACGCTCGTGCGACATCATGCTCGGATGGGTCAAGCGATTGTCCCGCGGGAGTGCTGGCACGGTGATTCTCGCCGTGAGGACGGCCGATTAGCCTGCGGGAGATCGGGGCATGACATCCAACTTGTTCCTTAAAAAACTCATGTGCGATCCCTATGCGTCGCCTCGATAAATTATATTCTTGTATACACCTCTATCGATAGTCATCCACGCAATATATGTTTGATTCGTAACTTATCGATACGAATAATCAGCCAAACTATATCACGAAACCCAAGCATGACTCCCTAGACTCGCCTCAGCGATAGTCCGATAAAATTTCTATCAATTACCATTCTAAGTCTGACTTATCCTTTCCTGAACGATATCCAATCTCACTCGCAACTCACTAGCACAAAGGGTCTTGTCTTGCGATACTCAACACAACTTAGCCGAAAGGTTGTGTGCATATCTTTCTGTCCTAAAATGATATTCTATCTCGCCCACTAACCCGCTAGAAATTCACATTTAGGTATTCAGGTTCGCACATAACTTACAAATTTCAAGCACGAGTCTATTCCCACGAAGTCTGACACAGGTTGGCACAAAGGCCTTCGCATAACTATCCCGTTCAAGAAACCATATCATTCACATACACATTGAAACATAATTAGACTCATTATATGGAATATTCCGTTGGAACATTGAGAGAGAGCGTATGTACATAACCCACGAACGAGCTTCTGAAATTGAGAGAATCGATACGAAGTCCAAGGATGTAAAGCCATGCTCTGATACCAATATGTCATGCCCCAATCTCCCGCAGGATTGTCCATCCCCGCTAGGCGCAAATCATCGCGCCAGCGCTCCCGCAGGACGATCGTTCTTATCAGAATGTGATATTGCGCGAGCACAAGTTGCGCCCGCACATGGCCATGATCCGAACAGTCGATGAAATAGCTAAGTCACATAGTCACACAGATAGTCCGAATGCAGCGGAATAAGAATCAAACTAGCGATTGGTAACAAGTTCACAGAGTCGTCATAGCGAAAGCATTGAACGAACACAAGTATGAAATAATAACAAGCTCTTTATTGATAATCAAGAATTATTGTAAGTGACGCTAGGCCAAGATTACAAGTCTCCCAAGCTCTCTATCTCTCTCTCTCTCTTAAACAATAAAGGCGTGCCAAACGTCTTACAACTTGTGATGATACATAGGCAATGTTCCAACATTATGTCCTATATATGTGCTTCAGCTCCGGACGCAACACTCTAAGGCTCTAGAGCGAACCCCACGCCTTAGCGCGCACGAGGGGATACTCCGCACCGAACGAGATTCTCCCGCACCATGCAAGCAATCTGGTGGGTTATCAGTACATGAATTCACTGGTGGGGAGGCTTCTCACCCATTCGATAAATTCAAACACGATATATTAGTTTCGTGCACCATCTATTAAGTTATCTTAGTCTCGCCTTAGGATCAGTTTCATGGCATAATGTACAAGCCTAACTCGTGTGGCAGTACGCCGTGTGATATATAAAAAAGAAAACGGTGATACTTACCAACTTACCATTCGTTCTTCCATGTCCAAGATAAACCAAGTTAAACCAGTTATAATTATATATAATAAAATCTAAGGAATCGCATAAGCAAACACAAGTGTCACGAGCGGGGTTCTGACTTTGAACGATGTACTCAGATATGTGATACTCAGGTTACTTTGTTACTTTGAATTTTATAATTACATGATACTCAGTTCATCCAAGTGTGATATATTCAGATTACTTATTTCAATACGATGACTCGTACACGGATTGTCGCAATCGAGCTTAACTTAATCTATATGAACCAAAGTCGTTGGCCTGAAAGTCATTATGGACAGTAGTCCGGGCAGACGACGATCGTGGCAGCGCGAGTAGCTAGCCCCACTACGAGTGGCCAACTCTCCCGTGCTGATGTTGCTAGCTGACTACCCAAATTCAGCCTAGGTCAACACTGGCCCGGTGCTCTCGGCGGCCATTCGCAGGAACTATACAAACCTTGTGCACAAGTTATCCGCGATGATGCAAGTCGCTTTTATTTATTCGTGTCCACTTATCTTTTTACTTCTTGTTCTTATACAGCGATGGTGGTAGCACGACATGAGCCCGTTATGAGCCAACCCGAATGACGATGGTGGTAAAGCGGTGTAAGCCCGCTACGAGCTATCCCGAGCGATTCTTGTTCTTTATTACTTATCAGTGTAAGATAGTTCAATTACTTGATACTTGAATTACTTTCTTATCATTTATTTCAATCTCTCATTTTGTAGTCCCCGGTACGGGAAACTGCCTTGGCGACCTTATGGTCCCGAAGCCTTTCCATATTTCCATTGCTTGGCTTAGAACGACTATTTTGATTGTCTTTCTGCCTCAGGTAAGTGAATCATGATCCGAACTTGTGTTCCAGGCCGTGGCATGAATCTATGAGACTAGAATTGAAATAAGACAAGCGAGTACTAATTAGCACATAAAGCATGCAAGCATCGAAATAATAGAAGCATAAGCTGCTACGCTAGCATGAGTCTAAAGGTAGTAGGAGGAGTAAAACCGTACAGGAACATTATCATGCGGCATAATCTATGAGACGAGTAGTATAAACATGTGAAGAAGTATACTATGAAGAGTATATAAAGATCTACTCGAAGCATTCGTGGAGTCTAATAGCAAGAAACTATGGTAGCATGCGAGGGTCTAACTATAAGCTAAATTTCATTTCCATGTTCTAACACAAGCAATACAAGATCGAACTATTCTCTTATCTAGGTGCGTTGTATTCTTTATTAGCATGCAAGGGGTAATTTATCTAGCGACTAGCATGTATCGTCCATATTTTTATGTGTGCAAGTTAAGCAAAGACAAGTTCAACGTAGCCACCCACCTTAGCGATGATTCGCCTCAGTCGAACGATACTCTGAGCGCTCCTTTGAAAGTTTAAGTTGAACTCCTGAAGAGCCAAGTCTGAAATTCTTTGCCTCAAGCGAGTCTTCTCACTGAGCAAAGCGGGTCGGGTCGTCGCACTAGCATCGTTTGAATCGGCTCTCCACTTGAGCAAAGCGGATCGTTAAACTTAGGACCCCAGGTGGCTACACAAGCTGGGCTTGTAATCCCCCGGACCTTTATGACAATCCGGTATTCCGAGAAGACGGTGATTCCCAAGGAGCAGATACTGAGATCCCTGGGGGTAGCCACCCTCGTCAAGAGGACACAGCTTCCTACGCTGGGGGGGGTAGTGTTCCCTCCAAATTTGAAGAGGATACGACACTACCAACTTTCCCGGATGAGTATTCATGGCAAGGGTCTTAGGCAGAAAGTGCGACATCCACCATCCTATCCATTTTTTCCCATATAAGAATAACATATATGGCAGGGGACGATCACGAGGACCCCAACGATCGACAGTGCCTCAAAACCCTCGAGGCCATGATTCAAACCATGAGCGCGTCAATGCAAGGAGATCAAGGCAAATATAGCAAGGGCCTCTGGTCAAGCAAGCCTGGGCCTTGGGACAATTGGAGATTCAAATGCAACCGCTCTACCTGCTGGCAACAAGCATCCTATATCCAGATCATCTACCCCTTCCACAGTCGATGAAGCCCGGGAAGCAATGCGGGAGGTACGAGAACTCCGAGCCCGCCTAGACACAATAGGAAATTGGGACTCACTGTGCGAGCTCGGGATCCGACAACCGTATCCGCTCGAGTGAAGAGATGTACCATACCGATCCAAGTATAAGCCCTTTAACTTGACTTTGTTTGATGGGAAGACATCTTCCCGTTAATTCATGAGTTACTTCGAGATGGCAACGGGACATCTGCCTCGCTACGATGCCCTCTTAACCAATCTCTTTATTGGGGTGTTGTCTGGAATAGCTTTCGATTGGTTTTGTAGCCTCCAGGATAATTATATTTTGTCGTTTGACGACCTCAAAGGTCTTTTCCTTGCTCGATTCTATGATGGAGGAAATAACATGACAATTTCCTCTTTAATGGACATCACGCAAAGGGAGAAAGAGTCTGTACGAGAATACATCAAGTGGTACAGGCAAGAGGCACTAAAGTTACCCCCCCCCGGTAACCCTGAGTCCACGCAGGTGGACACCTGCCGGAGAAATCTCCTTCCCACGGCCAGACTTTGGATGAGCGACTCTCAGTTTAATGATTGGACAACATTCATCATAAACGCTGTCGAGGCTGAGAAAAAAAGTAAAGGACGCCCGTCTCTTGGGAATATAGATCCCCGTCGTTGATGATATGGAAAAATTCCCTTACAACAATAACAACAACAGCGACAATAGCGCCCGGGATGACAAGAAAAATCAGGCTTTTGTCTCCAATATAACCGAGAAGCCCGAAAAAAAGCTCGCAGATGCTCCAAAATCAAAGAAAACTTATTCCTTCGAAGATGATGACGTTATGGCAATCTCCAATGCACTAATAAAAAGAAACAAGCTTCGACTCCCCGACGTCAAATATCTTGTTGAGGTAGTCGAGGTGAATAATCCGAAGTACTGCCACTTCTATCGATACGTCCACTATGCAATGCGAGAATGCTACACACTGAAGCGGTATATCTAGCATCTGCTCAACACCAAGGCCCTTACCTTGGATTTTGACGACAAAAAAGTTTCCGCTAAAATGGTATCTCTCCAGTTTGATAACTTCCTAGCAACGAAAGCCCAAGACGGAGTAATCTCGATCCCCCGGGAAACAATGGAGCTTGTCAATCTCCCACCAGCTCGTGACCAAACAGCCGGGCTGATACCTCTCACCATATCATATGGGGAGGTCATGTGGGTCCATCCAGATCTTGCTCCAAGCTTGATGCAGCAGACAACACCTTCTGCCATAAAGTCCAAGGGCAAGAAGTCCAATCTTACTACACAGTTTCTATTTCTTCCGAAGAAGCTATAGCAGGAACAACGAGGTCAGGCCTGGCGTACCAATGAGAGTACGACATCCCTGACGATGGTGCACTCCCAATCGCGGCATCCGATCCGGGTCCATCCCAGCCTTTAGAAATGGACAAGTCCAAGCAGAAAGAAACTCCCTTCAACAAACTGCTGGCGCAAAGATACCGCTTTGGGGATGGAGAAGCCCTACAACTTTAAAATCTTGGCACAAGTGGCCAATACCCCAGTGAAGTTGTCACTATTTGAGCTTCTCCGACTCTCCAAAGTCACTCGGATTGCTCTGAGTGAGGTATTACAGAATGTTGACATCTACCTAGCGCAGGTCAAGCCTCTAGTTGAGGATCCTACCGCATGCCCCTACTACAATAATGTGATGGAGGCGATACCCAATATCACGTTCTCGCAATAAGACATGTTGCTAAAGAACAATCAACACGATCGTCCTCTGTATTATACATGGTACATCGACGCCATCAAGGTGGACCAGAAATATATCGACCCCGGCTCGTCAATCAGCATCATCTCGTAGAGTTTGCTTCAGACCTTGGAAAACCTGATGCATTGCCTGGCAGCAACCAATACTGCCAACAGTGGCTTCAACGAAGAGAGGAGCTACCCTTTGTGTCACGCCCCGATCTCCCGTAGGCAATCGGCTATTCCCGCTAGGCGGGAATCACCCTCGCCAGCGCTCCCACGGAATGATCGCTTGACCCATCCGGGCGTGATGCCGCACGAACATGAGCCACGCCCGTGCAAGGCCGTGGTTCATTGGCTGGCGGTAAGAGTTCTAAGCCACAATTGTCCGAGTACAGCGGAATCATGAACGCATTGGCGATCGGTAACAGGTTCACTGAGTCGACAATATAGCGAAAGTATTGAAACACAAGTTGAAGTAAAGCAAGCTCTTTATTGATGTAACATGTGTTACAGGCGGCGTATAGCCAGGATTACAAGTCGCTCAAGCCTCTCTCTCTGAAATAATAAAGCGTGCCAAGTGGCTACAATTATAGAATAATTGTACAAGCGATGTCCAGGCGAGTTCGGGCTATGTTCCAACATTATGTCTTGTATATGTGCTTTCGTTCTGGACGCACCGCTGCTTCGGAGTGATCTCCACGCCTTAGCACGCGCGAAGGAGGCGTCCGCACCGAACGAGGTTCTTCCGCACCCTGCATACAAACTGGTGGATTATCAGTACATTGAATGCACTGGTGGGGAAGCTACTCGCCCGCTCGACAAATCCAAACGCGTAAAACAGGTTCCGTGCACCAACTATTAAGTTGTCTTTCTAGTTGTCTTAGGATTAGTTTTATGCAAATATTGAATAGCCTAATGTGTCGGGCAGTGCGCCGTGCAACATGAGAGGAAACACGGCGAGACTTACCAACTTACCATTTTACCTTCCCTGTCTAAGGCAAACATTATAAATTTGAGCACGGACAAGTATAAGCATTCAGGGGCATTCATAATGAAAACCAAGTTATAGCATATGCAACACGAGAGTCGTTATATCAAGATCGTTCAGGTGTTCAGTTGTTTATTGATGCGATGTAGTGACTCGTACGCGGATAGCCGATAAGCGAGGATGACTTATCTATATGAACATGAGTCGCTGGCATAGCCATATAGGACCGTTTATAGTCTTGAACAAGGATGGAAAGCAACAAAGATTCGTTGGTGGCTGCAGACCATCCTGTCCAGATGTGTGAGACTATCGTGCTATTCCATCCGGATCGGAACGGTCCCAGTGCCCCGGTGACCGCCCGTGGAACCGAATGACCTTGTTTCCAAGTTGTCCGCGACATGTAGGTCAGGGCCATTCCAAATCCATAACTTGATATGATAATCCATGATTCATGATCTGAACTGGGCGTTTGCTCAAAGAGCTGAGATTCATGGATTCGTTAACATGATTCTCAGTTCAGATTGATGTGATTATCATTCAGTTGCACGTGACATAATTTTCGTTCAGTATTCGTTTGCCCTGATGCGTGCCCCTGGTTCGGGGATTGCCTTGGCGACCCAACTATCCCGGATACTTGCAGGTTCATTCAGGCACAGAACGACTATGTAGTAGTCTCCCGGGGTTTGGATGAAAATATGGCAATATTACAAGCAGACAAGCATGCGTTTCTAAGGAACATAAGCAGCACGTTTGCTCGGGCCCGAAGGTAAACCGAGAGTTAGATCGTTAGAGGACTTGGCATACGAGGGTCTGATTATAAGCAGTATTTCAATTTTCATGTTCTAGCATAACAATACAAGTTGGGATTATTCTCTTAGCTAGGTGCGTTGAATTCTTATTACCATGCAAGGGTGATTCACCTAGCGACTAGCATGAACATTCCAGATTTTATGTGTGCTGGCTAAGCAAAGACAAGTTCACCGTAGCCACCCACCTTAGCGATGATTCACCTCGGTAGAGCGATACGTCAAGCGAGCCTCTAAAAGCCTAAGCTGCATTCCTGTAGGGACAAGTCTGGATATCCTTTGCTTTTCATTTGAGGCAAAGCGGGTCGGGACATGCACTATTGCCGTTTGAAACGGCAGTCCCTTGAGCGGAATGGGGTGTTACATCCTACCCAACTTAGAAAAAATTTCGTCCTCGAGACTTACTGAGTACAAGCAGTAATCTAGGGTTGAGGCAATCCTAGACAAGTCATTGTACTTGTTCATTTGGATATTCACTTGCACAAGCGTCGAAATTAGCATATCACTTAGACTGGATCGTGCTCACTTTCGAAGGGCCCCTCTAGCGTGAGCACGTCAACCAGCTTAGTGATAGCGAAGTATTAGCACTCGAGTTTTACCTTTTCTTAAGTCTTGGATGGTGCACTAGTTCAAGGCGTCCCTCGAATAGATGCATTCAACCAAACTTAGAGTTAGTGAAATCGGACAAGCTACTAGCGATACTCTCAAGGGTTGGCACAGGTTGGCACAAAGGCCACTCGCAGCACAACAACATTCAAGCAAGCATATCATTCAAAACACATTTTGAAAGTATTTAGACTTATTGTTGGAACATCCCATCGAGGCATTGAGAGAGAGCGTGCACATAACCCACGAACGAGCTTTCGAAACAGAGATAATCGAAATAAATTCCAAAGGCGTAGAAGCCAGGCTCTGATACCACTATGTCACGCCCCGATCTCCCGCAGGCAATCGGCCGTTCCCGCTAGGCGGGAATCACCCTCGCCAGTGCTCCCGCGGAACGATCGCTTGACCCATCCGGGCGTGATGCTGCACGAGCGTGAGCCACGCCCGTGCAAGGCCGTGGTTCATTGGCTGGCGATAAGAGTTCTAAGCCACAGAGTCGCACAGATTGTCCGAGTGCAGCGGAATCATGAACGCATAGGCGAGTCGACAATATAGCGGAAGCATTGAAATACAAGTTGAAGTAAAGCAAGATCTTTATTGATATAACATGTGTTACAGGCGGCGTATAGCCAGGATTACAAATCGCTCAAGCCTCTCTCTCTGAAAGAATAAAGCGTGCCAAGTGGCTACAATTATGGAATGATTGTACAGGCGATGTCCACGCGAGTTCGGGCTATGTTCCAATATTATGTCTTGTATTTGTGCTTTCGTTCCGGACGCACCGCTACTTCGGAGTGATCTCCACGCCTTAGCACGCGCGAAGGAGGCGTCCGCATCGAACGAGGTTCTTCCGCACCCTGCATACAAACTGGTGGATTATCAGTACATTGAATGCACTGGTAGGGAAGCTACTCGCCCGCTCGACAAATCCAAACACGTAAAACAGGTTTCGTGCACCAACTAAGTTGTCTTTCTAGTTGCCTTAGGATCAGTTTCATGCAAATATTGAATAGCCTAATGTGTCGGGCAGTGCGCCGTACAACATGAGAGGAAACATGACGAGGCTTACCAACTTACCATTTTACCTTCCCTGTCCAAGGCAAACATTATAAATCTGAGCACGGGCAAGTATAAGCATTCAGGGGCATTCATAATAAAAACCAAGTTATAGCATATGCAACACGAGAGTCATTATATCAAGATCATTTAGGTGTTCAGTTGTTCATTGATGCGATGCAGTAACTCGCACGCGGATAGCCGCTAAGCGAAGATGACTTATCTATATGAACATGAGTCGCTGGCATAGCCATATAGGACCGTTTATAGTCTTGAACAAGGATGGAAAGCAACAAAGATTCGTTGGTGGCTGCAGACCATCCTGTCCAGATGCATGAGACTATCATGTTGTTCCATCCGGATCAGAATAGTCCCAGTGCCCCGGTGACCGCCCGTGGAACCGAATGACCTTGTTTCTAAGTTGTCCGCGACATGCAGGTCAGGGCCATTCCAAATCCATAACTTGATATGATAATCCATGATTCGTGATCTGAACTGAGCGTTTTCTCAAAGAGCTGAGATTCGTGGATTCGTTAACATGATTCTTAGTTCAGATTGATGTGATTATAATTCAGTTGCATGTGACATGATTCTCGTTCAGTATTCGTTTGCCCTGATGCGTGCCCCTGGTTCGGGGATTGCCTTGGCGACCCAACGGTCCCGGATACTTGTAGGTTCATTCAGGCACGGAATGACTACGTAGTAGTCTCCCGGGGTTTGGATGAAAATATGGCAACATTACAAGCAGACAAGCATGCGTTTCTAAGAAACATAAGCAGCACGTTTGCTCTAGCCCGAAGGTAAACCGAGAGTTAGATCCTTAGGGGACTTGGCATGCGAGGGTCTGATTATAAGCAGTATTTCAATTTCCATGTTCTAGCATAGCAATACAAGTTGGGATATTCCCTTAGCTAGGTGCGTTGAATTCTTATTACCATGCAATGGTGATTCACCTAGCGACTAGCATGAACATTCCATATTTTATGTGTGCTGGCTAAGCAAAGACAAGTTCACCGTAGCCACCTACCTTAGCGATGATTCACCTCGGTAGAGCGATACGTCAAGCGAGCCTCTGAAAGCCTAAGCTGCATTCCTATAGGGACAAGTCTGGATATCCTTTGCTTTTCATTTGAGACAAAGCGGGTCGGGACATGCACTATTACCGTTTGAAACGGCAGTCCGCTTGAGCGGAACGGGGTGTTACACTTTGGACAAGATTATATTGAAATGTCAGATTAGCAATTTAAAAATAGCGATCACCAGCTACGTCATAGATGTAGACGTATCCTACAACGTCCTGTTAGGACATCCGTGGATACACCAGTACATGATTGTACTGTTAACCTTGCACTAGTGCTTGAAGTACGTAGATGATTATGGCGTTGTCAAGACATAATTTGCCAACGAGGATCCACTTGAACTCTTTGAAGTAGAACCGTGGGCCCAACTCCTAGATGCACAATAGGAGATGTAGTTCGAGCAACGAGAACCTCCCACTGAGGACGAAGTCGTACAAATTGATTTGGACGACGAATCCTTCCCTCAACCTATCTTTATTAGCAAAAGTCTGTCTGATAAGGATCGTGAATCCCTGCTATAGCTCATCAGGGAATATATCAATGTCATTACCTGAATTTACAAAGATATACCGGGACTGGACCCCCAAATTGCGGTCCACAAACTCAACATCTTGTCGAGCGACAAGCTGATCAAGCAATAACAATGGCGGTTTCGGCCGGACATCATGAATGTCATCGAAGCTGAAGTCAATAAACTGATAGCAAGTAGCTTTATCCACGAAGAACAACATCCAGATTGGGTAGCCAACATCGTGCCCATAGTAAAAAGAACAGGAAGATCCGAATCTACATCGACTTCCGTGATCTAAAATTCTATATTTATCCTCAAAATTTAAATTGATGGCTCAACCTTCAATTTTCAAAATTTAAATTATATGCTCAAGTATATATATTTGGTCCGTAATATCAAGATTTTAAAATTCATTAAATCCTCATCATCTTAATCAATCCTCATCATTCTTCTAAAATTCTCAACATTTAAAATGACTTAATCTCTCAATCTAATCTTACTTGATCACAATCTAAAAGAAATTTATCTTAAGTTGACAATGCAACTTCTACCCAACTTAGAATTTATCCATCTATCACATAAGACTATATATTTAAGAAAAAATATCCTCAAAGTTTAATCATGCTATTCAATTCCTCAAAAGTTTTAACACACAAATTATATCATATATGATATGCCCTTAATCAATTATAAAAGATAGTCACCAAGTCATGTGATTGGTCTATGAGGTATATCTAGTACTTTCTGTGTATCAAACTTATACCCAGCACGAGCGTTCGTCTTTTCAAAATATGGGAAGACATAAAACAATAATAAAGAATTCAAGGTGGAGGTGATAGAATACAATTATGGGGATCAAGGCGATTAAAGAATTCAAAAAGAGAGTCGTCAAGGCAGTTGTGGATTGAAATCCTATTTTGGTAAATACCTATTCTCATGCTTATATCAGTACAGTTATGTAACTAATATAATATGCTCGGAGATGTCTAAGGACAAGTATATTCGTCTACTAGTCAACTATATATCTCAATCCACGTAAAGTAGTCATGTGAAGAGCGAACCAAGTGTACTAAGGTTGTCCAGACTGTAATACACTGATTCTGATTAGACAATTGTATCATTGTGTAGTTGATTAGGCCCCAATAACACATATGTCATGAACAAGCTCGATAAAAGAATAAGCTAGCAAAACTAGGCTATAATAGCGGCATAAGTCAAGGTAGTACATAAAATATAATTACGCTGGATTATGATGAAAGAAGATATAACCTATGTGGAGATATGGGTACAAATTACGTGATTTAAAACTAAGGTATAACCATAAAATTATAATCTAAATGAACAACTCAAACCTATCAAGCTCTAACTATTTAGCACATAATTTCAAAGTTCAAGATTAACAAACTATAATCCTACTACACTATATATCATAACATAAAAGAATTTATTTGGCCTACAATCTGAAGGATTATGTGGTACGAATTGAAAGATGAAGAAAAAAAATTAGTCGTCACATAAATAGCGAGCGTTAAGATTTCAGAGGAATAAGATATGAAATTAAATAGAGATACTCTTGATAACATCATGGTTTCCTAAGGAGAAGTGGTATGCTAATCTCTGTGTTCGAGGTATGATCAAGGGATATGTTATATTCATTCCTCTTGGCTTCCTAAGGTACTGTCTGCTAATACCAAGACAAGAATCTAAATTTATTGTTCTAATACTATCTTACTATGAAAGTTAGGTTCAGTCCTAATATTCAACCTTGGATTTCTATTGGTTCCTCAATGCTATGGTCAAATTTATAACTAATCCTAGTAATGTTTATATTACTCTCAAGTCTTTCATAAATATATCAAGGGACAATGATCAATTAATCTACAGGAAAGGGATGCTAGGGTTCATTAGGTATGCTAAACTTAGTGATGTGCCAATATTTCTAGTTGTATTCTTAATAGAAAAGTTACCCTAATTATCATCCTAACAATAAGGATTCCTATATTCTAACAGAAGGTCATACTCAAGAAACTATTAGGAAAGCACATGAATCAAGCATGATGTAATTATTTAAATAGAACGGATTGGAAGAAAGATGAATCATAGTCAATTATGGATGAGATCATATATTCTAATCCTATTTGCAGGCTTGTTCAGTACAGTAACGTAACCGAGACAATATATTCTCGACCTGCATGAGCCACCACTAAAAACATGTCACGCCCCAGTCCCAAAATACGTAGGACTAGGAATACGTAACATGCCAGCCGTATGTATACGAACTCCAATATATGGAAACCATACACACACGTACGCTGTACATGAATATCAAATCCACCAGTGGTAATATACTGTCAACCAGTCACACGCAATCTATATCTCATCCACAGCACAAATAAAGAAATAGGAAATAAATAACTGAATCTCAAAGATGAAGTCTCAAAGTATGATAGTCGGATGGAAACAAATCCACTGCAAATCGAATATACTAAAAACTACTAAATGAGAGAAGAGTTCAACTCTAATATAAGATAAATGTCCAAAAAAAAATAGCAACTAGAATATCCATCAGCTGCGATGGATCAAAGATACTCCGAAGGTAAGACCACCTCAGTCTGAAATAAAGCGTCAGGTCCGGGTCCGTACTCCTGTAGATACTCCTGCAAGTCTATACCTGGAAAGGGACCAGGTCCTCAGAGGGACATAACAAGATACATATAAATATGCCAATAAAGTACTGAAAATAAATATCCAATGGGTCGCCTAACCATCTATGTGAATGCAGTTTGAGAACAACTTTCCAATAAGTGGGCTATCTGGCTAAAATGGGATTGGCATAATTCTCTCGTAGATTCATGGGCCTACAAAGCATGTCGTCTTTTGAACGACAGAGGCCGCCTGATAATATATAATATATAGTGGTCATCATGACCGCGCATCTCCGACGGAGCGTACGGGTTACACAAGAAAAGTGCAAAGGAGCCTAAATGCCTTACTCATTGTTCTCCCTACCCCATGCTCTAAGCATGTCATATCCATGACACGTTGATACCTCTAAATAACTGCCAGGTCTTCTAGCATGCAAAGTTTCTACTGACAGTTATTCCCTATCGCACGTCCCATATGTACAGGAGGCCAAACCCGGCACGCAAGTCCGTGATCTATATAAGACTCACACTCGTGTAACAGATGTGTCACGGCTAATAAAACCTAATGATGCCTCATGATAATGGGGTGGTCTCATAAACTAGGTTAATGCATATACATAATAAAATCAGAATACGATGCCACCGTTGTTGCACCCAAGTTTACTTGGACGCGCATTTTATGTAGCAGTTAAAATTTATGAACTAAATGACAGAAATAAAATGCATGCATCATATGGAATATAAATTATAGTACAATGGCAATGTATACTTGCCTGGCAAGAAAACTGCGTAGTACCAATATCCTGCTCCTGAAGTCTCGCAGAACAATCTGATAGGTCCTATAGACATATAATATAATATAATACAACATCAGCCATTACACTAGCACATACACAACCATAATTATACTGGACTCGGAGGGTACGCTAGGGGTGACACTAGTCAACTAACAGGGTCAAATGCTCATCTAATTACGCGGGTGTCATGTCTTTGATTTGATGTGCATAATCAGACATTTAATCACTAACATATCTAAGTCAGTACGTCAATGTACACAAGGCGGTCAACTCATAATCCTTAGGGTCACATGGTCAGTACGGGATATCCGTAATTATACTAGGGTCATGTAGTATATATACATTAGTCGTAACTATTACTAGCATATAATTACTTATATAATACATCCATATATTTATATATATATATATATATATATATGTTAATTTAATTATAATACGCGTACGTATACGTATACAAGTCATTGGGTTCACCGACACGGTCTAAAATCAACCAACTAAATCTGTCATGAAGAAATATGCTAACCTAATGTTATTCACATAAACACGCATAAAATGAAAACAGAGGGACATGTTCGAACCTCGGGGTTAGCGTGCACAGGCACGAGGATCGGGGGTGACTGTTGTAGGTCGTCTTCGGCGAGGGTGACGGGTCCACGATGAATATGCTGATGTCGATGTTGATGATGATGAGGAGGGTGATGATTGGTGACGACGATTGTGATGATGATTGAGGTTATGATGATGATGAGATGATGATTAGGTTATGATAATGGGGATGATAATGGTGATGATGAGGATGATGATGAAGGGGATGATGATTAGGTTGATGATGATTAGGATGATGATGATTAATGGAGATGATAATTGTGATGAAGGGGGTAATATTTATGATGATGATGAAGATTATGATGATTAAGGTGATAGTGATAATAATGTTTAAGGTGATGATGATTGATGAAGGTGATGAGAACCAGGGATGGCCGGAGTCAAAGCTCAGGCAGGGTGAGCGAGGTGTTGCTAAGGAGGTCGAGGGGGAGGCTGTGGAGTTCTCAGGAGAGGGGGCGAAGGAGATGGCCACGGCAAAGGAGAGAAGAGGAGGATGGAGAGGAGATGAAGATAACATGGAGGAGATGGTCGGTGGCTTGCTGCCCGGCGGGGCTGTGGCGTTCAGGCGGGTACGGTGGTGTAGAGGATCCGGCGAGGAGGATGGATGGATGGAGGCTGTGTCGAGCACAGTGGCTCAGGCGAGGATGGCGGGGTTTGGTGGGTGATCGACTGAGGAAGAAGATGAACAGGAGACAACAATGGTGGTGTTAATGGTGGTGTTGGGATGGCCGGCTGGGAGCGTGCTGCTCTATCGAGGAGAAGGAAAGGAAGTCGGGGACGATGATGGGTGGTCAGCTGGTCGGCTCCGGCGGGGATGAAGGGAAGTCGGGGTGTTAATGGTGATGGTGTTAATGGTGAGTCGAGAGGGAGGTGGTCGAGTCAGGAAGAATGGTGGTGTTAATGGTGATGTTGGTTGACTGAGGAAGGAGGTGACGGTGGGCTGCTCCGGCGAGGAGGAGAACGGAGGCGTGGTGGTGGCTGTCTGTTTCAGGCTATGGTGCATTCGGGTTCAGTTGATGGTGGGAGGAGAACGGCGGTGGTGTGTTTGTCGAGCTCCAGCGGGTCGGGTGGTCGGGGTTCCGATCGAGGAAGAGGGGGTGAACAGGAGGAAGGAGAAGATGAATAGGGGATGGGATTGTGATGATGTCGGCTAGGTGTTGGTTTGGGTTGTGGAAAAAAAGAAAAAAAAGAAAAGTTGTATATATATACATGTAGAAAAGTAAGGTTTTGGGGTTGACCTAGGGGGTTGGCTTGGTCAACATCCTTGGGATGGGCTTGGCTTCACATAAAGATGTTTGGAGGGCTAGGATCGCATGGTTTCAAATGCATGGCTAGGAATTGATGAGGGTGATGTTGTGTGTTGCACATTCCAAAAATCATGGGGAAAATTCATATAAAGAAAAATGGGTTTCTTCATGGGTTGTGTACAATGGTGTGGACATCTCAATGCACTTTTGCATAAAAGTGCCCAACAATTGGAAAAAATACAGAAAGATAGGAATTGGATTAAATTAATTAAAATTAATGCAAAAGGTGTTCTAAAATTAATTAGAAGTACATGGGGATAAAATTAGGTGAGACACAAGTGTCATGGACGTAGAGGGCTTAGAATAGGATATTATCATAATTTGGGTTACACAAAATGGGTCAAGATTGTGTCTCCAATTTCGATTGGAACGCACAAGGGTACAAAGTTGAATTTAGATAGAATTAAATATAAACGTCTGCGACGAATATTGTGCGACTAAAATATAGCACAAGAGTGCATAATTATAAGTTACACAAAGGTCAGAATGGAAGGCTAGCACGTCTAGGACAAGAGTATGAAATTTGTAGGAAGGCAATAGCTAGTGTAGTGCTCCAATTATCGAAGCAACGGTAAGGTGCGGTAAATGATATAAATATTGTAAAAAATCATCTAAAATACCGTGTTCTATTTCTAATTGGATTCAAACTAGCCCTAGTCTTTCTATCTAAGCCCAGTAGGCCTAATTTTGATGAAGGAGGTTTACAGAAGTAGCAGACTCAAACATGACCATAAACGAAGAAGCCGATTAGCGAATGTTCTACGATGGTGCTTTAAGAACTGGGCCCAAAGGCGATATTGTCTCTGGCATCGGGATAGTAATTATTTCTACACACGATCTGGTCATAAATCGTGCTTACTCTCTCACAAAGCCATGCTCCAACAATGTGGCAGTGTACAACGCCCTCGTCATTGTTTACCAACTCGCTAAATAAGTAGGAGTAGACTACCTAGAGGCCTACGATGATTCCAAGCTGATAGTCAGTCAGGTCCGGGGCAAATACTAGGTCCGACACGTGGACTTAATTCCCTACCACCAAGTCGCGCTTAGAATAATCTCCACCTTCGAGAGTTTCTTCATAAATCACGTCCCTCGGTTGCAAAATATTGAGGTTGACGGCCTGGCCGATCTCGTTGCCTCCTTAGCAGTCCCGGTCAAAACCTATCAGCTGATCATAATGGTCGGTCAAGAGCTGGTCTGTCCGAAAAATAATCTTTGTCTATGCATGAGTTACTCAGTAGAGACAACCACCGACTCCCAAGACTGGAGATTCATATTCATCGACTACGCAGTCTATATAATTATTTTCGAGAACACAAAGGAAGCCACTTCTATCAGAAGACGTTCCCCTACGGTTCTATTACGATACGTCTACCAAAATGATGTATCGTCGTTCCTATGACGATTTTCTGCTATGATAACTATCGAATGCAGAAGCGAAGGAGGATCTCCGCAAGGCTCACGATGGGGTTTGTGGTGCCCATCATCCCGAAACAAAGCTGCAGGACCGTCTTCGGAGAATGGGTTACTATTGGCCGACAATGGTAGCGGAGGCTGTTGACTATGCAAGGAAGTGCCAAGCATGCCAAATCCACGCAGACTTTATCCACCAGACCTTAGAATTTTTACACCCAATGGTAGCATGTTGACTGTTTGAAGCACGGAGAATGAACATTATTGGGCCAATTAGTCTATATTTTTCTAAGGTACATCGGTTCATCTTGGCTATCACCGACTACTTATCCAAATGGGCGAAAGCTGTTCCACTCACTGAATTCAAGACCTCAAATGTGATCAGCTTTGTCAGGCATCACATCATATACTGCTTCAACTTGCCACATAGGATCATCCATGACAATGGTCCATGGTTTGTAAGTCATAATTTTTACCAATTTTGTGACAAAAATTGAATCCAGAATGTTACCTCGACTTCCTACAATCCAGCAGCAAATGGTCTGGTAGAAGCATTCAACAAGTCCATCATAAAGCTAATCAAGAAGTTTGTATCATCCAATAAGTGTGACTGGAATGAGAAGCTGGATAAATATCTCTGGGCCTACCGCACAACGGTCCGGACACCTTCTGGCAGCATGCCATTCTTTTTTGTTTACGAAAGCAAAGCGGTCCTCCCACTCGAGATTCAAATTTTGTCACTCTGAGTGTCTCTGTCCAACCAATTGACCGTTGACGACAATCACCGTCGACGACTACAAAAGTTAGAAGCGCTCGATGAGAAGCGTCTCTTAGCTCAACAACGCATTGAGCTGTACCAAGCACGCCTCTCGGGAGCCTTCAATAAATGGGTCAAGAAGAGGCTTACCAAGTGGGTGACCTCGTCTTAACAGTAAGAAGACCGATGGTTATGACCCACAAAATTGTAAAACCCCTATTTCTAAAAACCGTATTTATTATTTTTTTATTAATTAATAATTTAATTATGTGCTAAATAGGAGAAATAAATTTTTAATAATTTTTATTTTAGGTGTTCGGGCACTTAGAGGATTTATGGGACCATCAGGAATTTTTCGGAATTTATTTCATGTAGGAGACCCCTTAAGCAGTTGCTAGCCTAATGGTGTGCATTATTCTAATCCATGAATTTTCTTATGAGTATATACATAATATATATATGTATACACAAATATATATATGTATATATATTTAGAAAGGAAAAGAAAAGAAAGAAAAAGAATTATTAAATAAGAATTACTAATAATAATAATAATAATAATAACATAATACTATACTTATTCCCACCCTTAGTAACTTGCCAGAGACCATCACTCCAGCAACTTAGCAATTTGCTAAGGACCGCCCCTTTAGCAAAGTGCTAATTCCCAGACCCGCCCCCTTCAGCACTTCAGCCTTAGTAATTTGCTCCACAGACCCGACCCCATTGGTCGCTCCACATCTCCTATTCTTTTCTCTCTTCTTATCTAATATATATATATATAAATATATATATATATTATTTTATAAAACCCTAACCTAAAATATCCAGACCCCCTCTTCTCATCTAGAGTCGTCGCCACAGCCAGAGAACCCCGCCAAGCCGTCCAAACCATCCCGACGACTCCGACCTCGCGCACTGCAGATTTCCACACGAGACACCTTCGCTCCGGAGTTGTTTTCCGTCGACTCGCTCAACCAAACGCCGTTCCGTATTCACCGATATGCTCATCCCTTAACCCTCTTCCATATTTGTATTATAGACAACCTCGAAAAATGTGTACCCCTAGGCGAAAAATAGCGTCCAAGTTGGCGCGAGCAGACCGAATTCTGGGATCGCAGAAAACTGCGGTGACCACCCATGTTGCCGAGTTCGTATCTCCCACCACAGAGATCCGAATTCGATGATTCTTTTTGATATGTGTAGAACACTTGACCTAGTTTATTTTTTGTTAAATAATCCTAGATTATTAGCTGCTGTGGACAGAATTAAATTCGTCACAAAACTGCACGAACCCACTTTTCCAGAATTCTAAAAGTTGTGAAATGGAGCGCGCCCCGCCAAACGGGACCGCCCCGTCGTGTACCAAGTGTACCGAGCGGTGCACGCAGCGTAACCGGACACGTAAAAATTTGTGGAAACTGATTCGGACGCGTGTGCGTGCCGGAATCAGGCCGTATCCGCGGACACACCCCGTGTCGCAACTTTTGTGGAACTCGCGCATATTTTGTGCACGCTTGTCAGATTGCGACGAAACTTGCGCCACTGGACTAATGGTAATGCGCTGATCCCGTGACCCAATTTTTACGCAATTCTGAGACGGTTGACCAAATCGCCAATTGGCGGGTCCCACAGTTGATTTTTTGGGACAAAATTGTGTTCGGCTCATCGGAATCCACATTTGGACATACCGTTGGGTTCGTATTGACATTTAGAGTTGTTTGACCTATAAATTTTTCTATTTAGAGACTGTTACCCTCGACACGCTTTTTGGTGCAAAGTGGGCCACACGTGGACCCCACTTTTGCCCGAAATTATCGTTTTGCCCCTGTCTCCAAATTGGACGAAAGGGATGTGCTTTTTAACTATTTTGCTCATTCCGGAAATGTTGGTGATATTTATTTCAGTATTCGGAGACATTGTTCTGCGGCCATGGCTTTTGATCCTGTGCGTTTGACTTCTGGACAGTACACCTTGCAGCTTTCTTACCAGGCAAGATACCTTGCCAAATTGCTTACAGTATTTTGCATGCTTAGTATATTTCTGTTTATTTATTGCATGTGTAGTTCCTTTCAGTCATTACTATATATTAGATATGTTGACACACACTTGACACTTAGTATCATAGAGGACAATTATTAGGCGTATGGGCTTTTAACCACTCTGGTAAACCGTAGTATATAGCTCGCACTACGGGCGTGTGTCGCGCTGGTCGCTACCCCGCGGTATGTCGATTTCTGGAGTCTCGCTGGTCGCTACCCCGCGGTATGTCGATTTCTGATGTCCATTGACGTGTGTGTGAGTTGTGAGGTAGATCGAGTAGCCTACCCTTGCCCATACGTCGAAAAGTTGTCCTCATTTGCATTCATATAGATTGTCTTGTACAGCATACTTATTTATTTTCAAATTATATGCATGTTTACTGTATTCAAGTTGGCTCGTATTTTCTGTATCTTGTTACGTCCCTCCGAGGACCTGGTCCTCTGCCAGGTGTATCTGCTCTTGAGTATTTGCAGGAGTACGGGCCTGGACCTGACGCATTCCTTTCTGCCGAGGAGGTCTTAACTTCTGAGCATCGTTGATTATTTAGCGATGGATTCTTTTAGCTGATGTACTTCTGTCTTCACATTATTTTATATTGGAGACTTTATACTCCTCTCTCATTTTAGTTTTGGTTATAGTCATTGGTAGTGGATTTGTCTCCACCCGACTATTATTTTCTGGATATTTCAGACTCCTTATTCTAGCTTAGTATTTCTTTTCTATGACTTGTTGTGTGGATGAGATTAGCATATCTGTGACTTGTGACATTATATATACCACATGTGAGTTTATATTCATATTACAGCGTACGTATGGGTTATGGTTTCCATATATTGGAGTTGTCATATCCATGCGGCTGGCATGCTTACGTGTTCCTAGTCCTACGTATTTGGGACTGGGGCGTGACATATTTTGTGGTGGCCCATGCAGGTCGAGTTAGCCGTTTCAGTTACGTCACTGTACCGAGCGGGCCTGCACCTAGGATTAGAATTCTAGATCTCATCCACACTTGACTATAACTTACCTTTCTTCCAATATGTCCTACTTAAGTGCTTGCATCCTGCTTGATTCATGTACTCTTCTTAATCCTTCGTCCATCTCTTGTAGAGAGATGAATTTGCATAACGGGCATGCCGCCACCGGGGACAACACGTCTCCAGGGGACGACGACCAACCACTAGGAGTGACCTCAACGACACCTCTTCTTCCCGGACCGGATGGACTGACTAACAATCAAATTCTATCAACTCCTTCCATGATACCTAATGGGACTTTTCCAGCTCCACTAGCACCGCAAGATGGCCAAGCGCAGCTGTTCCAATTCTTTCAGATGATAATGCAAGAACAAAAGCAGCAAACAGCAGAGCAGAGGCTAGAATTTCTGGCAGCACTTGAGAGAATGGCTGCACTAGCCCCTGTACCAACCCAGGCACTAGCTTCAGTACCACAAGCTCGGGTCGGTTCAGTCAAGGACTTTGTGTAGATGGGCCCTAAGCCATATAAGGGCAATGAGAGTCCAGAGGAGACCACGAACTGGATTGCCAATACCAAAAAGTTGTTAGAAGCATCACAACTACCTACTGACCTATGGATGATAGGCGTGAGGACTCAGTTAGAAGGCAACGCGCATCACTGGTGGGAATCAATGGAGTGCCAGTTGGGTACGCGTCAGACTTGGGAACAATTCTTGGAATGCTTTGAGAGAAAGTACTTCCCGGATACTGTAAGGGACGCATTGTACGATCAGTTCCTCCATCTAGAGCAAGGGGACAAGACGGTTGATGAGTATGACGCAGAGTTTAGCCGTCTCAGTAAGTATGGCACAGTCCTAATACCTAATGACTTGGAGAAGGCTAAGAGGTTTCACCGCGGGCTGACTCAGGAGCTCCAGCACTATACTAGCTCACAGTCCCGGATCTCTTATGCCGAGTTATTGACAGAGGCCAGGATCCAGGAGGCCATCAGCAAGGGAAACGGAATTCAACAGAGAAGTCACCAAGGACCAGTAAAGACACAGCAAGGAGGACCCATTAGACACCCTTTGACACGCCAGCAACCAGATAGTGCTGCACCATATCCAACCAAGGACCCCCGTACTTGTCACTTTTGTGGTAAGATAGGTCATATTCATAGAGACTGTCATCGTCGATTGGGGCTGTGCATGATATGTGGATCAAGTCACCATCAAACCCGAAGATGTCCTCAGCAGAACCAGAGGTCTATGGCATTAGAATCAGGAACACCGCATATACCCTCAAGTATAGAAGACAAAAGTGACCCACCACTGCTTCTACAGTCTGCACAAATGGAGGGGACTAGACCCCAGTTGATCAATCAAGGACAAGGCCAAGCACTCATTATGACAAGTATGGGAGAGCAGACACAGGAAGCCGTAGATACAGGTACGACCTTTTAGTTATAATTGTCTTTGCATACTCATGATCCCATTGTGACACAAGATCTTAGATGTACAAATAGCTGTAGAATTATATATATGGTAGTTTAGCAGTTATGAGGATGTAGGTATATTTTACCCAGGTGGCATACACGCAATGCTAATGGATGACGTGAGTAGCAGTAGTAGTATTCTTCCCCTATCCTTATCTCGCCCTCTTGGGATGACTCATCTTCTCCTTTTATATTCGAACAGATCTAGTGAATGTTAGAAGCGCTCGACGAGAAGCGTCTCTTAGCTCAACAACGCATTGAGCTGTACCAAGCACGCCTCTCGGGAGCCTTCAACAAACGGGTCAAGAAGAGGCTTACCAAGTGGGTGACCTCGTCTTAACAGTAAGAAGACCGATGGTTATGACCCACAAAATGGCTGGTAAATTCTAACCTAAATGGGAGGGTCCGTTCATTGTGGAGTCTGCGTTCTCCAACGGTGCCTACAGGCTCCCAAAAACCCAATGGAGACTTGCTCATGATGCCTATCAACAGCAAGTTCCTTAAAAAGTACTATGTCTAAGCTAGACTTGTACTCTTTTTACTATCAACTGGACAACCAAAATGTACAGTGTACGTTCTCCGTTGTTCATCTCCAGCAAGTGTGTAAGCACAATATTCACTTCTCTTCCAAAAAAGTTTAACGAAAGCCATTGTCTGTATTCAGGAATCCTAAATATACAACAGTCAGTGGATCCTCAAAAAGCTCCCTAGTGGAGCCACCTTCAGGTTTATCCACACTTTCGGGTAGACCACTCATAATCAGTTCCTTTGGACCTTAGTTCACGTCCATATCACCTCTGAACTATTGTCCTAACCAGTTATCCTAGTAGGGTTTTCCATGTTCATATTTTCTCTGAGCAAACCTATCTGTATGACTATCGATTGTCACGTCCATAATACCTCTAACATCGGTCGTCATCTTCATACATACTTAACTCTAAGTACGCCAACGGTGTTAAGTCCATAAAACCTGCAACGTCCATATCACCTCTGGCAGGGCTTGTCTCGAACTTATTATTTGTACTCATATGTGCAAGAAGTAATGAGGCCACAAAACCTGCCACGTCCATATCACCTTTGGCAGGGCTTGTCTATAACTTATTACTTACACTCAAGTGCATAAGAAGTAATGAGGCCACAAAACCTGCCACGTCCATATCACCTCTTGCAGGGCTTGTCTCGAACTTATTACTTGCACTCTAGTGCGCAAGAAGTAATAGGTCCACCGAAGATCCCCAATGAGATATCCTCAACAAAATTAAACAGTTCACGTCCATACTGCCTCTGAACTATGAGCTGCTTTTTCCCATCTAAAGAAAATAACCATGTCCATATTACCTCTGGCTCGTTTCCTTTTTCTTCCACAAAAATACCATGATTGTACCTAACCTCTCGGTATGACTATCGATTAGCTCAAGTCCATGTTACCTCTGAGCTATCATCCTCACATCCTCCCCAGTAGAGTTTATCATGTCCTTCTTACCTCTGAGCAAATCTTCCTGCTTGACTATCGATTATCACATCCATATTACCTCTGTTATTGGTCGTAATCTAAACTTATCATTCGTATTAAAGTCTAAGTACACCAGCGGTGTTAAGTCTACAAAATATGCCACATCCATATCACCTCTGGTAGGGCTTGTCTCGAACCTATTATTTGCACTTAGGTGCGCAAGAAGTAATGGGTCCACAAAACCTATCACGTCTATATCACCTCTGATAGGGTTTTTCGCTTCAAACTTATTACTTGCACCCAAGTGCGTAAAAGATAATAGGTCCACCAAAGATCCCCAAGTGGGATGTCCTTAGCAAACTACTATGTTATTCTACGTCCATATTACCTCTAGTACAATATTCAAAGTCCACAACATGCAATAACACAAATATAAAGAGAAAATTCTAAAAAATGAGAGACTTTATTGATTAATATTAGAGATCATGAGAACATATTATGGAGATCCATTTTTTATTAGTATTCAAGGTCATGAGTATATATGATTAAAATCTATTTTTAAGGGTTTCATGAAGTCTCGCTGACATGAACATTTTCTATTAGAAGTGCCCCTCTGTGATATTGTGGCTACCAAAACAAGTAAAGCCAGCAGCAAAACTCAATTCTTTCTAGATCATCCCTCCATAGTACAAACCTCAGTATATGGAAAAGAATCCATACTGATGGATAGCAAGGGAGGAGCAGGAGCAGGCGCTCTACAACTATGAGGGAAGACCGAAGATGGGAATGACAATTAATCCAAATCTTGTCATCGACGTCGCAGGCCCCCGGCCGGTAGCAAGCTACATAAATGGAAAAAATGCTGCTAGCATGTTGCATAAACAGGGATAACTCCATGCATGATGCATGGTGTTCACCCTCGTTTCCTGGATCAGTTTTTGGCGAGAAATCGTCATATAAGGTTGGCATTCTCTTCGAATGACGGGTTCTATGATATCCTTCTATGCTCCATCATGGACATCGCGAAAGGTGGTAAAATATGCATAAAGAGAACACATATCAGTCTCAATGAAGATTATAAAAGTGTACAACGGTTGTATGCCGCTTTCACGATGCAGCCACACGCAGGAGGGGACATCTCGAGATAGCTAAGTCTGCATACATGAGCAGATGATGGCTCATCCATGCGGCCAAGCTACAGATAGGCTCTGCACACATGCAGTAGATAACTTTCCACCCATGCGGCCAAGCTATAGATAGTCTTTGTGTGTATACGGCAGATAAGTTTCCATCCATACGACCAAGCCACATATACTCTCTATGCACATGTTATAGATGAATGTTCATCCATGCGGCAGCATATTATGGAGGCGGAGCACATGTTTTAGACGATTTTTCATCCATATTGTGAGGCCGTGTACTTGTGTCTCTGTGTTTCTTCCATCATGACATACCCCTACCTCCAAAAAGAATGCCAGTATCAGGGGGCCACGGGTCAACGCCGCTCTTGACAAACCCCTCGGCGAGATAGACAACAGCCCTTGGCATCTTCTTTCACAAAATAGGGGGAAGACAAGAGACAAAAGTTCTCTCTCCTCCCTAGCCCGCCTATTTATATGCTCCTAGGGAAAGTGAGAAGATCGAGGTGATGAACCAGGCAGTTATGATGATGAACTTAATGTCTTGATTTGCGTGATCCTTATTTATGTACTTGAAAACTGTCATTGACTCAGAATACCCAAGAGGATCCACTCAGAAGGTCAAGCCAAATCTCGACATTTAATGATCTGACAGCCTGGCGAAAGCGCCTATGCGGCATGTCACTCAGATGCGGTCGAAGGTCCTCTCCTCCATGCTACTTATTCAAAGTATTCCAAAACTTATCAATTTTAAAACTTTAAAGAGGGTCTTGTAGAAGCATAAACAAATCTAGATCCATGCGTCCAACAAACATACACCCTATGATCGACTAAAAGAAATTAGGCGGCAGAATGACCATGCGGCCCAGAAAAATAGCTACTATGCGCCGACAGTAATCAGAGGCCGTGCGCCACAGTGATCAAGCCCCCAGATCCATAATGATCCAATGTCATGTGTCGGTCGCTTCATAACTAGTGTTGTCGTGTTCCATCAGTGATATACGCCACTAAGTAACTAGTATTCCCATGCGCCAGCAGTGCCATGTGCCACTAAGTAACTAGTGTTCGCATGCGCCAACAGTGCCAAGCGCCACTACTCCCTCAAGCATCCCTGAGCCCTAATACTGGCCACATAAAGGTCTGACACAAAGATTATGTCTGACACAGAATCCTGACAAAAAGGACTCTATGAACGATGTTTGTCATATAAATCAAAAAGAGAAATGGAAAAACTGAATTTGATTAACAAACTAAGAAAGTACAAATAAGAGTCCTAGAAGACAATCTAAGTACAAAATTATTTTTTGGGGGTGACAATGGACGGTTAGGATTGTAGCAACTCTTTTTACTCCGTAGACGATCCGATGCAGCAGCTATTCGCTCTCCCTTGAGTGTAGATTCGCATATAGCCAGCCAGCCTCTTGGTTCGGTCTCTCTTTGAAGCAGAAAAAGTTGACCTTTAGAACATTCAAGTTGATCCTATTTATAGCCATCGTGTTGATGGACTATGGGTGCCGCATAGGCCTCAGTTTGATGGCCGCATATGGCTCCTTCAACAGAATATGGTTGCAACTGTTGCCGCATACCATGCCACGTGTCTTCTCCTAACAGAAAGGAGTTACAATTTTGCACAAGAATCTGGGCTTCAGCTGTCACATGGACATTTGTGAAGATTTTCTTGTTGCTGAATATCTGGATGATTCTCATATGTTGTAGGCGCGACTTGGTCAAGTGGACACGTGGTCGCTATTTGGTTAAAGAGAATCACTCAGTTGCAACAACAAGATTTGGTCGATACAGAATTTGGGACACATGTGGCCAAAGATGCACATGACGTATGGATTCTGGAACGCATTGGGCCAGAAATGCATGGACCGCATGGAGTCTGGAACGCATGGACCAGAGCCGCATGGGACACATAAAGTCTGGGATACATAGGCCAGAGCCGCATAGGACGCATGGAGTCTGGAACGCATTGGGCCAGAGACGCATAGACCGCATGGAGTTTGGAATGCATTAGGCCCGAAACATATAGAACGCATGGGCCAAAGCCGCATGGGTTTTTGTCGCCTTCTGCATTCATGGTATTTGAACAGCTGTTTACTGCCAAAAGTAATTATGACGAAGCCGTCAACCCGGATTCTAATTATCGGTGCAAGATTCGAGGCGGTCAGGATGACTGTCTGTTTTGTCGGAGTCATAAATACTCTGATGTGACTGTGGGGACGATGCGTCAAAGGGTGATATGCATCTCGGGACGTCATGTATCCGAGGGTGTTATGTGTCCACCACTGTTATGCCTCTCTTGCTTATTTGTTGACTGTAACTGGAGCGCATGAAGAGATTTGTTTATACTTCTACAAGACACCTTCAAAGTTTTCAGACTTGGCTACGTCTGGAATACTTTGAATAAGAAGCATAAAATCAGCACACATTTACTGTCCGTCTCCTTCTGCTAAGTTCGTCAGGTTAACGCATGTAGAAGTTATCGCATGGAGGACTCTGCCATGTTGTCAAATCTATATTAATTATGAGATTTGGTCTGATCTTTGCGTGAATCTCTTGGGATTTTGTGCCATCTCCTGACACTGGGCTTGAGACATCAATTTTCGAGGAGATTAAAGAGGATTATGCAGATCGAGTTGTCAGGTTCATCTCATTAACCGCTCGGTTTATTGTCTCGATCCCTTCACGCAGTTTTGCTATAAATAGGAAGTCAGGGGGAGAGAAAGAACTTTTATCTCTTTTCTTTGTTTCCTCTTTTTTCTGTGAAGGATGACGAAGGCTGCGACTCTCCTCGCCGAAGAGTTTATCAAGGGGGTCTCGATTCGTGGCCTCCTGATTTGCTTATTTTGCTTGGAGGTAGGGTAGTACCGCCCTTCTCACACTGGGCTGTGAATGACACAAAGGAACTAATACACCGTCTTGCTGCAGGAGACTCGTCTTGGGCATACACAATCCTCTTTACAGAGTTCTGCCATATGAACGAGTACTCCTCTGTAACATGTGCGCCGAGCTTTGGCGTGGCCGCATGGGAGGGGGTCATCTTCTTTCATGCGCGCAGAGCTTTATCTTTGGCTCGACCGCATGGATGAGACCTCCTCTTGCTCGTACGTGCAGACTCGGTCGTACGTCGCTGCGGGCGGGCAACGATGTGTTTATGCGATCTTCGCTGAGATTGATGCATATCTTCTTTTTGCAGGTTCTGTTCTCGATCATGATGATCATGATGGAGCATGGAAGGATATCATAACACCCATTATTCGAAGAGAATGTCACCCTTATGCGGCGGTTCCTTATCAAGAACTAATCTAGGAGACGAGGACGGTTCGCCTAGGACTGATCCCTGAGACGAGGACAGTTCGGCAAGGATTGATCCAAGAGATGAGGATGAACATCATGTATCACGCGCTGAGTCATCCTTGTTTATGCAACGTGCTAGTTGCATTTCTTCCCTATATGCGGCTTGCTACCAGCTGGGGGCTCGTGGCGACAATGACATGATTTGGATTAATTAGCATTCATGTCGTCAGTCTTCTCGCCTGTTTGTAGAGCGTATGCTCATGCTCTTCCCTTTCTATCCAGCAATATGGATTTCATATACTAAGGTTTGTACTGTGGAGTGGTGAGCCAGAAAGCCTTGATCTCTACTGTTGGACCCACTTTTGTCCGTGGCAAAAACACCACGGGGGGGCACCTTTTAATGGAAGAGGTTCTTATTGGCGAGAACTCATAAAAATCCTTAAAAGAGATTTCTATCATATGTACCCAAGACCTTGAATATTAATGAAAACCCTTAAAATATAATGGATTTCCATCATATGTACTCATGATCTTGAATATTAATCAATTAATAACTTCTTCTTTTTTAGAATTTTGTATGTTATGGACTTTTGGGTATTGTACTAGAGATAATATGAATGTAGCACCATACCGTAGCTTTTTTAAGAATATCCCGCTTGGAGATTTTGGTGGACCTATTACCCTTTTGTCCACTTGGGGTATGAGTAATAGATTCAAAAATAAACACTATCAGATGTAATATGGACGTGATAGATTTTGTTAATAGTAAGGATATCCTGCTGGAAGATTTTGGTATACCTATTACTCTTGTGCACTTGGGGTGCGAGTAATAGATTCAAAAATAAACCCTATCATAGGTAATATGGACGTGATAGGTTTTATGGACCCACTACTTTTTGCGCACGTTATTGTAAGTAATAGGTTTGAGATAAGCCCTGCCAGAGGTAATATGGACGTGACCATTTTTGTGGACTTATCACCGCTGGCATACTCCGGATTGGGTACGGGTGATAAGTTGAAAGACAATCGATATTAGAGATAATATGGACGTGATGATCGATGGTCAAGGCCAAAAAGTTTGCTCAGAGATAATATGGACATGGCAAACTTCTAAGGTTGTGGATATATTACCCATGGCTTACCTTAAGTACGGATAATAAGCTGAAACGACTAGCACTATCAGGGATTATGCGAACGTGATAGTAGAATATTAAAAAACAGAACTTTACTCAAAGGTAATTTGGACATAAAAAAGTTTCAAAAATATCTTACTCAGAGGTAATGTGGTCATGGTAAGATATAATTCTGTGGGGATAGTGGAGAGACATAGTTCAGAGGTAATATGAACATGCACTGACTTTTTCTCTGTTGGGGAAAAGGAAAGCAGTTCTGAGGTAATATGGACTTGACCTACACATTTCAATTGAGGGCATCCCATTGGGGGGATTTTGGTGGACCTATCACTTCTTGTGCACAAGAGTACACGTAATAAGTTCAAGATAAAACCCTATCAGAGGTAATATGGCCGTGATAGATTTTATGGACTTAATACCGCTAGCGTACCTAAATTTAAGCACGGGTGATAAATTTAGACGACGATCAATATCAGGGGTACTGTGGACGTGATAATCGATAGCCAAACCCGGAATGTTCGCTCAGAGGTGCGAAGGACATGGCAAATCCTACTGAGAAATTTTTGGGTGGACTTATTATTTGTTGCGCACGTTGAGTGCAAACAATTAGTTCAAAAATAATCCCTATCAGAGGTAATATGGACGTAATAGGGTTTGTGGACCCATTACTTTTTTTGCGCATATTAGTGCAAGTAATATGTATGAGATAAGCCCTGCCGGAGAAAATATGGACGTGGCAGATTTTGTGGATAGTAAGGATATCCCGCTGGGGGATTTTGGTGGACCTATTATCCTTTTGTGCACTTGTGGTACGAGTAATAGATTCGAAATAAGCCCTATCAGAAGTAATATAGACGTGATAGATTTTATGGACCCACTATTTTTTGTGCACGTTAATGCAAGTAATAGGTTTGAGACAAGCCCTGCCAGAGGTAATATGGATGTGGCAGTTTTTGTGGCCTTAACACCGCGAGCATACTCCGGATTGAGTATGGGTGATAAGTTGGAAGACAATCGATATCAGAGGTAATATGAACGTGATAATCGATAGCGAAAACCTGGGAGGTTTACTCAAAGGTCACTTGGACATGGCAAACTCAGTCGGAGAGAAATATTATGACAGCATTTTAGAGGTAATATAGACATGAACTGATGTCCGAAAAACTCGTCGATGAGTGATTTGCTGGGTATGGTCCATCCGAACATGAAGATAGATCTGAGGATTGCTCCGCTGGAAAGAAATGTTGGGACGATAGCTCAGAGGTAATATGGACATAGCTAGCGTCTAACGAGATTGGTTTTTGAGTGGTCACTGCGGGAGTATGCGAGTGGACCTGAGGACTGCTCTGCTAGGGAGACTTTGGGGACTCATTATCCGTTCCGTATCCAGTGTTCCAGGATACATATGATAGATTTTACAAGAATTTGTAAAGAATGGAAGAATATTCACGAGGGCACTTGTTTGGGATACAAAACCAAGAGTTGATTTGTACATCTGGGTTATCCTGCTGGGGATGAGGGGAGTACAAGTCTAGTTTAGACATAGTAATTTTTTTTAGGAACTTGTCGTTGATAGGCATCATGAGCAAGTCGCCGTTGGGTTTCACTAGCAGGTATACGCCGTTGGGAAACCCGGTTTCCACAATGAACGGGCCCTCCCATTTAGGTTAGAATTTGTCGGCCGTCTTGTGAGCCATGGGGCGTAGTAGCATCTCCATATCCTATCCCTCTACGAGTGCTGTTGTAATAACTGTCGGATTGTAAAGGAGTATGCCATCATTTGCCAAAGTTCATACCTTTAACTTTTTGGAGGTCGTATCCCATCTTCGACATGAGATAGAGTGATTGTTTACAGTAGTGATAAAACTGAGGCAGCTCATCACTTATTACATAGAATACTGTTGATGACTTAGTCTGCGTCGAATAAGGAGCTCTGTGCACAGGAACACTACCATGTATATACGAGGGAATTGGTTGAGTTGTGCACATAGGATCACTTCCACGTACGCACAATTGTCTATTATGTCGAGGACCACCGTTTGCTGCATATTTTTGTATATCGTGCCAGAGAATACTGCATGTTGCCCATAAGGATTCGTTACAACGAGAAGTACTATCGTGTGCATATGAAGTATGATACACCCATGTGCTAAAGACTTTCTCGGATGCGTACAGTGGAATGCTGCCTATCATGCGCCATTGCTGATGAGTCATGCGAGACTTGACTTTTGTGCACAGGGAGACTTGTTGAGCTGCGCTGAGCATCCGAAGTCTATAATTGGTGCTTTCTGAGGAAGAGATCATACGGCCTGGCTTGCATTACTTTTTCTTTGACCTGGTTGTTGAAGGTGCTATTTGTTGTGCCAGTTTTTGAGCAATGACCTCACCTCTTAGGTTTTAAGTGATTCCAAGCCTACTACTCGGTTGCGAGCTGGTGGGAGGTTGATGACCTCCCTGGTTGCCTGGGCTTCTGTCACTTGGAAGTCGCCTAATTGGAGGAACACTATGTTCACAATGACTGTCTTATCCATGAAGTCGAGGGTAAGCTCATTGGTATCGATCAATTGCTAGATACATCTCTTCAACATAGAGCAGTCTTTGGTTGGATGATGAATATACCGATGAAAGAGACAATATTTTGGGTCATCGACCTTGTCAGCCTCTTCAGGGCATCTGATGTTGGATAGCTGAAGTTTGTTTCCCTTCATTATTATGTTGAAGATTTCAATAATGTCATTGTCATTGAAGGAGAAAGTCCAATTTGGCTTTGGGGCTTCCGATACCTGAGTCGTATGGTCCTCAGGGAAGATCGCTAATTTTGCATCATTTTCGGACTCGGGGGGAATTTTATCCCAAGCTTTGGATGGTACTCTGTCTTGTCGAGGGAGACTACCCCCAGACATGTCATTGTCTGGTTCTTGGGAATCACTGTCCTTGCGGCATGACGAGTTTGTGTGGATCACCAGAAGATTGCTACTACCGGCTTGCAAAGTTACTGCGGGCCCTGAAGATGGCAGGACCATGTTTGCCTTGATCTCCAGTATTGCCTGGGCCAGAGTCTGCATTGTGGCACTCATGTGTGCATCATTACCTCAAGAGCATCGAGTCATTGTCGATCGTTGAGCCCTTCTGCCTTGGGTTTCTGAGTCGCACTATCCTCAGGGAAGATGGACATCGTTGCATCATCTTCAGACTCAAAGGAGATGCTACCCCCAGCTTCAGATGATGCTCTGACTATTCGAGGGTGATTCCCCCAGCCTATCATTGTCTGTTCCTTGGGAGTTGCAGTCTTCATGGGAGGTAGGCATTATCCCACCGTCTTCTGATTCTGGAGGATTGCTACCCCTAGCCTTAGATGTTGCATTAACCCTAGGCATGTTGTTGTCAGCTTCCTCGGAATCATTGTCCTCGGGGAAAGCTGAAAGTGCTACTTATTCTTCAGACTCGGAGGGAATGTTACCCCCAGATTTGGAAGGTGCATCTTCTTGATGAGGGTGATTACCCCCTGAGAACTCGGCATCTTTCCCTTGAGATTCACTATCTTAACGAAACGCTGGGTTATTGAGTATGTCCTGAGGGACACTACCTCCAGCTTGGGCCACCCCAGGGGTTCTTAGAAAGAACTACCCCCAGGGGCTGACAGCTTCTTCCTTCAGCAGGTGCCTTGGAAGATTCCTTTCGTAGGTGCCGTCGTCACCCTCCAGGTAGTCACCTTCGTAATGCAGTGGTAGAGAGCACCGGAATGGAGGCATTTGACTTTTTTTTTCCTTGGTGGCGGAAAGCTTTCTAGTTGAGTAGCATGAGGCAAAGGGCACCTCCTCCTCCTCGGGTACTTGCACCTGATCTCTGAGTTATTGTCGGGTAGATATTTTTTGGTGCAGTCGCTGGAAGGCCGACTGCCTGTCTGTGGGTACTGTCGCTTTATTCCAGCAGTAGTTGATAATGATGTTGGTGCAGCAGTGCCTTGGAGAGGGAACATCGCATACCGTAGTTGTTTCCCTTGCTTTGTGCTTGTGAGAAATTATGCCACGCAAATCATGCGACGGGTGTTTTACCTTTGCATCCTCTTTGTGAGTTCGGGTATCCCGGGAACACGGATGCGCAGGTACTTATTTGCTCCATTGCCTGGGGTTCGTACACGAACTTGCCCCGAGGTACCGGTGGAAGACTCTTGAGACTGACCTTGTCCATTGGTCCCTGGGGGCTGGATGCATGGGTCAGTCCTGAATAACTTTTTGTCAGAGGCTTGCGTAATAGTTAGCGATGCCTGTTGGCGGTCGGTCGTATGAGCAGTTGATTGAGCTTGACGGGCTCGCACTGCCCTGGACTTCTTCAGCTTAGCGGCCACAGGCGTGTAATATAAAGAGTCCAGATTTGGGTTTTTACCATTCTTCGTGGGTCGCATAGGATCTGTGCTGCATGAGATACGGTCAAAAACATAGGTTCTGTTGCTATCAGGGCCGCATGCGGCATGCTGTCTGCAGTTGTGAGTTGATGTCGTAAGGATAGTCTTAAGCGACCTTCTCCTTGGCCTCATAGAAGCTGCCATAACACCAGAACGTCTGGCATCGTAGTATTTTTCTCTGCCAGAGTCTGGGTGCTGAACAATTTTTGCGTCAGCCCGGGATGCGACATAGACATGGACGCTCTGGGTGTTCGTCCGACGACCATCATTGGCAACAGAGTGAGAGATTGGAAGCATCTGCTCCGCAGCTGGGTAGGGCACAGCGGTCTTGGCCACCCATATTCTGCGAGTCTTCTTGGGCTTGGATATCCTTGGAGAAGGATTAGCACTTTCCTCGGAGAGCATGTGTAAACCCCAAAAAAAAAATTCAGATTTTTAAAATTGAATTTTCTAGAATTTTTTGTAATTTTTAACTAATTAAATCAATTATTTTCTGGTATTAAGTTTTTTAAATAATTTTATTAAATATTATAATATTATAAAAATAATATTTTTTGGTGTAAAATAAAATATTAGACATAGGATAATTTTCCTGGAATTTATTGGACCCCGGAAACATTTTTAAAGACCTAAAAACTAAGTTTTATTAAACCCTAAAATAAACCCGATTTTTCCTAACCCAGACCAACCCGAACCGGACCCGGTCTAGCTGAACCGGGCCCAAATCTTAGCGGGTCAGATCCGGGCCTGTTAGCCGACCCGACCCATTTTTGACCCGACCCGACCAATTAGGAAACCCTAACCCCCAACCCTTCGTTTCTTCGCCTCCTCCGCCCGTAACCGCCGGCGCCCCGCCTCCTCCGCGGCGGTTACGCTCCCCGACTGCTCCGCTCGTAACCGCCGGTAACACCTCCGCCTCCCCGAGGCAGTTTCTCTCCCCTCCCCCTATAAAAATTTGCCCAGCCACCGCCGTCTCAACCACTAACACCACCACCGTAGCCTCCAGCCCATCCGCCATCTCTCCTGTGCCTCCCCTTCTTCGGCCGCTTCCCCGGCCTGCCCTTCACCTGAGCAGCCTGCCCCCACCTCCATCTCCTCCGCCTCGCCTGATCCCGACCACCTGCAACTCACCACCAGTACGATCACCACCACTCCCCCTGGCCTCCTTCTCCTTCTCCCTCCGTTCTCCACCCGACCCGACCACCTGAGACCCTTCTCCGCCTCCACCAGCGCCGTCCTCGCTGCCCTCGCCTCACCCGATCGTCTCCCCGAGCTTCTCCGCCATCACCCTCAGCCACCCCTGCGCCTCCCCGCCGGCGAGCTCCGCCAGCTCCGCAAGAGCCCCGACCCTGCTCCGCCTCCCCAGAGCTTTGACGCCGCCTCCGCCTCCGCCTGAGCCGCCTCCGCCCGAGGAGCCTCCTCCTCCGACGAAGCCCCGGCGCCCCCAGCAGCAGCGCAGTGCCGGAACCCTAAACCTAGTTGTGTCGTGTCGCGCCGCCTTGCGGACACGAGTAATTTCAGTTTCTGCGGAGCCCTGTTCAGGTAGTTGTTTCTCTCTCCTTGCTGCCCCATTTCCCGTTCCGTCTGCTATGACGCAAACCCTGTATGACCCTCTCGATACCCGTGCAACCCGCTCGGTGTGTCGCGTCCTATGGCGATCGCGAATTGTGATCCAAAATCAGGAAAATACTTGCCCCATTTTCCCCGAAACTGAGTGTGCCCCGCCAAACGGGACGACTTGGTCGTGTGTGGACTTCACCGAAAGATGCGCGCCATTGATACAGACGTATAGAATTTCGCGAAAGTTGATTTGGATGTACGTGCACACCGGAATCAACGCGTATCCGTCGACAACGCCCCGTATCGGCCCTGTTCTGGAACTCATTGTAACTTCGTGTACACACGTCGGATTGAAACGAAACTTGCGCCATCGAACTCGTAGCAATACGCTGGTCCTGTGACCCAAGTTTGGTTCGATTCTGAGAACATTGACAAAATTGTGTATTGTGGGCCCCACGGCTCCACTTGACGGGCGATTTTGTGACCGGCTCATCGAAATCCAGTTCTAGAAGTTCTGTTGGGTTCGTATCATCGTTCTGGACTTTTTGACACTAAGTTTGATAATTTTGGAGAACTTTATCTCTGACACATTTTTCGGTGCGAAGTGGGCCACATGTGGACCCCGCTTTGACCAAGAACGGTCATTTTTGTCCCTGTGTCCAAATTGGACTCAAGGACAGACGTTTCTAGCTATTTTATGTCTTCTGAGCATGATGGTAATGTCTATTTCAGCAACCGGAGAAGTACCTGCAGAACCCGTTGATACCAGAGCCGTAGTTGGTAACCAAAACCCAGACAAGCCTTGCCCTACTTGCAGCATCTGTTTATACTATTTTCTTGATTTATGACTGTAAGATCTCTGTTCAACCTAGGGCCGTATGATATTACTTAGCGTTCGACTAATACTCGGGTGTCAACACTGTACGCAGAGTTGTGTAATGTCACCTAGACATGGATATCGAGACACTATACATTTTGTACTTGCCTTATCAACTACGTCATACCTCAGGACACCTGACACTATTCATGAGACAGAATCTTTCTGAGATATTCATGGTGATTCTGTATAGGATACAGGTTTATGACATATACTTTATTCATGCTTAGATCTCATTATGACTTGTTGCATTAGATATGATCTTGTGTGTCATGGACATAAGACGTGTGATAACATTGGGTGGGGAGAGATTTACCATACAAAAGACTGATTATATATATATATATATATATATATTACTTTACTGGAAGTGCCTTAGACTCTGACACAGAGCTTTGGTACATTTACTGGCCCTTCGAGAGAATACTACTATGGGTTTCCCTGACACAGATCCTATAGTAGTCTCAGCCTGAGTATGAATAATTCTCTCACTTGCATATCACTTAGCTGGTTATATAGTTACCCTATTTGATTCATTTATTGTTGTACTGCATTTATTTTGGCATGAGTTATTTTGTACCTTGCTATGTCCCCTGAGGACCTGGATCCGGATTATGTCCCCAGGATTAGCAGACGAGATCTATCCCGAGGTATACGGGACCGGAGCATTAGCAGGAGCAGAAGCAGGAACATATGCATACATTAGAGCAGAACCAGGAACCGAGGACAAAGTGATTGCAGAGAATTTCTCCTGAGTATATGCATATTCTATACTCAGTTATTTCTATTTTAGACTCTTTATTTCCAGTCTTTTGAGTTGATGTATCAAACTCATTATCGGGTTGTTCTCCGACTTATGTTTTATTGAGACTTGATATTGCTTTATATTCTGATATTGTGTATTCATTTCTGTGGATGAGATTAGTAGACCCTTATTATTGTATTACAGCTTAAGTACATCCTCATGGATCCATTAAATTGGGTATTCCCATCGGTGTGTGCTGCTGGCCATTGCCACGTGGCTAGTCCCTCGATATTTTGGGACTGAGGCATGACAGCATGTTCTCGAACGCTTGCTGGTCGAAGCGGACCACCAACATCTTTTGCGTCGAGCCGAGCTTGGCCGCATCAGATTGTGTCACCGACTTCTCAATAGTGGAGAAGGATGCCCCCCGTAGAGTCGCTATCGTGTTTGCTATTTAAATCAAAAAAAGAACTGGAAGAACTAGATTTGATTAACAAACTAAGAAAGTACAAAGAAGAGTCCGAGAAAATAATCTAAGTACACAATTGTTTTCTGGGGGTTGATAATGGAGGTTTAGGAGTGTAGCAACTCTCTTTACTCCGTGGATGATCCAATGCAACAGCTCTTCACTCTCCCTTGAGTGTAAATTCGCAGATAGCCAGCCAACCTCTTGGTTCGATCTCTCTCTGAAGCAGAAAAAGCCGACCTTTAGAACGTTCAAGCTGCTCTTATTTATAGTCATCGTGCTGATGGGCTATGGGTACCGCATAGGCCCCTGTTTGGTGGCCGCATAAAGCTCCTTCAACAGAATGTGGTTGCAACTGTTGTCGCATGCCATACCATGTATCTTCTCCTAACGGAAATGAGTTACAACTGTGCACAAGAATTTGGGCTTCAACTATCACGTGGACATTTGTTAAGATTTTTTTGTTGCTGAATATCTGGATAGTTCTCATTTTTTGTAGGCACGACTTGGTCAAGTGGACACGTGGCCGCTATTTGGTTGGAAAGAATCACCCAGTTGCAACAACAAGATTTGGTCGATGTATAAACTGGGACATGTGTGGCCAAAGACGCACGGGATGCATTGAGTCTGGAACACATGGGACCAGAGACGCATGGACCGCATAGAGTCTGGGACACATGGATGTAAACTCCCTCACCCAAAAATAGGTATTTTGTAATTAATATATTTGTTTTAGATTATTTTTTAAATCAATTAAAATCTAATGATTTTATTAGTACACTTCACCATGGTTTGGACATTAATAATATAGGATGGCCCCAAAATCTGTATCTCTCTTCATAGGAAGTAGCCTACACAGGAGACTACTTGTAGGATCTTTTCTGCACAAAAATTCGATCCCTTGGTATTAGTATGACCTTAGTGTAACAATCATAGATTAATTGTTAAATATTTAGATAATTTGTATATATAATTTATTTTTGGTTATTTTTCAATTCCAACTTTTCTATAATTACCATCCCAAAATTTCTCGTGCCAAGTTAGACATTTTTCTCTTTTTATAAGATGTGCATATTATTTACTATTACCTATTTGTTGGATATCCATTTAGTTATTTACTTAGTTAATTAGATAATACAATTATTTGATTTATTAACTAGGTAAATATCTAATTATCAATTATAAAATATTTTATAAAATATTTTGGGTGTAGTATTTTATTAAAGTTTTACAAAAGAAATTTTTAGAATTTACTTTGTGTGCAAATATTATTTTTGAATTTTTTCTCATTTATATATTTGAATATATGTTAATAATAATAATAATAATAATAATAATAGTAATAATAATAGTAATAATAATACTTAATAATAAAAGAAAAGAAATAAAAAGAAGAAGAAAAGAAAAAGAGAATAAAAAGAAAATAAAATGAAAACATAAACTACTAAGTCCTTAACTAACTACCCACAACAAACTATTCCTACTCCTAAACCATTCCCAACAACAAAACACCCCAGAACCCAGCGCTTCCCCCACGGCCCAATTCTCCCTCTCCCTTCTATATATATATATATATATATATATATATATATATATATATATATATATATATATATATATATATATACACACGTCTATATACAATCCAACCATACCCTAACCCTAATCTCTCAAACCAAAACCCTACCCCAGCCCGGCGCCGCCGCCCCCGCACCGACCGCCGCAGCAGCCCGGCCGCCCGCCGCAATTCGTCCCCACGTGCGCCGCGCGTGTGCACAACAACTGTAGTCTCGAGCCACTTTCAAGGTATCGTATCTTCTCCATCTTTGATTCTTTTTGCGAGCAGTTTGTCCGTGAACGTTCACAATCTAACCCTCTAGGATTTTCATTCAAGCAGGACGAGTTTTCGTGTCCCAGATTGGTCAAAAAATTGACCCAAAAATGGCCGGAAAACTGACCAAAACAGTCTAGAACTTCAACCCAAACCCCCATGTTCACACCCAATTTGCTATCAACCTGTTTAATATTTTCTAAAACTAATTAAAAGGTTTTCTTCCCAATATAACCAAGAATTTAACTATTCTTTTAGTTTTTATTAATTCTTTTTATGTGTTAAATTATTTGGCCTCCAAAACGACCAAAAACTTAATTTTCCAAAACTAAAATTTTGTGATACAGAGTGTGCCCCGCCAAATGGGACAGCCTCATTGCGTACTAATTGTACCGAAAGGCACATATGGTATGTCCCGACGTATGGGCTTTCACGGAAGTTGATTCGGACGTGTGTGCGTATCGAAATCAACCCATATCCGTAAAAAGTCCCCATATCGCGACCTTTGTAAAACACCACCCCATTTTGTGTACGCTCATCAGAATGCGACGAAACTTGTGTCATTAGATTCGTGGTATCATGCTGGTTCTGTGACCCAAGTTTCACGCAATTCTGAGATAGTTGACCAAGCCGCCTATTCGTGGGCCCCACAGTTGACTTTAAGGGCGAATTTGTGATCGGCTCACCGGAATCCAAAATTGGACATACCGTTGAGTTCGTATCAACGTTTAGAATTTGTTTGACCTATAATTTGTCCCATTTAGAGTCCTTTATCTCTGGAACACTTTTCGGTGCAAAGTGGCCCACCTGTGGACCCCGCTTTGACCCAAAATTACCATTTTGCCCCTGTGTCCAAATTGGACGAAAGGGTAGTATTTTCTAGCTATATCGCTTATTTTGGGAACATTGGTGATGTTTATTTTAGCATCCGGAGACGTTCATTCTGATGCCATAGTTTCTGATCCATTTGTGCCTGACGTTTGGACGCTTACACTTTGCAGCATTCTTGCTAGGCAAGATACCTTGCCAAATTGCTTATAGTACTTTTGCATGCTTATCATATTTTTATGTATTCATTATATATGTATTTTCTTTCAGTCATAATTATATACTATATATATGTTGACACACGCTTGACACATAGTATCATGGGAGGAAAGGATAATCAGTAGGCGTATGGGCTATATCCACTCTGGTAAATCGTAGTAACTAGCACGCACTACGGTAGTTGTGTCGCGCTGGTCGCTACCCTCGAGGTATGTCGATTTCTGGTGTCACGCTGGTCGCTACCCTCGAGGTATGACGGCTTCTGATGTTCATGGACGTGTGTGTGAGTTGTGAGATTAGATAGAGTAGCCTATCCATGCCCATACGTCAAAAAGTTATCCTCATTATGCATTTCATATAGGTTATCTTGTACAGCGTACTTATACATTTTCTGTCTATTATGCATGTTTACTGTATTCAATTGGCATGCTTCTATATATCTTGTTACGTCCCTCTAAGGACCTGGTCCTTTTCCAAGTGTAGACGATCTTGACTATTCGCAGGAGTACGGATCAGGATTTGCTACTTATCTCTCTTTCGAGGAGGTTTTCTCCTCGAGTCACATTGTTTATTAGATGTACATTATGTGGTTTCTCTTATATTCTAGTTAGTAGTGGATTTGTCTGCACCCAACTACTTGTTCTTATCAAGCATTTTATACTTGATTCAGTTATATAGTTGATTGGTTATTTGATTCTGTGGATGAGATCTAGTTATGCCCTGTGACTTGTGACAATATATATACCACATGTGAGTTATTGTTCATATTACAGCGTATGTGTGTATTATGGTATCCATATATTAGAGTTGGCATATACATACGGCTGGCATGCTTACGTATTCCTAGTCCTACGTATTTTGGGACTGGGGCATGACAATGGGCTAGAGCCTCATGGGATACATGGAGTCTGGGACGCATGGGCCAGAGCTGTATGGGACACATGGAGTCTGGAATGCATGGGGCCAAAGACGCATGGATCGCATGGAGTCTGGAACGCATTGGGCCAGAAATGCATGGAACGCATGGAGTCTGGAACGCATGGGCCAGAGCCGCATGGGTTTTTATCGTCTTCTGCATTAGTGGCATTTGAACAACTGTTTACTGCCAAAAGTAATTATGACGAAGCCGTCAGCCCGGATTCCAATCATCGGTGCATGATTCGAGGCGGTCAGGATGACTGTCTATTTTGTCGGAGTCATAAATGCTCTGATGTGACTGTAGGGACGATGCATCAAAGGGAGACATGCGTCTCGGGACGTCATGTATCCGATGGTGTTATGCGTCCGCCATTGTTATACGTCACTTGCTTATTTGTTGTCTGTAAACTGGAGCACATGGAAAAAAATTTCATGCTTCTACAAACGCCTCGATTCTGCCATGGACAGTTGGCATCAGTGCTTAGGTCACCGTAATTATTACTTTTGTCACTATATAGTTGTACAGGGCAATGTAAAACCCCCTTCCTAG
Source organism: Iris macrosiphon (assembly GCA_036927795.1). NCBI lineage: Eukaryota > Viridiplantae > Streptophyta > Magnoliopsida > Asparagales > Iridaceae > Iris > Iris macrosiphon. Next base: position 244,083,528 of record JAYESA010000004.1, on the reverse strand, counting down.
AAAATCGTAAATACCTTTTATTTATTAATTATTAAATTAAATTGTAGTAATTAGGGGCTAAATAGGAGAAATAGATTTTTAATAATTTTTATTTTAGGTGTTCGGGCGCTTAGAGGACTTATGGGACCATCAGAAATTTTTCGGAATTTATTCCATGTAGGAGACCCCCTTGAGCAGTTGCTAGCCTAATGGCGTGCATTATTTTAATCCATGAATTTTCTTATGAGTATATATATAATATATATGTATAAACAAATATATATATATGTGTATATATATTTAGAAAGGAAAAGAAAAGAAAGTAAAAGAATTATTAAATAAGATTTGCTAATAATAATAATAATAATAATAATAATAATAACAAAACAATACAACTACTTATTCCCATCCCTTAATAATTTGCTCCAGGGACCATTCCTTAGCAATTTGCTAAGACCGCCCCTTCACCCCTTTAATACTTGCTGCTAGGACCCGCCCCTTTAAGGCTTGCTAACTCCAAAGCACAGCAAGCCGAATTGCCTTCACCCCCTTTATTTTTTTGCACGCGGCCGCTCCATCCCTTTCTCTCCCCCTATTATATATATATATATATATATATATATATATATATATATATATATATATATATATATATATATATATATATATATTTATCTTTCAAAAATCCTAACCTAAAATATCCAGACCCCCTCTTCTCATCTAGAGCCGTCACCGCAGCCAGAGAACCCCGCCAAGCCGTCCAAACCATCCCGACGACTCCGATCTCGCGCACTGCAGATTCCCACACGAGGCACCTTCGCTCCGGAGTTGTTTTCCGTCGACTCGCTCAACCAAACGCCGTTTCGTCTCCACCGGTATGCTCACCCCTTAACCCTCTTCCATATTTGTATAATAGCCAACCTCAAAACACGTGTACCCCTAGGCAAAAAATAGCGTCCAAGTGGGCACGAGCAGACCCAATTCTGGGATCGCAAAAAACTGCGGTGACCACCCATATTGTCGAGTTCGTATCTCCCACCACAGAGATCCGAATTCGGTGATTCTTTTTAATACATGTAGAACACTTGACCTAGTTTATTTTCTGTTAAATAACCCTAGATTATTAGCTGTTGTGGACAGAATTAAATTCGTCACAAAACCGCGCGAACCCACTACGTGAAAATTTGTGGGAACTGATTCGGACGCGTGTGCGCACCGGAATCAGGCCGTATCCGCGGACACACCCCGTGTCGCAACTTTTATGGAACTCGCGCGTATTTTGTGCACGCTTGTCAGTTCGCGACGAAACTTGCGCCACTGGACTCGTGGTAACGCGCTGGTCCTGTGACCCAATTTTCACACAAATCTGAGACTGTTGACCAAATCGCCAATTGGCGGGCCTCACAGTTGACTTTTTGGACAAAATTGTGTTCGGCTCATCGGAATCCACATTTGGACATACCGTTGGGTTCGTATTGACATTTAGAGTTGTTTGACCTATAGTTTGTCCCATTTAGAGACTGTTACCCTCGGCACGCTTTTCGGTGCAAAGTGGGCCACACGTGGACCCCACTTTTGCCCGAAATTACCGTTTTGCCCATGTATCCAAATTGGACGAAAGGGATGTGCTTTTTAGCTATTTTGCTTATTCCGGAAACGTTGGTGATATTTATTTCAGCATCCGGAGATATTGTTCTGCGGCCATAGCTTTTAATCCTGTGCGTTTGACTTCTGGACAGTACACCTTGCAGCTTTCTTACCAGGCAAGATACCTTGCCAAATTGCTTACAGTACTTTGCATGCTATTTATATTTCTTTTTATTTATTTCATTTCTGTATAGTTCTTGCATGTGTAGTTTTTCTCCAGTCATTACTATGTATTAGATATGTTGACACACACATGGCACCTAGTATCATGGGAGGACAATCATTAGGCGTATGGGCTTTTAACCACTCTAGTAAATCGTAGTATATAGCTCGCACTACGGGCGTATGTCGCGCTGGTCGCTACCCCCGCGGTATGTCGATTTCTGGAGTCTCGCTGGTCGCTACCCCCGCGGTATGTCAATTTCTGATGTCCATTGACGTATGTGTGAGTTGTGAGGTAGATCGAGTAGCCTACCCTTGCCCATACGTCGAAAAGTTGTCCTCATTTGCATTCATATAGATGTCTTGTACAGCGTACTTATTTATTTTTAAATAATATGCATGTTTATTGTATTCAAGTTGGCTCGCTTTTCTGTATCTTGTTACGTCCCTCTGAGGACCTGGTCCTCTGCCAGGTGTATCTATTCTTGAGTATTGCAGGAGCACAGATTGGATGGCTATATATGTTTCGTGGATGTCCTCTCTTCGAGCCGTGATTGCTAGATGGTGTTCTTATATGGTGTTGTTGTTTTGTACTTACTTTAATATTTGCTCTTACATTCGAGTTGGTAGTGGATTTGTTTCCATCCAACTATCATCCTTAGATACTTCTTATTGAGATCTAGTTTCATAGATACTGGTTATTTATTTCTATATAATTTTGGTGGATGAGTTTTAGATTTTACCCTGTGACTTGTATTACATTTTATACCACTTGTGGATTTGATATTCATATTACAGCGTACGTGTGGATTTGGTTTCCATATATTGGAGTTGCCATATCCATGCGGCTGGCATGCTTACGTGTTCCTAGTCCTACGTATTTGGGACTGGGGCGTGACATATTTTTGTGGTGGCCCATGCAGGTCGAGAGCATATTGTCTCGGTTACGTTATTGTACCGAACAAGCCTGCACCTAGGACTAGAGTATAGGATCTTATCCACAATTGACTATGATTTATTTTCCTCCTATCTGTTCTATTTGAACAATTGCATCATGCTTGATTCCTGTACTCCCATAATAGTTCCTTTAGTATAGCCTTCTGCTAGAATATAGGAACCCCTGTTATTAGGATGATGATTATGGTAGCACACCTATTAAGAATACAACGAGAATATAGACACCCACTAAGTTTAGAATAATTAAGTGAACCGTAGAATTCCTTATCTATAGATTGGTTTATCTTTACCCCTTGATGTATTATGAAGACTTGAGAGTAGTATAGATGCTACTAGAGTTAGTTAGAAGTTTTACCATAATATTTGATCCTAGTATAGAGGATACCCTAATAAGTACCAAGATCCCTTCTCGTAAACCTTAACAAGAGTTTCTACGGTATCCTTAAGACAATTACAGTACTAGGTTATTGTTATAAGTTGGGTAGTATACCTCACAACATAGTATCACATAGTCTTTTGCCCTATTATTGAAGTGTAGCTGAATGACATTAACTGTGTGCTAGCATAAGAAGATAATGTTTCATCAGACTGTAGAACTTAGAGGCTATACCCCTACTTTGTCGACTATCGACTTAGACAAGGAATTAGTATGACAAATGTAGAGATTGTGGAGTCTTATCTTTTGTGAACTTGAATTGTTATGTACCTTCTTTCATCATAATCCAGCATATTTATGTTTGTTGTACTACATTGACTTATGCTGCTATTATAGCCTAGTTTTTGCAAGCTTATTCTTTTATCGAGCTTGCTCATGGCATATGTATTATTGGGTGCACACAATGATACAATTGCCTAATCAGAATCGGTGTATTAAGGTCTAGCTAACCTTAGTACGCTTGGTTCGCTCTTCGCATGACTACTTTACGTGGATTGAGATATATGGTAGTAGACAGATATACTTGTCCTAGATATGTCTGACACATCGTATCGGTTACATAACTGTACTGATATGAGCATGTAAATAGGAAATTACCAAAAATAGGATTTTAATCCACAACTGTCCTGACAACTCTCTTTTCGATTCTTTAATCTCTTTGAACCTCGTATTTGTATTCTGTCACCTTCACCTTGAGTTCTTTATTATTTCTCTCTGTCTTCCCCTATTTCGGAAAGACGAAACCTCGTGCTGGTATAAGTTGATACTGATAGTACTAGATATACCCCATAAGGCTAATCACATGACTTAGTGACTCTCTTTTATAATTGGTTAAGGGCATATCATAGGTGATATGTTTGGTGTTAAACCTTTGAGGATTAAAGATCATGATTAAATAATTTGAGCAATAGTTTTTCTAGATGTATAGCCTTAGGTGGTAGATGGAAAATTTTAAGTTCGGCAGATTGTGAACTCCTCACCCAAAAACTTGACCTACTTGGCTGAGTTAGTGAGACTAAGGTTAGCTTGAGTCCAGTTAGAGATAGAACACGATATTTTATTTAATTTTACAATAGTTATATCACTTAGCGTCCTTACCGTGCTCCGATAATTGGAGCGCTACACTAGCCACTACCTTCCTACAAATTCTACACCCTTATCCTAGACATGCCCATCACCCAATTCTCATCTTTGTGCAATTTTCCAATTGTTGGGCGCTTTTATGCAAAGAGCATTTATGTGTCCACACCATTGGACATGACACATGAAGAAACCTATTTTTCGCTCATATGGATTTTTTCATGATTTTTCGGGAAGTGCAACGTGCAACATCGTCCACCCCTTTAAAACTAGCCTTGCATTTTAAACAATGCAAGTCTTATACCATCCTTGCATTCTATCGTGGCTTAATTTTAATTTCGAGGACGAAATTTTTACAAGTTGGGTAGAATATAAAACTCCCTTTCTAGAAAATCGTAAATACCTTTTATTTATTAATTATTAAATTAAATTGTAGTAATTAGGGGCTAAATAGGAGAAATAGATTTTTAATAATTTTTATTTTAGATGTTCGGGCGCTTAGAGGACTTATGGGACCATCAGGAATTTTTCGAAATTTATTCCATGTAGGAGACCCCCTTGAGCAGTTGCTAGCCTAATGGCGTGCATTATTCTAATCCATGAATTTTCTTATGAGTATATATATAATATATATGTATACACAAATATATATATGTGTATATATATTTAGAAAGAAAAAGAAAAGAAAGTAAAAGAATTATTAAATAAGATTTGCTAATAATAATAATAATAATAATAATAATAATAACAAAACAATACAACTACTTATTCCCATCCCTTAATAATTTGCTCCAGGGACCATTCCTTAGCAATTTGCTAGGACCGCCCCTTCACCCCTTTAATACTTGCTGCTAGGACCTGCCCCTTTAAGGCTTGCTAACTCCAAAGCACAGCAAGCCGAATTGCCTTCACCCCCTTTATTTTTTTGCACGCGGCCGCTCCATCCCTTTCTCTCCCCCTATTATATATATATATATATATATATATATATATATATATATATATATATATATATATATATATATATTTCAAAAATCCTAACCTAAAATATCCAGACCCCCTCTTCTCATCTAGAGCCGTCACCGCAGCCAAAGAACCCCGCCAAGCCGTCCAAACCATCCCGACGACTCCGACCTCGCGCACTGCAGATTCCCACACGAGGCACCTTCGCTCCGGAGTTGTTTTCCGTCGACTCGCTCAACCAAACGCCGTTCCGTCTCCACCGGTATGCTCACCCCTTAACCTCTTCCATATTTGTATAACAGCCAACCTCGAAACACGTGTACCCCTAGGCGAAAAATAGCGTCCAAGTGGGCACGAGCAGACCCAATTCTGGGATCGCAGAAAACTGCGGTGACCACCCATATTGCCGAGTTCGTATCTCCCACCACAGAGATCCAAATTCGGTGATTCTTTTTGATACATGTAGAATACTTGACCTATTTTATTTTCTGTTAAATAACCCTAGATTATTAGCTGCTGTGGATAGAATTAAATTCGTCACAAAACTGCGCGAACCCATTTTTTCCAGAATTCTAAAAGTTGTGAAACGGAGCGCGCCCTGCCAAACGGGACCGCCCCGACGGGTACCAAGTGTACCGAACGGTGCACACAGCGTAACCGGATACGTGAAAATTCGTGGAAACTGATTCGGACGCGTGTGCTCGCCGGAATCAGGCCGTATTTGTGCACGATTGTCAGATCGCGACGAAACTTGCGCCACTGGACTAGTGGTAACGCGCTGGTCTTGTGACCCAATTTTCATGCAATTCTGAGACGGTTGACCAAATCGCCAATTGGCGGGCCCTACAGTTGACTTTTTGGACAAAATTGTGTTCGGCTCATCGGAATTCACATTTGGACATACCGTTGGGTTCGTATTGACATTTAGAGTTGTTTGACCTATAGTTTGTCCCATTTAGAGACTGTTACCCTCGGCACGCTTTTCGGTGCAAAGTGGGCCACACGTGGACCCCACTTTTGCCCGAAATTACCGTTTTGCCCCTGTGTCCAAATTGGACGAAAGGGATGTACTTTTTAGCTAATTTGCTCATTCCGGAAATGTTGGTGATATTTATTTCAGCATCCGGAGACACTGTTCTGCGGCCATAGCTTTTGATCATGTGCGTTTGACTTCTGGACAGTACACCTTGCAGCTTTCTTACCAGGCAAGATAGCTTGCCAAATTGCTTACAGTACTTTGTATGCTATTTATATTTCTTTTTATTTATTTCATTTCTGTATAGTTCTTGCATGTGTAGTTTTTCTCCAGTCATTACTATGTATTAGATATGTTGACACACACATGGCACCTAGTATCATGGGAGGACAATCATTAGGCGTATGGGCTTTTAACCACTCTGGTAAACCGTAGTATATAGCTCGCACTACGGGCGTGTGTCGCGCTGGTCGCTACCCCCGCGGTATGTCGATTTCTGGAGTCTCGCTGGTCGCTACCCCCGCGGTATGTCGATTTCTGATGTCCATTGACGTGTGTGTGAGTTGTGAGGTAGATCGAGTAGCCTACCCTTACCCATACGTTGAAAAGTTGTCCTCATTTGCATTCATATAGATGTCTTGTACAGCGTACTTATTTATTTTCAAATAATATGCATGTTTACTGTATTCAAGTTGGCTCGTTTTTCTGTATCTTGTTACGTCCCTCTGAGGACCTGGTCCTCTGCCAGGTGTATCTATTCTTGAGTATTGCAGGAGCACAGATTGGATGGCTATATATGTTTCGTGGATGTCCTCTCTTCGAGCCATGATTGCTAGATGGTGTTCTTATATGGTGTTGTTGTGTTGTACTTACTTTAATATTTGCTCTTACATTCGAGTTGGTAGTGGATTTGTTTCCATCCAACTATCATCCTTAGATACTTCTTATTGAGATCTAGTTTCATAGATACTGGTTATTTATTTCTATATGATTTTGGTGGATGAGTTTTAGATTTTACCCTGTGACTTGTATTACATTTTATATCACTTGTGGATTTGATATTCATATTACAGCGTACATGTGGATTTGGTTTCCATATATTGGAGCTGCCATATCCATGCAGCTGGCATGCTTACGTGTTCCTAGTCCTACGTATTTGGGACTGGGGCGTGACAGGCAACATGTATGTAAGACAGTTTATATGCATTTTATGCGACTCTGGCCTATGCGTTCCAGACTCCATGTGTTCCATGTGTTCCATGTGTCTCTGGCTCCATGCATCCCAGACTCCATGCATTTTATGCGTCTTTGGTCTCATGCGTTCCAGACTCCATGCGTTCCATGCGTCTTTGGCCCTACGTGTTCTATACTACATGCATCACAGACTCCATACGTCCAACGTGGCAGGGTTTCCTGAGATAAAATCTTTCTGTTGTGACTGAAGTGATTATATTTAACTAAATGCGAGCCATGTGTCAAGATGACCAAGCCATGCAAACAAAAGACGAAAACTACCCAGATCTTCAGCAACAACAAATCGCAACAAACGTCCATGTGGCAGCTCGACCTGTACTCAACTATATCATATTAAGGATATACACGTGAAAGCCTGTCCATAGTATGAGTCTATAATTGCAACCGTATTTTGTTGAAGGAGCCCCTTGCGGCAACCAAACAAAAGCACATGCGGCACCTATCGCCCATCAGCATGGTGGCTATAAATATGAGAAACTTAGACATTCCAAGGGCTGGTTTTTTCTGCTTCAGATATCATACCCCTCCAGGCGAGCTATGTACGTGCACACAAGCTCAGGAGAGAGAAGAGAACATCCTTATTCCTTCGTCGGACCGTCAACGGAGTAAAAGAGTCACTGCAGTACTCGATCTCTACCGTCACATTACCTAGATCAAAAATATTGTACTTAGATTTTCTGTCTAGGATTTCTTTGTACTCTTTTTGTTTGTTATTAAACGAAGATTTTCCAAAACTTACCTGAATGGAAAATATCCCTAAGGAAAAGTTTTTCCTTCCGATCACAGACATAATGATCGACAATACTTGTGGCCTCGAGCGCATGTCCTTTATGGACGGATTCTCAGGCTACAATCAAATCAAGATATTTTCTAACGATGAGAAGCATACATCATTTTAAATGCCGATAGGAGTGTACTGCCACACAGTCATGCCCTTTGGTCTGAAAAACACAGGTGCTACATACCAGCGAGGTATGAGCACCATCTTCCGTGAGCATCTGTGCAAGACAATGGAGTGTTATGTTGATGACATCGCTGTCAAGAGTCGCTCCAAAGATGATCACCTCCGAGACTTGAAGACTGTGTTCGACCTTATGCGTGCGTACCAGCTCAAAATAAATCCTACCAAATCCTTCTTGGGAGTCTCCAGCGATAAATTTTTTGGTTTTGTCATAACTTCGAAGGGTATCCACGTAGACCCCGACAAAACTAAAGTAATCCTTGAAATGCACCTACCGAAGAACCTCAGAGAACTTTGTGGCCTTCAAGGAAGACTGGCATGCATCATGAGGTTCATATCAAACCTCTCTGGACATCGTCAACCGTTCACTCAGCTCACAAAGAAGGGAGTCTCCTTTGTCTGGAACAAAGAATGCTAGCGCGCCTTCGACGACATCAAGGAGTATCTCATGAACCCCACAGTATTGGTGGCCCCCATTGTGGGAAGACCCTTCTTGCTATATGTGCGGGCAATGGATCACTCCATCGGAGCTCTACTAGCCCAGAAAAGTGATGCAGGTCATGAACAAGTCATCTACTATCTTAGCAGAATGATGGCCGGCACAGAGAACATGTACAACCCCTTTAAGAAGGAGTGCCTCGCTCTAGTCTTCTCCATTCAGAAGACTCAGCATTACGTGATAGGATAAACCATTCATATGATCTCGCAAGTGTAGCGCCCCGTTCTCCCGATGCGGAGAGCGCGGCTAAGAAACACAAGACGGTATCGTTCGATCGGGATAGATTGAATTAAGAACTCGTCCTCGTTATGGATTTGTTTCTTCGGAATCGATTCCCATATTCAGTGGACTGCGCCCCAAGGATCGGCTTAGCGGCAGAGTCAGGAGGGACCTCTCCGCTGCTATCTTTTATTGCCTCGGTTTTCGATGTCGCTTGTTGCTTTCGTGCTTTGAGTTGGTTTTGGGATTTGCTTGTTTTCCTTGAACGGTTTCGATGATTTTCATTGTTTTCGTTCATTGAACTGCACTTCAATTCCGAGATTGGAAAGAGAGGAAGAAGTATTAATCGAGCTGTTCGTGTGCAGGTGAACGAGCAGTAGGCGGCTTGCGAGCGGAGTCGTGAAGCGCCTCTTTCCTTCTTCTTTCCAAAATCTAAGTGAGTGGCTACCAACCCGATTAGCTAGCTCTGCTTCCTGCTTCACTCCTTCGCCCCGATCAAACGATACCAAGTAATAATAAAAGAAACCAAGATAAAAGAGAATAACTTGGTTATTATGCTTGTCAACCAAACTCATGAACGGTTATCATCCTGTATGCTAGTTCGTCTATAACTGTTTTATGAATCGTGCTAAGTATGGAAATGTATGCTTGTTATGAAATAAACTGTCAGGATGACTATGCAAAACTGTTATGCTATGGAACAAATTCTATGAGTATTCTCGATCACGGACGACTTGTGCACAAGGTATGTTATGAGTTCCGCGGACGGTCACCGGGGCACCGGGATCGATCCGATCCGGACGGAACGTATGTATAGTCGTATGTTACCCGGCAAGTGTTATGCAGCGGGGCTCGCCACCCGCGTTGCACGTCACTTTGCCTTGAGACTATAACCCGTCCCTTCGTGGCATCGAAGCCAGTGATCCTTATGTATATTTAAACCTGTTGCATACTAACTTGTGTCTTCGTTTCAGGAAAGGCATGGTAAGTATTGTGCAGGTAATTCAGACGGTCAGGTAAAATCCACCGAACGGTGGCATGTTCATTTCAGTAAATTCAATATGCTGCTTAACTGTAAATGAACTAAGGCAAGATAGAAACCAACCAAATATGCATGCTTCACTAAACAACGTGTTGATTGGTATAGTCAGGCTAGCTCGCCTTCACCAGCATGTTTCGATATGCTGACCCTCGTTGAAACAGGTTCTCCGTACTAAGGCGAACCGAGCGAGGAGCCGAAGTCGTCTTCCCGATCCAGTCCAGCTGTTAGCGCACCTTCACCGCGCCTCGAAGCCTTTTAAAGCCGAAGCTGCAACTCTTCATACACAAATGCAGCTCCGTGGCAAAGCGATCCTCCAGCCTGGAGGTCTATACATTTTGAGTTTATAAAAGGATGTAATGTACAGGACTGTCATCTCATTTTGAGTCAACCCTTTTGTAAGCCGTTCGGCATATTAGCTGACTCGTTCAAGAGTTTGTAATAGATGTTCATTATCAATAAAGAGAACTTTTCTATGTTTCAAATCTGTGTTTCAATTTATCTGCGTACTCTGAATACGTGCTTGCTATGCAAATCATTAAAAAGCCTTGTGCGGGCGCAACTCCAGGCCCGCACGGCGGTCACGACTCGGGGGACGCCTCGGGGCGTGACAGCAAGTTAATCCTCTCAGGGTACTTATGACTAAATCCGGAGCGCTCAACTCTCGCCTAGCCACATGGGCAATACTATTATCGCCGTATGACATGGTATTTGTCCCACAAAAGGTGGTCAATGGACAAGTATTGGCAGATTTCCTGGCAGCCCACACTGTACCAAAAATCTCGAAGCTCTACGAGAAGATCCTAGAAGAAGTAGCGGACCCAAACATGACCACAAGCGCAGAAGTCGTTTGGCGAATGTTCTTCGACGGTGCTTCAAGAACAGGGTCCAAATACGATATTATTATTGGCATCGGGATAATACTTATTTCCCCACATGATCTGGTCATAAACCGTACTTACTCCCTCACAAAGCCATACTCCAATAATGTGGCAGAGTATAACGCCCTCATCATTGGGCTCCAACTCACTAAACAAGTGGGAGTAGACTATTTGGAGGCCTACGGTGATTCTAAGCTGATAGTTAGTCATGTCCGGGGCGAATACAAGGTCCGACACGAGGACTTAATTTCCTACCACCAAACTACACTTGGAATAATCTCCACCTTCGAGGGGTTCTTTATAGAGCACGTCCCTCGGTTGCAAAACATCGAGGCTGACGCCCTGGCCGGCCTCGCCGCCTCCCTGTCAGTTCCGGTCAAACCCATCAGCTGATCACAATGGTCAGTCAAGAGATGGTTTGCCCAAAAAATAGTCTTTGTCTATGCCTGAGCTCCTCAATAGAGACAAAATACCGACTCCCAAGACTAGAGGCTCCCATTCATCGACTACACGGTTTATGAAATTCTCCCCGAGAACCCAAAGGAAGCCACTTCCATCAGAAGACGTTCCCTCCGGTTATATTACGCTACGGCTACCAAAATATTGTATCGTCGTTCCTACGATGGTCTTTTGCTACGATGCCTAACGAATACAGAAGCGAAGCAGGCTCTCTGCATGGCTCATGGCAGGGTTTATGGTGCCCATCAGCCCGAACCCAAGCTACAGGACCATCTTTGGAGAATGTGTTACTATTGGCCGACAATGGTAGTGGAGGCTGTTGACTATACGAGGAAGTGACAAGCATGCCGAATCCATGTAGACTTTATCCACCAGCTCTCAGAATTCCTACACCCAATGGTAGCATCTTGGCCGTCTGAAGTATAAAGAATGGATATTATCGGGCCAATTAGTCCACCTTCTTCTAAGGTACATCGGTTCATCTTGGCTATCACCAACTACTTCTCCACGAAAGCTGTTCCACTCGCTGAAGTCAAGACCTCAAACATAATCAGCTTTGTCAAGCATCACGTCATATACCACTTTGACTTTCCACGGAGGATCATCCACGACAATGGTCCACAGTTTACAAGTCATATTTTTTACCGGTTTTATGAAAAAACTGAATCCAGAATGTAGCATCGACCGCCTACAGCCCGGCAGCAAATGGTCTGGCGGAAGCATTCAATAAAATAATTATCAAGCTAATCAAGAAATTCGTGTCATCCAATAAGCACGACTGGAATGAGAAGCTGGGTGAATGTCTCTGGGTCTACCGCACAACAGTCCGAACATCTACTGACAGCATGCCATTCTCCTTGGTTTACGGAAGCGAAGCGGTCCTCCCACTCGAGATCCAAATTTTGTCACTAGGAGTGGCTTTTTCTAATCGATTAACCGTTGACGATAATTACCGCGGACGACTACAAGAGTTAGAAGCACTCGACGAGAAACGTCTCTTAGCTCAACAACGCATTGAGCTGTACCATGCATGCCTCTCAAGAGCCTTCAAAAAATAGGTCAAGAAGAGGACTTACCAAGTGGGTGACCTCGTCTTGATAGTAAGAAGGCAGATGTTTATGACCCACAAGACCGCTGGTAAATTCTAACCTAAATGGGAGGGCCCATTTATTATAGAGTTTGTGTTCTTCAACGGCACCTACCAGCTCGCAAAATCCAATGATGTCTATCAATGGCAAGTTACTCATGATGTCTATCAACGGCAAGTTACTCAAGAAGTACTATGTCTAAGCTATACTTGTACTCCCTTTACTATCAGCTGGACAACCAAAATGTATAGTATATGTTCCCCGTTGTTCATCCCCAGCAAGTGAGTAAGCACAATATGCACTTCTTTTCCACAAAAGTTTGATGCAAGCCATTGTCTGTATTCAAGAATCCTGAATACGCAGCAGACAGTGGATCCTCAAAAAGCTCCCGAATGGAGCCACCTTTAGGTCTATCCACACTTTCGGGTAGACCACTCACAATCAGTTTGCTTGAGCATTAGTTAACGTCCACATCACCTATGAACTACTGTCCTAACCGATTATCCCTAACAGGGTTTGCCATGTCCATATTACCTCTGAGTAGACCTCTATGTATGACTATTGATTATCACATCCATAATACCTCGGACATCGGTCGTCATCTAACTTATCACCCATACTTAACTCTAATTACGCTAGCAGTATTAAGTCAAAAATACCTGCCACGTTCATATCACCTCTGACAGGGCTTGTCTCGAACCTATTACTTGTACTCAGATGCGCAAAAAGTAATGGGTCCACAAAACCTATCAAGTCCATATCACCTCTGATAGGGTTTCATTTCGAACTTATTACTTGCACTCAAGTGCGCAAAAAGTAATATATCCACCAAAGATCCCCCAATGGGATATCCTCAACAAAAGCAAATAGTTCATGTCCATATTACCTCTGAACTATAAGCTACCTATTTTTCCATCCAAGAAAAATATCCATGTCCATATTACCTCTGGCTCATTTTATTTTCCTTCTACATCAGGATCGTAACTAACCTCTCGGTATGACTATCATTTAGCTCACATCCACGTTACCTCTGAGCTATCGTCCCCACATCACCCCCAGTAGAGTTTGTCATGTCCTTCTTACCTCTGAGAAATCTCCCTACTTGACTATTGATTATCACGTCCATAATACCTCTGATATCGGTCGTCATCTAAATTTATCACCCGTACTTAACTCTAAGTACTCCAGCGGTGTTAAGTCCATAAAATCTGCCACGTCCATATCACCTCTGGAATGGCTTGTCTCGAATCTGTTACTTGTACTCCAGTGCGCAAGAAGTAATGGGTCCACAAAATCTATCACGTCCATATCACCTCTGATAGGATTTTTGCTTCAAACTTATTACTTGCACTCAGGTGCCCAGAAGGTAATAAGGTCCACCAAAAAGTCTCCAATTATGATGACCTTAACAAACTGCAGTATCATACTAAGTCCATATTACCTCTAGTACGATACCCAAAGTACACACCCCTACCTCCAAAAAGAATGCCAGCATCAGGGGGCCACGAGTCGACGTTGCTCTTGACAAACCCCTCGACGAGATAGACAGCAACTCTCGGCATCTTCTTTCATAAAATAGGGGAAAGCCGAGAGAGAAAAGTTATCTCTTCTCCCTAGACCACCTATTTATAGGCTCATAGGGCCCGTGAGAAGATCGAGGAGATAAACCAGACAGTTATAAGGATGAACCTGATGTCTCAATTTGTGTAATCCTCATTTATCTACTCGAAAACTACCGTTAGTTCAGAACCCTAAAAAGATCCACTCAAGGATCGAGCTGAATCTCGGTATTTAATGATCTGACAGCCTGGCAGAAGCACCTATGCAGCAATGTGGCTATGTGGCATATCACTCAGATGCGGCCCAAGGTCTTCTCCTCCATTCTTCTTATTCAAAGTATTCCAAACTTATCAGTTTAAAAATTTTGAAGGGGGTCTTATAGAAGCATGAAAAATCTAGATCCATGTGCCCAACAAACATGTGTCCCAAGATCGACTCAGAAGAAATCAGGCCGCAGAATGACCATGCGGCCTAGAAAAGCCGCTACTATGCGCCAATAGTAATCAAAGGCTATGCGCCGCAATGATCAAGCCCCTAGTGCCATAATGATCCAGTGTCATGCACCGACCGCTTCATAACTAGTGTTCCTGTGTGCCATCAGTGCCATGCGCCACTAAGTAACTAGTGTTCCCATGCACCAGCTGTCACACCCCGATCTCCCACAGGCAAAATTGGCCGTTTCCGCTAGGCTAGAATCACCGCGCTAGCGCTCCGGCGGAACGATCGCTTTGACCCATCCGGGCATGATGCCGCACGAGCGTGAGCCACGCCTGTGTAAGGCCATGGTTCATTAGCTGGCGGTAAGAGTTCTAAGCCACAGAGTCGCACAGATTATCCGAGTGCAGCGGAGTCATGAACGCATAGGCGATCGGTAACAAGTTCACTGAGTTGACAATAGCGAAAGCATTGAATAACATAAGTTGAAGTAAAGCAACTCTTTTATTGATGTTACAAGCAGCGTATAGCCAAGATTATAAGTCGCTCAAGCCTCTCTCTCTGAAACAGTAAAAGCGTGCCAAATGGCTACAATTTGTGGAATGATTATATAGGCGATGTTCAGGCGATGTTCCAATATTATGTCTTGTATATGTGCTTCTGTTCTGGATGCAGCACTCCATGGATTCAGAGGAAACTCCTGGCCTTAGCACGCACGAAGGAGGCATCCGCACCCAACGAGGTTCTTCTGCATCCTGCAAACGAACTGGTGGATTATGAGTACATTGAATGCACTGGTGGAGAGGCTACTCGCCCGTTCGACAAATCCAAACACGTAATAAAGGTTTCGTGCACCAACTATTTAGTTGTATTTCTAGTTGCCTTAGGATCAGTTTCATGCAAAATTTGAATAGCCTAACTCGTGTGGCAGTGCGCCGTGCAACATGAGAGAAAACACGGCGAGACTTACCAACTTACCATTTTATCTTCCCTGTCCATGGCAAACATTGTTAATTCAAGAACGAACATGTATAAACATTCAGGGGCAATAGCATATGCAACACGTGTATTGTTGTATAATGATCGTTCAGGTGTTTAGTTGTCTTTCGATGCGATGTAATGACTCGCATGCGGATAGCCGCTCAGCAAGGATGGCTTATTTATATGAATGTTTGTCGCTGGTATAGCCATAAAAGACCATAGTCATTGGCGGGGGAGAGAATACAACGAAAGCACGTGAGGCGCTGCAAACCATTCCGTCAATCACGTGAGACTATTACGTTAGTTCCATCCGGATCGGATCGGTTCCAGTGCCCCGGAGACCGCCCGTGGAACGAGATCCGAAGATCACCTTTTTCAAGTTGTCTGTGACATGCAGGTCAGGGTCTTTCCAAATCCATAACTTGATATGATAATCCATGATTCGTGATCTGAACCGAGCATTTGCTCCACGAGCTGGGATTCATTTGTTACGTGACGTGATTCTCGTTCAGATGTAAACTTGATGTAATTATCATTCAGTTGCAATGTGACAGGATTTTCGTTAAGTATTCACTTGGCTTGATGCATGCCCCTGGTTCGGGGATGCCTTGGTGACCTAACGGTCCCGGGTACTTTCAGGTTCATTCAGGCATGGAACGACTACTTAGTAGTCTCCTGGGGTTTGGATGAAAATAAGGCAGCATACAAGCAGACAAGCATACATTTATATAAACACAAACATTAATGTTAGCTCGGGCCCGAAGGTAAGCCGAGGAGTAAAACTGTAAAGGTTCTTCCCGAGCGACACGTTCTAGGGTAGCATGCGAGGGTCTGAACATATATATAAGCAATGTTTTATTTCCATGTTCTAGCATAGCAATACAAGTTGGGATTATTCCCTTAGCTAGGTGCGTTTGATTCTTATTAGCATACAGGGGGTGATTTACCTAGCGACTAGCATGTATCGTTCCATATTTTATGTGTGCTGGCTAAGCAAAGACAAGTTCACCGTAGCCACCCACCTTAGCGATGATTCATCTCGGTCGAGCGATACGTCAAGCGAGCCTCTGAAAGCCTAAGCTGGATTCCTGTAAGGACAAGTCTGGATATCCTTTGCCTCAAACGAGTGTTCTCGCCTGAGCAAAGCGGGTCAGAACATTGCACTTTTGTCGTTTGAATCGGCAGTCCGCTTGAGCGAAACGGGGTGTTACATCCTACCCAACTCAGAAAAAGTCTCGTCCTCAAGACTTACTGAGGACAAGCAGTACGTTTCAATCAATTTTGATTTAACGATACAAGGCTGAGGCAAACCTATACAAGTTGTTGTACTTGTTTATTTGGATATTTACTTGCACAAGCATTCGAGATCAGCATATCGCTAGTCTAGATCGTGCGCATATGTCACGCCCCAGTCCCAAAACACCGTGGGACCAGACGCGTGATAATGGCCAGCAGCACGCACCGATGGACAACCCAATTTAATGGATCCACCAGGGCATACTTAAGCTGTAAAATAACAAGTCTACGACAATCATGGCACAACTAATCTCATCCACACAAGAAATAAACATGATCCACAGAGTAAATAAGGAATGTAAATCTTCAGCTAGTCTTAACCAAGTACTTCGGGGAAATAACCCGATAAATATCTAATACATTGGTTCAACAGAACAGAAAGTAAATGACTGAAATAAATAATAAATACTGAGCATGAAACATGGATGCTCAGGAGAAGTCCTCGGCTAACACCTTGTCCTCGGATGGCGGTACAACTCCTGGATCAGCTCCTGCTCCGGTCCCGTATATCTCGGGGTAGATCTCGTCCTCAAATCCTGGGGACATAATCCGGATCCAGGTCCTCAGGGGACATAGCAAGGTACAAGAAAGCTCAAGCCAAAATAAATGCAGTGCAGAAAATAAATAGAATAAGTAGGGCAAGTAAGTAACCATCTAAGTGAAAATACAAGTGAGAGCAGCACGAGTACTCAGGCTGTGCCACTACAAGCTCTGTGTCGGGGAGCCGGTAGTGGTAATAACCGGTAGTGGGTCTAGCTCTGCTCTGAGAGTCTACGACCTCTCAATAATAGTGGATGTATATATATATGGAATAGCCTGTAGCCTGTGTGTCTCTCCCCACCCAATGTAACCACACATATCATGACCACAACGTCTCATGTCCATGTCAAGCGGGATCATAGCTAATGCAACCAGTCATACTATATCTAAGCATATAATGTCCATGTCCTGTATCCTATACAGAATCACCACGAATATCTCGAGAAAATCCTGTCTCATGAATAGTGTCAAGTGTCCTGGGTCATAATGTACTTGGTAAGACAAGTACGAGAATATAAAGTGTCACGTATGTCCATCTCTAGATGACAGTACCCAACACTGCGTACAGTGTTGGCACCCGACTGATAATCGGACGCTAAGTACGTCACACGGTCCTAGGTTGAGCATGCACAGAAATATAATAAAGCAAGGAAAATATATATAAAGACTGCAAAGTTTGGCAAGGTATATTTGCCTGATGTCCGAAGACCAACAACTGTCCCTGTATCGGTGGATCCGGTAGGTACTACTCCAAAAGCTGTAATAACAATAGTCTCAGAAGGTATCAAACTGCTAGAAATGCCTGTCCTTACGTCCAATTTGGACACAGGGGCAAAAAGGCCATTTTCGGGCCAAAGCGGGGTCCACACGTGGGCCACTTTGCATCGAAAAGCGTGTCCGGGTCCAAAGTCTCCAAATTCTGCAAACTCAGTGTCTACAAGTCGGGAACGACGATACGAACCCAACGGAACTTCCAGAATTGGATTCCGATGAGCCGATCATAAAATCGCCCTTCAAGTGGAGCCGGTGGGGCCCACGATACGCGATTTTGTCAATATTCTCAGAATCGGACCAAACTTGACCCACAGGACCAGCGCATTGCTACGAGTCCGATGGCACAAGTTTCGTCTCGATCCGACACGTGTACATGAAGTTACAGCATGTTCCAGAAAGGTCGGATACGGGGTGTCGACGGCGGATACGCGTTGATTCCGGGGTGCACGCACCTCCGAATCTACTTTCGCGAAATCCCACACGACCGTATCGACGACGCGCACGGGTCTGTGAAGACCGTACGCGACCAAGTCGTCCCATCTGGCAGGGCGCACTCAGTTCCGGGGTGAATTGGGGCGTTATTTTTCCTGTTTTTGGATCGCGGTGTGCGATCACCACAGGACGCGATGCACCAAGCGAGTTGCACGGGCACCGAGAGGGTTACACAGTCTACGCATAGCAACTGACGGAATTGAAAACGGTGTTACGATGAGGGAGAAACCGGTACCTGAACAGGGCTTCGTGAGTTCTGAATTCTGAGTGTCCGAAATCCAAATTGACGCGAGCCGAGTCCTGGTCACCGTGTCCGGATCGAGCTCCTGCCCGTGTCCGTCGCTCGCGTCCTGGTCGACCGACAGAGAGGAGATCTTGATGGCTACGGCGAAGTTGGCAGCGGCTTGGGGCTGCTGTCGACTTCGCACGGAGGTTCAGCGGGGTCTCGGCTGGATGGGTGATCGAGCGGCGATGAAACGGCAGGCCGACGCCGGCGTGCCTCTGGGCGATGGCGGAGTCGCTGTGAAGCGGTGGCGCTGGGGCCTATGTTCGTCGATGGGCTGTGGGAGTCTCGGCGTCGAGGGCAACGACGGGGCTGCGGGAGTCTCGGCGTCGCGAGCAACGATGGGGCTGTGGGAGTCTCGGCGTCGAGAGCAACGATGGGGCTGTGGGAGTCTCGGCGGCGGGGGTTCATAAAAACCTAGGTTAAGGTTTTAAATAGGCTACAGTAATCCGGCCATTAGGGTTCAGGTTGGGCTTCCTCTGGGTTTCGGGTCGGGTTGGTTTGGATCGGTTCGGTTCAATCAACCCAATAGCTCTTTAAGCTTAAAACTCGTTTCCGGGGTCAAAATAATTCATCGAAAAATACCGTAGGTCCGATTTTCTATTGTGCGTCTTATTCTATTATTTCCAAAATAATTTAACACCATTTAGCCATACTTAAAATTCTTTAAATCATAATCACCTTCGTTTTAATTTCCAGAAAACCAAAGATTCGGAATAACTCATTAGAAAATTATTCTCAAAAATTTAGGGTGTTTACAATCTTCCCTCCTTAAAAGGATTGCGTCCTCGCAATCAAAGAATAGCTACTAAAGAATTATAAAATTACAAGGTTGCTAAATTTTTAACTGCATCTTCGAACAGGTGGGGGTAACGCTGGCGCATATTATCTTCTCGTTCCCAAGTCGATTCGCCAGGGGAATAATGTTTCCAAGCTACACGGACCAGTCTGATTGTCTGTCCCCGCAATGTCTTCTCACTGACGTCGAGGATGCCAACTGGTTGTTCTTCATATCTCAAGCTCGGGCCTACTGCGATCTCTGAATGATCGACTACGTGACTTGGGTCGGTCACGTACCTTCACAGTTGTGAGACGCGGAATACGTCATGCACTCCTTCTAAGGATGGAGGTAATGCCAGACGATAAGCCACCTCACCAACGCGCTCTAGAATATCAAATGGCCCAATATACCTTGGGCTCAACTTGCCTTTGCTTCCGAATCTGATAGTACCACGAGTGGGCGAAATCCTCAAGAACACGTGATCTTCTTCTTTGAACTCTAGGGGATGCCTGTGCGTATCCGCCCAATGCTTCTGTCGGTCCTGAGCTGCTCGTAGATGATTCTGAATCTGCTTCACCTTTTCCACTGTCTGTGTTACCAATTCTGGACCCAGTATTTGACGTTCACCAACGTCACTCCAACATATAGGCGATCTGCACTTCCTTCCGTATAAAACTTCAAATGGTGCCATCTGGATGCTGGCCTGATAACTGTTGTTGTAGGAGAACTCCACTAAATATAAATGATCTTCCCAAGATCCTCCAAAGTTTAGCATACATGATCGTAACATGTCCTCCAATATCTGAATGGTGCGCTCCGATTGGCCATCTGTCTGTGGGTGGTAAGCCGTGCTGAATTTGAGTCTGGTGCCTAGACTCTCTTGCATGCTTCTCCAGAAATGAGAGGTAAATCTCGAATCTCGATCCGATACAATACTAACAGGCACTCCATGTGATTTAACGATTTGTCGCATATACATGTCGGCTAGTACCTCTGTGGACTGTCCAACTCTAAATGGCAAGAAGTGTGCCGATTTAGTGAGTCTATCCACGATAACCCATACTGCGTCTCTTCCGCTGGGGCTTCTCGGGAATCCTGTGACAAAATCCATCATGATATGCTCCCATTTCCATTCTGGTATCGGAAGCGGCTGTAACATACCTGCAGTCCTCTGATGCTCGGCCTTTACCTGCTGGCAGACTAAGCATTTGGCCACAAATCTTGCAATCTCTCTTTTTATTCCGTGCCACCAGTAATACTGTCTCAAGTCTCGGTACATCTTGGTTCCTCCTGGGTGAACAGAGTACATAGAGCTATGTGCTTCCGCCATTAACTCCTGTCTCAATTCTCCATTTGGAACATACAGACGATTTCCAAACCTCAATGTCCCGTCTTCGTGAATGCGGAGTCCTGTCTGCATACCCGCTTCTGTCCTCTCTTTCAACCTTCTGAATCTAGCATCGGTGGGCAATGCCTCCTTAATCTTCTCCACGAGTGATGACTGAATCTCAAGGTTAGCCATCAAGCCACTCTGTCCTGGTAAGACAACTTCTATTTGAAGCTCCTGTAGATCTCTCAATAACTCGGGCTGCATCGTCAAGAAATAAGCTGTAGGCTTCCTGCTGAGCGCATCTGCAACAACATTCGCCTTTCCCGGATGATACTGCAGATCTATGTCAAAATCTACCATCAATTACAGCCAGCGCCTCTGTCTCATGTTAAGCTCTTTCTGAGTATATACATATTTCAGACTCTTGTGATCTGTAAAGATGTCTACTTTCTCCCCATAAAGGTAGTGCCTCCAAATCTTTAATACAAATATAACTGCTGCTAGTACCAGATCATGTGTTGGATAGTTCTTCTCGTGGACTTTCAACTGTCTCGACGCATAAGCAATGACTTTGCCATGTTGCATCAAAACACATCCTAGTCCACTGCCTGATGCATCGCTGTAAACAACAAAACCTCCTGACCCTGAAGGAAGAGTCAAGACAGGGGTTGTTGTTAATCTTCTCTTCAGTTCTTCGAAGGCCTTTTGGCAGTCTTCTGTCCATATAAACTCCTGATCCTTACATGTCAGCTTCGTCATCGGTTCTGCAATCCTCGAGAAATTTTCTACAAACCTTCGGTAATATCCCGCAAGTCCGAGAAAACTTCTCACTTCTGCAACTGACGTGGGTATAGGCCAAGTCTCTATCGCCGCAACTTTCTCTGGATCCACTGAAAGTCCTTCTCCTGATATGATATGTCCCAGGAAAGGTACTTTGTCCATACAGAACTCACACTTACTGAGCTTGGCGTATAACTTCTCCTGTCTTAAGGTCTCTAACACGATCCTGAGATGCTCCTCGTGCTCCTCAGGGCTCTTGGAATATATGAGAATGTCATCAATGAATACCACCACAAATTTATCTAAGAACTGATGGAAGACTCTGTTCATTAAGCTCATAAACACCGCTGGCGCGTTGGTTAAACCAAACGGCATCACCAAAAACTCATAATGTCCATACTTGGTTCTGAATGCGGTCTTCGGGATATCTTCCTTCCTTACTTTGATCTGATGATAGCCGGATCGAAGGTCAATCTTCGAGAATACCCTTGCACCACTCAACTGATCGAATAGATCATCTATGCGTGGTAAGGGATACCTGTTCTTGATGGTCACCGCATTTAGCGCCCTGTAATCAATGCACAATCGCACTGTTCCATCCTTCTTCGGCACAAATAATATGGGTGCTTCCCAAGGTGAAACACTGGGCCGAATGAAACCCTTCTCCAGAAGATCATCCACCTGCTCTTTCAATTCCACTAACTCCTTAGGTGCCAGCCGATATACTGATGAAGTGATAGGCTCTGCTCCTGGAGATAGGTCTATTGTGAATTCTATTTCCCGATCAGGCGGTAAACCTGGAAGATCATCGGGAAATATATCCACAAATTCTGAGATGACTCTTGGGTAACCTGTCTCCTCTTCTACAGATAATACCCTAAGAGTAGGCTGAACTCCTTGCTCTACTGCTCCTCGAAGAAACTCGAATTCTGGATGTCCAGGCGGTCTAAATATAACATTTCCAAGCCGACAATCAAGAGTCGCATGATACTGACTTAACCAGTCCATACCAAGTACAACATCATAGTCAGGCATAGAAAAGATCAGAAATTGAGCTCGCATTTCACGGCCACAAACTACTACTGAACATGATCTACAGACATCACTAACCGAAATAATTCTACCTCCCGTAAGAATCCTCTTCATCTTCGGGAGGGGTGCAGTAGCTACTCTATGGGTGGCAACAAAGCTAGCTGCTATAAATGAATGCGATGCTCCATAATCAAATAATGCTACAGCTGGTAATGAAGCTACTAAAATAGTACCTGCGATGACTTCGCCTGCTGTAGCCTCCTGTTCAACAGCTAGGGTGAATGCTTGGCCTCGACCTTGAGCTGGTCCTCTCTGCTGCTGCTGTTGCTGAAATAGGGCTGCCTGCGGTGCCAGTAGTGGTCTCTGCTGGTAGCCTCCTGTAGCTGGTGGTCTGACTCCTCCAGCTCCTGTCTGCTGTGCTCCTACTGCTCCTGTAGCTGGTCGTAGTGCAGGTAAAGCTAGTCTCTGTGCTCCGTCTCTGCGTTCAGAACAGTCCCTAGAAAAGTGCTGGTTGGATCCGCAGCTCAGACATAGTCCCAACTTACGTCTGCATTCCTTCTCAATGTGTCCTACTTTACCGCAGTGGTGACAAGTAGGAAGAGGTCTGTCCCTATTTGCTGGTCTCTCCGGTATACTCCTCTGGAATCGTTTCGCAGAATCTCCTGGTGTTGTCTTGGATAGTGCGGATGGGTTTGGCCTCTTCATATTCGATTCCCTTCTAGTGATGCGCTCCATGCGTCGTGCTGCTGCAAGGACCTCAGTATAAGACGTAGGTGCGACTGAGCCAATTAATCTCTGAAGCTCGAACTTCAGTCCATCAAAGAACTTTTCAGCTTTTTCTTCCTCTGTCGAGATCAATGTCGGAGCAAAGCGACCTAGGCGTATAAACTCTGCATTGTATTCCTCCACTGTCATACTGCCTTGGATAAGGCGGTTGAACTTGTCTCTGAGCTCTGATCGTGCAACTGTCGGAATGTACATCTCTTGGAAGAGCCTGGAGAACTCTTCCCAAGTGACTCGGTCCTGTCCGAGCCTCCTTTCTTCCGCTAACCACCAGTGATGCGCATTATCAGTTAACTGTATTCTGACTGCAGTCATCCACTTCTCTCTTGGAAGTTCAGCGGCTTCCAACTGATGCTGTATGTTTGTGAGCCATTCATGAACTTCTGTCGGCCCTTCTTTGCCAAAAAATGTACGAGGCTTGAGATAACGGAAATCGGTGATAGATCCCGTCGTCGTTCGACTCGTTGGTGGATTGGCCTGCTCCAATGCGGACACCAGGCTGGTCCTCAGATACTCTGCCTCCTGGCGATGGGCCTCTTGCTGAATCTGCTGCTGGGCCTGCATCATGGCATACATCATCTGGAACATCTGTTGCCCGTCCATGGCTTGTCCGGGCGGGAAAACTGGCATCTGGGGAGTGAACTGTGGTGGAGGTGGGATGTCATCTCTCCGGAACCTTGGATTAGGCTGACCGGTTTGATCACTCTGTGATGCTTGTCCTCCATCCCCTAGGGTCACTCCGTCTGTATAAGTAACCACAGCGTCGTGTGGCGTATCCAATGGAATCTCGTCTCCGTTCCTGGGATCCATTTCTCTGCAACCAAAAGATAAACTATAAGAACGCACAGAGGAATCAATACAGGATGCAGTTCAAGTAACAATTTCGAGTTCGATATAGAGTTCAACAATGGGTTAAATAATGGATGAGATCCTAGAACTTATTCTATCCTTAGGGCAGGCTGGTTCGGTCCCTAAGTTAAAACCGAATAATTTTGTCGTAGACCTGCATGGGCCACCATAAAAACCATGTCATGCCCCAGTCCCAAAATACCGTGGGACCAAACGCGTGATAATGGCCAGCAGCACGCACCGATGGACAACCCAATTTAATGGATCCACCAGGGCATACTTAAGCTGTAAAATAACAAGTCTACGACAATCATGGCACAACTAATCTCATCCACACAAGAAATAAACATGATCCACAGAGTAAATAAGGAATGTAAATCTTCAGCTAGTCTCAACCAAGTACTTCGGGGAAATAACCCGATAAATATCTAATACATTGGTTCAACAGAACAGAAAGTAAATGACTGAAATAAATAATAAATACTGAGCATGAAACATGGATGCTCAGGAGAAGTCCTCGGCTAACACCTCGTCCTCGGATGGCGGTACAACTCCTGGATCAGCTCCTGCTCCGGTCCTGTATATCTCGGGGTAGATCTCGTCCTCAAATCCTGGGGACATAATCCGGATCCAGGTCCTCAGGGGACATAGCAAGGTACAAGAAAGCTCAAGCCAAAATAAATGCAGTGCAGAAAATAAATAGAATAAGTAGGGCAAGTAAGTAACCATCTAAGTGAAAATGCAAGTGAGAGCAGCACGAGTACTCAGGCTGTGCCACTACAAGCTCTGTGTCGGGGAGCCGGTAGTGGTAATAACCGGTAGTGGGTCTAGCTCTGCTCCGAGAGTCTACGACCTCTCAATAATAGTGGATGTATATATATATGGAATAGCCTGTAGCATGTGTGTCTCTCCCCACCCAATGTAACCACGCATATCATGACCACAACGTCTCATGTCCATGTCAAGCGGGATCATAGCTAATGCAACCAGTCATACTATATCTAAGCATATAATGTCCATGTCCTGTATCCTATAAGAATCACCACGAATATCTCGGGAAAATCCTGTCTTATGAATAGTGTCAAGTGTCCTGGGTCATAATGTACTTGGTAAGACAAGTACGAGAATATAAAGTGTCACGTATGTCCATCTCTAGATGACAGTACCCAACACTGCGTACAGTGTTGGCACCCGACTGATAATCGAACGCTAAATACGTCACACGGTCCTAGGTTGAGCATGCACAGAAATATAATAAAGCAAACAAAATATATATAAAGACTGCAAAGTTTGGCAAGGTACACTTGCCTGATGTCCGAAGACCAACAACTGTCCCTGTATCGGTGGATCCGGTAGGTACTACTCCAAAAGCTGTAATAACAATAGTCTCAGAAGGTATGAAACTGCTAGAAATGCCTGTCCTTACGTCCAATTTGGACACAGGGGCAAAAAGGCCATTTCCGGGCCAAAGCGGGGTCCACACGTGGGCCACTTTGCACCGAAAAGCGTGTCCGGGTCCAAAGTCTCCAAATTCCGCAAACTCAGTGTCTACAAGTCGAGAACGACGATACGAACCCAACGGAACTTCCAGAATTGGATTCCGATGAGCCGATCACAAAATCGCCCGTCAAGTGGAGCCGGTGGGGCCCACGATACGCGATTTTGTCAACATTCTCAGAATCGGACCAAACTTGACCCACAGGACCAGCGCATTGCTACGAGTCCGATGGCATAAGTTTCATCTCGATCCGACGCGTATACACGAAGTTACAGCGTGTTCCAGAAAGGTCGGATACGGGGTGTCGACGGCGGATACGCGTTGATTTCGGGGTGCACGCACCTCCGAATCTACTTCCACGAAATCTCACACGACCGTATCGATGACACGCACGGGTCTGTGAAGACCGCACGCGACCAAGTCGTCCCGTCTGGCGGGGCGCACTCAGTTCCGGGGTGAATTGGGGCGTTGTTTTTCCTGTTTTTGGATCGCGGTGTGCAATCACCACAGGACGCGATGCACCGAGCGAGTTGCATGGGCACCGAGAGGGTTACACAGTCTACACATAGCAACTGACAGAATTGAAAATGGTGTTACGATGAGGGAGAAACCGGTACCTGAACAGGGCTTCGTGAGTTCTGAATTCTGAGTGTCCGAAATCCAAATTGACGCGAGCCGAGTCCTGGTCACCGTGTCCGGATCGAGCTCTTGCCCGTGTCCGTCGCTCGCGTCCTGGTCGACCAACAGAGAGGAGATCTTGATGGCTACGATGAGTTGGCAGCGGCTTGGGGCTGCTGTCGACTTCGCACGGAGGTTCAGCGGGGTCTCGGCTGGATGGGTGATCGAGCGGCGATGAAACGGCAGGCCGACGCCGGCGTGCCTCTGGGCGGTGGCGGAGTCGCTGTGAAGCGGTGGCGCTGGGGCCTAGGTTCGTCGATGGGCTGTGGGAGTCTCGGCGTCGAGGGCAACGACGGGGCTGCGGGAGTCTCGGCGTCGCGAGCAACGATGGGGCTGTGGGAGTCTCGGCGTCGAGAGCAACGATGGGGCTGTGGGAGTCTCGGCGGCGTGGGTTCATGGAAACCTAGGTTAAGGTTTTAAATAGGCTACAGTAATCCGGCCATTAGGGTTCAGGTTGGGCTTCCTCTGGGTTTCGGGTCGGGTTGGTTTGGATCGGTTCAGTTCATTCAACCCAATAGCTCTTTAAGCTTAAAACTCGTTTCCGGGGTCCAAATAATTCACCGAAAAATACCGTAGGTCCGGTTTTCTATTGTGCATCTTATTCTATTATTTCCAGAATAATTTAACACCATTTAGCCACACTTAAAATTCTTTAAATCACAATCACCTTCGTTTTAATTTCTAGAAAACCAAAGATTCGGAATAACTCATTAGAAAATTATTCTCAAAAATTTAGGGTGTTTACAGCATATTCGTAGTGGTCCAAACACATGCACGCCAACCAACTTAGCGATAGCGAAGTCTTAGCACTCGAGTTTCACATTTTTTTTGAGTCTTGGATCGTGCACCAGTTCAAGGCGTCCCTCAAACATATGCATTCAACCAAACTTAGAGTTAGTGAAATCGGACAAGCTACTTGCGATAATCTCAAGGGTCTCGCACAGGTTAGCACAAAGGCCACTCGCATCATGATATCATACAAGCAATCATATCATTCAAAACGCATTTTGAAAGTATTTAGACTTATTGTTGGAACATTCCGTTTGGGACAATGAGAGTGTAGAAGCATAAAAAATACGCTGGATAGCTATACGCAGCATGTTGATGCTGGGCAGTGTAAAAAGATGACCTCAGAGCCATCGGCGTGCAAACAGAGCTTTTTCGCTAAGTACAACGTAAAATATAAGCTCAAGGACTATCCGCGTAATGCAATATGTCCATGCTGCTTCAGCGTAAAAAGGGTGCTATATCGCTTTTATGGCTTAAAACTCATCCGCTTTCAATAAAGCATTAAAATGTACGAGGAACGCTTCGTATTCTCCAAAATAAACCTGTCAAATCATGCAGTGAACCTGACGTTTGATACATGACAAAGAGTACTGCACGATTACCCAGACGACGGCTATAATGATGGCGCGGCACAGCGACCCAGGCTGTCGTTTAGTGCCATTTCCTTGGCGTAAATTGCTTTTACACATACAAAGGAATACGCTGCCTAGTTTTACACAGGCAGACGTGAGCTTCTTACGCTCCGCAAAAGACAAACAGACTGTCACGTCAAAAGCTGCTCTTCATACATGGCTCGAGGCACGTCTCTGCATTTAATGCGCAGAATGGTGACAGAGCCTCGAGGCACGTCTCTGCATTTAATGAATGATGGCAGATCTTCGAGACACGTCTCTGCATTTAATGCACAGAATGATGGCAGATCTTCGAGACATGCCTCTGGAATACGCTGCCTTGTTTTACACTGGCAGACGTGAGCTTCTTATGCTCTGCAGAAGATAAACAGACTGCCACATTATCAGTTGCTCTTCGTACAGGGCTCGAGGCACGTCTCTACATTTAATACGCGAAATGATGGCAGATCTTTGAGATATGCCTCCACATTTAATGCGCAGGATGGTGGCAGATCTCTGCATTTAATGCAAGAGATCTGATTATATCTCCAAAAGCTGTGATTTCGGCTAAGACGTCCACATCATCACTTTGGCACAGTACGCCATCAGGCTATGGGAGCACGCTATACGCTATCTCCTTGGA
This sequence comes from Iris macrosiphon, assembly GCA_036927795.1. Classification (NCBI taxonomy): domain Eukaryota; kingdom Viridiplantae; phylum Streptophyta; class Magnoliopsida; order Asparagales; family Iridaceae; genus Iris; species Iris macrosiphon. The sequence continues at coordinate 244,054,793 of JAYESA010000004.1, read as the reverse complement.
ATACGCCAGCTCAGGCCACATTTGCATCGGTGCGTATTAAAGCTATTCGGTCCAGAATTCGCGCAAGGCCTCAGTCAGGGGAGGAGGATCAGCTATCTTCTACACCCACTCGGCTTTTATGCCTACTCGGCTTCTACGCCCACTCGGCTTCTATGCCTACTCGGCTTCTACGCCTGCTCGGCCTCTATGCCGGTTTGATAACTCTTTGGCTTCTACGCCAGGGTGACAGTTATTGGCTTCTACGCCAGCCTCTTCTACGCGGGGGATAACTACCCACGTGGCTTTTATGCCGTGATCTTCGCAGCAGTTATATGCGTTATCTCTTAATGATACACGTCACACGCTCATTCAAAAGATCATTTATACGTGGATAATGGTTATTGTAACCGTTGCGTAAAAGGTGCTATGCTTTCCACTACTCGGCTTCTATGCCGATTGAGTGGTCACTGTCACTAAAACTCTATAAATAGAGACCTCTATCGACAGAGGTCCAGGTCGAAAATGGTCGAACAATCCAAGGTCGGAAAATGGGTCGAAGAATCCAAAGGAGAAAAATTGAAGGTCAGAACCAAGGTCAAAGATTCCAAGATCAAGAGAGAAGGTCAAGGAACTGAGAGTCAAAGAGTCTTTGAGAGAGAAGAATCCAGAGCTCAGACAAAGAGTAGTGATTGACGACTTTGGCATCGAGCATCCACTCTCCTTTGCAACCTTCGAAGCTTTCTGTCTTCTACGACACTTCTTCACCACCGTGTAGTCCAATGGACAAAGTGAACGACTACAGATCAGACTCCTATAGCAATATTTACCCAGATTAAAAAATTGTACTCGACATCCTCGTATAAGATTAATTGTACAATCTTGTTTGTAAACAAAATGGCGGGTTTCGTATAAACCTCGTTTCTATTTCTTTCGTTTATTATCAAACAGAGAGAGAGAGCGTGCACATAACCCACGAACGAGCTTTCGAAACAGAGATATTCGAAACAAAGTCCAAAGGCGTAGAAACCAGGCTCTGATACCAACATGTCACGCCCCGATCTCCCGCAGGCAAAATTGGCCGTTCCCGCTAGGCGAGAATCACCGCGCCAGCGCTCCCGCGAAATGATCGCTTTGACCCATCCGGACGTGATGCCGCACGAGCATAAGCCACGCCCATGCAAGGTCGTGGTTCATTGGCTGGCGGTAAGAGTTCTAAGCCACAGATTGTCCGAGTGCAGCGGAGTCATGAACGCATAGGCGATCGGTAACAAGTTCACTGAGTTGACAATAGCGGAAGCATTGAATAACACAAGTTGAAGTAAAGTAACTCTTTTATTGATATAAACAAGTGTTACAAGCGGCGAGCCGAGATTACAAGTCGCTCAAGCCTCTCTCTCTCTGAAACAGTAAAAGCATGCCAAGTGGCTACAATTTATAGAATGATTGTATAGGCGATGTTTAGGTGACGTTCCAACATTATGTCTTGTATATGTGCTTCTGTTCCGGACGCAGCGCTCCAAGGCTTCAGAGGAAACTCCTGGCCTTAGCACGCACGAAGGAGGCATCCGTACCGAACGAGGTTCTCTCGCACCCTGCAAACGAACTGGTGGATTATCAGTACATTGAATGCACTGGTGGAGAGGCTACTCGCCCGCTCGACAAATCCAAACACGTAATAAATATTTTATGCACTAACTATTTACTTGTCTTTCTAGTTGCCTTAGGATCAGTTTCATGTAAGATTTGAATAACCTAACTCGTATGGCAGTGCACCGTGCAACATGAGAGGAAACACGGCGAGACTTACCAACTTACCATTTTACCTTCCCTGTCCATGGCAAACATTATTAATTCAAGCACGAACATGTATAAACATTCAGGGGCAATAGCATATGCAACATGAGTATTATTGTATCATGATCGTTCAGGTGTTCAGTTATCTTTTGATGCGATGCAATGACTTGCATATGGATAGCCGCTCAGCGAGGATGACTTATCTATATGAACGTTTGTTGCTGGCATAACCATAAAGGACCATATTCATTGGCGGGGGAGAGAATGCAATGAAAGCACGTGAGGCACTGCAAACCATCCTGTCAATTACGTGAGACTATTACGTTAGTTCCATCCGGATCGGATCGGTTCCAGTGCCCCGGAGACCACCCGTGGAATGAGATCCGAAGATCACCTTTTTCAAGTTGTCCGCGACATGCAGTTCAGGGTCTTTCCAAATCCATAACTTGATATGATAATCCATGATTCGTGATCTGAACCGAGCGTTTGCTCCACGAGCTGGAATTCATTCGTTACGTGACGTGATTCTCGTTCAGATGTAAACTTGATGTGATTATCATTCAGTTGCAACCTGACAGGATTTTCGTTAAGTATTCACTTGGCTTGATGCATGCCCCTGGTTCGGGGATGCCTTGGTGACCTAACGGTCCCGGATACTTTCAGGTTCATTCGGGCACGGAACGACTACTTAGTAGTCTCCCAGGGTTTGGATAAAAATAAGACAGCATACAAGCAGACAAGCATGCATTTATATAAACACAAACATTCATGTTAGCTCGGACCGAAAGGTAAGTCGAGGAGTAAAACCGTAAAGGGACTTCCCGAGTGACACGTTCTAGGGTAGCATGCGAGGGTCTGAACATATATATAAGCAATGTTTCATTTCCATGTTCTAGCATAGCAATACAAGTTGGGATTATTCCCTTAGCTAGGTGCGTTAGATTCTTATTAGCATGCAGGGGGTGATTCACCTAACGACTAGCATGTATCGTTCCATATTTTATAAGTGCTGGCTAACCAAAGACAAGTTCACCATAGCCACCCACCTTAGCGATGATTCATCTCAGTCGAGCGATACAACAAGCGAGCCTCTGAAAGCCTAAGCTGAATTCTTGTAGGGACAAGACTGGATATCCTTTGCCTCAAACGAGTGTTCTCGCCTGAGCAAAGCGGGTCGGAATATTGCACTTTTTTCGTTTGAATCGGCAGTCCGCTTGAGCGGAACAGGGTGTTACACCAGCAGTGCCATGTACCATTGAGTAACTAGTGTCCGCATGTGCCACTACTCCTTCAAGCATCCCTGTGTCCCAATATTGGCCACATAAAGGCCTGACACAAAGATTATGTCTGACACCAAATTCTTATAAAAAGGACTTTCTGAATGCCTCGAAAGACGTGAGAACGCTAAACGACAGAACCTCACATTAGCATGACTTTACTCCTGACAAGTGTGTAGCGCCAAGTGTATGAGGCCACATGTGTTCCAGACTCCAAGAGTCTCTGGCCCCATGTGTTCCAGACTCTATGCGTTCCATGCATCTCTAGCCCCATGTGTTCCAGACTCCATGCGGTCCATACGTCTCTGGCTCCATGCATTCCAGACTCTATGTATTCCATGCGTCTCTAGCCCCATGTGTTCCAGACTCCATGCGTTCCATGCGTCATATGCATCCCAAACTCCATGCGTCCAATGTGGCAGGATTCTCTTAGACAAAATCTTTCTGTTACGACTGAAGTAATTTTCTTCAACTAAATGCAGGCCACGTGTCAATCTGACCAAGTCACAGAAACAGAAGAGAACCTCCTAGATCTTCAATAACAACAAATCGCAACAAACGTCTATGTGCAGCTCGGCCTGGACTCAACTATATCCTGTTAAGGATGTACACGTGGTAGCATGCCCATAATATGCGCCTATAATTGCAACCACATTCTGTTGAAGGATCCCCCTGCGGCCACCAAACATAAGCATATGCGGCACCTATAGCCCATCAACATGATAGTTATAAATAGGAGCAACTTGTACGTTCCAATGGCTGGTTTTTCTGCTTCAGAGACCAAACTCCTCCAGGCGAGCTACGCACGTGCACACAAGATCAAGAGAGAGAAGAGAGCATCCCCATTCCCTCGTCGGACCGTCAACGGAGTAAAATAGTCGTTGCAGTACTCGATCTACATCGTCACATTACCCAGATCAAAAATATTGTACTTAGATTTTTTGTCTAGAATTTTTTTGTACTTTTTTTGTTTGTTATTAAACGAAGGTTTCCCAAAATTACTTCAATGACAAACAATGTTAAGTAGGAAATTGTGTGTGGATACACAAGGCTGGTTTTTGAGAAAAAATGAGTAATTACTTTTCCATGAATAAAATTTAATAAGTACTTTGTAGTAAGTGAATATATAAATATAGCTGAGTAATACTTGGTTGTTTATATATCTTAGGCTTTGGTAGATTCTTTGTGAACTGTAGCAACATATCTCATGCTTAGGCCAGGACCGGACTCTTGGACTTGTAGTCTCAGCAGCATTGGACGAACTTGAGGTAAGTATACCTTGCCTATTTGATTACAGTATTTATATATTTTTCTTTTTATCTGTTGTTCACTCTGGATATGCTTTTACATGCTTCTCCTACTTATTACCAGTGTACTACCATGAGTACCTGTTGTCACATAGACATGATACACGGATTCGTATTGCATGACATATAGGATATACGTACATGATCATTGTTTTATTTTCTTCTCGATGGAGTTACATGTATACCTGATAGACTGGCGTATACCTGTTAGAGTGGGACTGAACGTGTCATGGGTGCGTCACGGACAGTAGCATTGGGTGGGAAGGACGGTCATTAGGCGTGAGGGCTATTACGCACATACCACTATTTATGTATTACTATATATAGTTATCCAGATATTTTCGTCACTGGAGTTATGAACCTCTGATTTTATTTACCGAGAGATTCGTTCCCGGAGCTACGTACGACTATGCACCCCGGGGAATTTTATTCTCGGAGCTACGGATTTTATTTTTTGACAGCCCTTGCGTCAAACTTTGTCCTCATTTGCATATCACATAGATGAGTTAGGCTGGTTGTGATTAGCTGTACATTGATCCATGATTACTTCTTCACATGTTATTTACTGTTTTTTATTATGCATGTATTTTCTGTATCTTGTTACGTCCCTCTGAGGACCTGGTTCCCTGCCAGGTTATTGCTGAGTGCTGACATAGGATTGGAGACTTCTTCGAGAATTCATGTATCGTTTGTTGATGCATTCTTATCATTCTATCACATTTAGTTTTGTTCCTAGTTCATAGTATATAGCTAGCGTTGTGGATGTTATATATATATATATATATATATATATATATATATATATATATATATATATATATATATATATATATATATATATATATATGGATTTGTGGAAACCTTGTCTGATTAGAACATCTTATACGTATTCGAGTCGGACAAAGTCTGGTTGAATGTGTAGTTGGCTATTGCCACGTGGTCTGGTCCCGTATATTTTATGACTGGAGCGTGACACAGATACATACGACTGTTGACAGTATATGTACACCAATAGCCTTGAGCTACATGGACTAGTCGAGATAGCATGAATTCCACCAATGTGTACGAAAGTTGTCCTCTAAATTGTACATTTATGTAGTTAGAATCACCCTTGCACTGGTTATGAGTTTATTACGGTTTACACAGCTTGTATTTCTTTTTGTATCTTGTTACGTCCCTCTGAGGACCTGGTTTCCTGCCAGATTTTATATTGGATTGATGTAGAATTTTTCGGAGTTGCTGAGGAGTATCATCTCGGTATACAAGTATTGAGAGTTGGTACATGCATCATATCTTCCGTAGTTACATGATCTTATTGCTTATTTATTTGATGTTATAGCCTAGTGTTTATAGACTCTTATTTTTTTCGAGTCTATTCGAGTATATATGCTAGTGGGTTGCAGACCATAACACATGTTGCTCATTCTTATATTTTGTATCACTGTGGATTTGGACGTAGTTGTATCTATTGAATTATCTATATAGTAATCCTTATAGAACAACCTATACGTATTTGAGTTGGACTAAAGTCCACTTGATATGTAGCTGGCCATTGCCACGTGGCCAGATTATATGTATTTTGGGACTGGGACGCGACAGATTGTAACTTGTTTTCAGTTGAACGCTCAAAGATGATAACAATGGAGTTGATAATTTAGTCCCACATTAGAAAGTGGGATCATGAGGTCTAGAAATTGAGATTGGTTGAGACTTTACATGAGAATTTTCTTTTAAGGCATATGAGTCCAATACAAGATTCTATCTCATGGACCAACTCCGATTCGGGCCACGCCGCATTCCCAATAAGTTGTATCATAACCCAATATTACTGGACTGGATCACACCGTATTCCCAATAAGTGATATTAGAGTCCAATGTTATGGGACTAATTTGGATGTTTTTAATTATTTGGAGACAAATTTTGTTGAACGTTCAAGCGTATAACTAGTCCATCTCATGGGCCAATATTGATAATTTTACTATGTCATCCAAATTACAAGGATTATTTTGTATAAGAGTACCAGGTTTAGATCTAATTAGACTGTCTACTTGATTTGTCCGTTTTAGACTTTGGATATTCGAAATTTTTTAGTCACACATTTTAATATCAAATTGGACTTTTAGTGACGAAATAAGTCTTTTAATGACGAATTGTTCTTGACCAACACTAGTTAATTAAATATTTACTTTTTTTTTCTTCTGACCTGTCCATCCACACAGATTGGGCAACAAAATGAAACGAAAACACCACGCCATTAAAAAGGTCTTTTAGTTATGAACATACATTTTGTGTTCTTAACCAAGTGGCGAGGACGTGAGAAAATGTCATTCTTTACTATAGTTTGTATGTTTATAACAAACTTTTTCATCTCAAAATTAATGCTGGAAACAAGTAGGAAGAAACAATTGCAATAAAAGATTCCATAACACAAGAATCCATTCTTCCAAAAAATAAAATCTAAAAAGTATATAATTTTTTAAAGAGTTTATGAAATTGAAAGAGATTTATTCTTTATTTAAGATTTCAAACCTTAGGTGGCATTAGTGTCAGCAGATAATCCTCCTCAAATCCTTCTAAGCTCTCTTTAAAACAAGAGTGCTAGACGGCAGCCGGTCCCATTGTGTGGTCAAGATTGCAATACGAAGGAAAGTCCGACAAATTCTATAAACATTTCATAGTTTGTTTAGGACAGTCCATTATTTCAGGATAGTCCAAATTTTTCTAATTTTTACTTAGAACAGTCTAAAATTTACTCAGGACAGTCAAATTCTTTCAAACTTTTCTAAAATCTTTCATTCTAAATTTTTACTCTCTTTTCAAATTCTCAAACCCCCAAACCTCCAAACCCTAATCCTAACCCGCCGGAGGAGGAGGAGTAGAAGGAGGAGTAGGAGACAAAGGTAGAGGAGGAAGCAGGGGTTAGAGGAGGAGGAGGCGACGGCGGGAGGCCGAGGCGGAGGCTGGAGGAGGAGGAGGAGGAGGTAGAGGAGGAAGCAAAGGCTGGAGGAGGAGGCGACGGCGGGAGGCGGAGGCTGGAGGCCGCTGCTGCTGCCGCTTTTCTTCTTCTATGTCTGCTTCTTAGGATTGTAAACAAAATTGACAGTCCTTCTTAACTGTCAATTTTTTTTACAGTCCTAATTATTTAGGACTGTCACAATGTTGCTGTTAATATTTTTGACAGTCCTAAATAATTAAGACTGTCAAAAATGTTGACTTGGAAGGACTGTCAACATTGTGACAGTTCTGAAAAAAATTCTTAACTGTCAAATTTTTTTACAGTCCTAATTATTTAGGACTGTCACAATATTGCTGTTAATATTTTTGACAGTCCTAAATAATTAAGACTGTCAAAAATGTTGACTTGGAAGGACTGTCAACATTGTGACCGTTCTGAAAAAAAATTGGACTGAAAAATAAAAGTCATTGGCTTTTATATGAGAAGTTGGACTACCTTCAAGTAAAAAAAAAAAATAGTGACAAACTTGTAAAAAAATTGAAAAAAATTGGACTCTCATAAGCAAATTATGGAGTGCCTATAGAATTACATTGTAGATATTCTCATTACAAATGGACTAATATGTAAAATAGCCAAGAACGAAGGCCTGCAAGCTCCGACACTATTCTCCGGACCCGGACACACCCTGTCCAATATCTCTCCCTCCCAATCCATTCCCCCCACCCCTCCCTGATCCAAAGACTGCGCCTCCGATGACCGACATCATTGTCTTCCTCCCGAAACCCTAAACCTAAAAACCCTAGTTTTTCCCAATCCTCAAAACCCTAATCCTATAAAAAACACACACAATGATGTTCGACTCCCCGGCCGCCGCCTCCCGCCATCGCGCCTTCATCTCCCCCTCCATGTCCGCCCCCACCTTCCCCACCTTCTCCACCCCTTCATCTTCCCGCTCTCCCTCCCCCAACCCAAACCCAACTCCAAACCCTAATCCTAACCCTAATCCCTCCTCCTCCTCCTCCTTCTCCCACAACGGCCGCATCGCCGCCGCCCTACTCCCCTCCGCCGCCTTCCTCCTCTCTCTCGGCGGCTCCCCGGTTCTCCTAACCCTATCCCTCGGCCTCACCCTCTCCTACCTCCTCGACCTCCTCCGCCTCCCCCCCTCCGCCTCCTTCTTCTCCTTCTGGACCACCCTCACCCTCTCCCAGTTCGCCTTCTTCTTCTCCTCCTCCCTACCCCTCCCCTTCCTCTCCCTCCTCCTCTGCGCGTTTGTCACTTTCTTGATCGGCGTCTGGATCTCCCTCCAGTTCCGTTTCCTCCAGATCGAGAACCCCGCCGTCGTCCGCTCCCTCGAGCGCCTCCTCTTTGCCTGCCTCCCCATCGCCACCCCTCCCTTCCTCGCCTTCGCCGCCGTCTCCGGCCTCGGCATCGACGCGGCAGCCTACCACCTCGCCGCCCTCTGCTGCCTGTACTACTGGCTCTTCTCCCTTCCCCGCCACTCCTCCTTCAAGTTCTCCCTCGACGATGGCCACATCCTCGCCCCGCTCGAGTGCTGCGTCCAGTCCCTCTTCCTCCTGTTTGCCCCCGTCCTGTTCCGGGTCGGATCTCACCACGCCGTCCTCTTCTCGTCCGTAGCCTCGGTCTGCGACCTTTTGCTTCTTTTCTTCATACCATTCTTGTTTCAGTTGTACGCGTCGACGAGGGGTGCCATGTGGTGGGTCACTAGGGACGAGTACCAGATCCACCGGATAAGGGTCTGGAACGGGGCTGTTGCGCTGGTGGTCGTGGTGGCGTGCCTGGAGATCAGGGTCGTCTTCCATTCCTTCGCGAGGTACCTGCAGGTGCCGCCGCCGCTGAGTTACCTGCTCGTGACGGTGGCGATGCTAGGAGGGGCTTCAGCGGTGGGGGCCTACACGGTCGGCATGGTGCAGGATGCGTTGGGGTCCGCTGCATTCACGGCAGCAGTCATTTTGGTCAGTGGCGCAGGGGCAGTCGTTATCGGGTTCCCGATACTGGTATGGTTTCAGAAATTTTGAAGAATTCTTTTGTCAATTGATAGGATTTGAAATTGCTGATTATGATTAAAGTATTCTTTCACGTATTGTTTCATTGGCTGTACTTGATAGGATTTCTCATGTTTACTTATTCGAAGAATGATCAACTAATCTATTTATATCTAACTCAACACTCAACTAATCTATTTATGTATAAAAACAAGAGAGAAATTTAATTCCCAAAGGTGATTGGCCTTCTCTTTGTGAACATCTTAGATTATCTAAGTTCTATTTTTTTTTTACCTTAATAACTCAACACTCAACTAATCTATTGATATATAAAAACAAGGGAGATATGTGGGGTTGTAGTAAGCATTGTTCTAAAAATCGGTTTAGGCGGTCACTTAGACACTAGGCAGCCGGTGTCCGTCCGATGCCTGCCTTGCCCCTTCGATACATGTTTTGAGGTTTTATCGACATTTTGGGTTTTTTTTTATTAACCACCTATAACTAGGCGACCGCCTAGGCCGTCGTCTTTTCTACCAAACTCTAGTCGCCACCATCGTCTAGCTCCTAGCTCCTTCATTCTAACCCCAAAGAAACCCTACCCGCCACCATCGTCTTTTCTACCAAACTCTAGTCCTAGGTTCCGTCATCTTTAGGAAACCCTAGATCTAATCTATCATCAAAAATCCATAACTACATCTAACCAAAACCTTATATACCAAAACTCCATGCTTCTCCTTTGCTTCCTCTTCACAATAGCCTAATTGTTAATCTTCCACCTTTTCTTTCTAACAACAAAAATAAATTTTTTGACTTTTCTCCTTCTCTTGTTTAAACCTTAAAAAGAAGTATGTTTCTTTCCCTTATCTCCTCATCCACCTTTCGCTTCCTCAAAGTTGACTATGCGAATCGCCACGAACAATCTCCTTCGAACTCCCCTTGGATCTCTCTCATAAACCGCTTCTCTTTTAAAGTTCTAAATTATTCCTTCTCAACTTGGATGCAATTACCTCATTTTATAGTTGTTGAAAGCTCATAATGAGACTAGGATTGCTTACCATATTTAAGCATATCCAAATTTCAACGTATAATTAGATCATGATTGCTTAATATGGAAGCCATCCAAAAAATCTAACTACGACCATATATAAGCCAATCCAAATATCTAACTACTAATTAGACACACATAGGAAAGGAACCCATATTTTATTCAGGATAACACCACTTAAGTGCTTTTGCAATATTACAGGATTACCATTTGATTCCTTCGCGAAGGAAATACATTCTATATATAGAGATTTAGAGAATCTCTTTTTATGAGACTATAAAGATAAATACATCTCTTGTATGCTGTAATACAAACATAAAGATATCTACCTAAAGATGCTCCCATACGTGCTATAATTAGTAAATATTAAAGCTAAGGATAATAAAGCTAACACAAAACAATCCAAATTATATTTGAGAGATCAAGATTTTAAGAGAACATGGTCAACAACCCGTGCAAATCTGACCTAGATATAAGATTACACGATTCATAATAGAAATAATATTCTATTAGAAATAGTAGAATTCACTAGCCTTTATCCAAAAAGTAATAATGATAGATATGGATCCACCTATGTTTGGACCACCTTACAAGGGTTAAACTACCATATTTTTAAATAACTCCCCAGATCCTTATTAGTTGCGTAGAAATCCTCCAAAATACTAATAGTTGAGTTATTGATTCTCTCTTGTTAACCAAATTTTTTCTTATTCCTCTTTTCCCCTCCTTCCCTTCCCGTTGCTCGTTCAAGTAAGCTCGCTTGTGCGGAGCAATGGATGAGAAGAGGGAGGAGGAGGAGGAGGAGAATGGCGCAGGAAGTAGGACGTGTTTGTGGTAATTGATTTGTGTGGAAAGTGATGGTTTGAATTGATAAATTTTGATTAGAGGAATTGGTGGTGATGGTAGTTTTGAGTGGGAGAATAGAAGGCGAAGAAAAATGGACTGGATATGAAGGTGGAGGGAGGAGAGGAAGTAGGTCATGGTGGATTTATAATGTGGGAGGGAGTAAGGGAGGGAAAATGGAGTCAGCATGGAGGTGGAGGAGATGAAATTGGTGGGGATGGCTTTGGAGTGGGGATGAGAAAGTGGAAGAGAAAATGGAATGGATATGGAAGTGGAGGAATAGAGGAGGGAAAGTTGGGAGGGTGAAGAGTGGTAAAATAGGAATTTTATGTACGATATGGTTGGTTTTTGGTTGAAACTACCCAAAGGGGACTTGTAACTCAATTTTGTTCATAATTTGAGGGACTTTTAACGAATTAACAAGACTTGGGGGACTTGTGTGAGCGTAGGGTAGACTTAAGGGACATATATATATATATATATATATATATATATATATATATAGAGAGAGAGAGAGAGAGAGAGAGAGAGAGAGAGAGAGGTTGGCTTAAACAAAGATTTAACTTGATTAATTTATGCAAAGGAATGTATAGTATATAGGAGAGGATGGGGGTCACCCTTCCTAGACATTTTTTGATATGGGAATAAAGAGTTTTACAAGAAAACTAAAAACGATATCCTACAACACACACACACACACACACACACACACACACATATATATATATATATATATATATATATATATATATGGCAAAAAAAGGGAGGGCAAACTACATGGGTGAATTCACGAAAATACAATGAGATCCGCAGAAGCCTAATTAAGTAAGCAAAGATTACTAATGATCTAGTCCTAGCAGATATTTAAAATGAATCAATTGAAAATCAAAGTACAGTGTTGTGTCGAGTTTACAGATATTGTCAAGTTGATCCAAGAGTTCAGAATATTTTTGAACCATGCTCCAATGACGATCCCATAACAATGAACCTTCATTCTTGGGTCCAAAATAAACCTTGGTAAATTACTGTATGGAAGTCAGGAGATGGAGGAAAGATCATCCCGTTGTTGACGAGAAATTCGAAGGGAACGGGCTGAACCAGAGCTGATTCTCTGTTTGAGCGGGCTGCTACAGGACAGGAGCACTGAAGGCCAGCAGATCTGGTCCTGGATCTGCATGATTGCATCGAAGAATCCAGTGGTTTCTGGATCCAAAATGTGGCCAGCACACTGGTCAGCTTGCAGGCTGGCCCATGGGTCTGATGTGGGTTCGAAGTTCGAACGCTGACAACAGGCTGGTGTGCAGCTTGGGTGAGGTAGTGGTATGATGAGGCGTGTTTGGGCTTATTCTGGTTTGGAACCAAAAAGACGACACCACCACTACTAGTATGAAGGAAAAAATTGAGATGGATTTTGAGTACTTTGAGTATTTAGGTTTAATTAAGATCAAAACAAAGATGAAAAAGTAGAAATTATAAGGTTCCAAAGATGAAAAAGTAGAAATTATAAGGTTCCAAATCAGAACTAGATAATTCCTCAACTCTTCAATAGCAAATAAATTTCTGTAGTACAATGTTTATATAGACCACAAAATTGGCCCCCAAGAAAGAAATTATGATCCTAAATGCCAAATATAACTAATCCAAAACTAAATAAAATCCTAACTAATCATGTCCATAAATAATTAAACCGAATGCATCCAAACAAGTGCACCCAAATGTAAACCCAGTGGCTAAACCAACTGAACTTGAACTGGAATTACTGGAGTCGGACACATGTGTTGATATGGTCCCCCAGTATGTTGCACAGAGTCACAGACATGGGACATGACGTGATATGGACATGACACATATTTTTCTAACAAAATAGGTTACGATACGTTGAGACACATAATTTATATAAAAGAATCCCAACCACAAATATTAGATAATTAAACATCCACCTTTAAGAAAAACCAGAACCAAATAGATCTTTAGTTGTTCGTATAATTTAAAAAAGAGAAATTGAATTGATTGCTTGGGGAGACAAGAGTCCAGAGATAAATATGGAAAACAAATTGATTGCTTGGGGAGGTAAATTTGAAAAATGGTTTGATTTCTCGGGGAGACAAAGCAAGATAAGGTTAATATGGAAAATAAATTGATTGCTTGGGGTGGCAAAGGGGCTAGGAGACATTAATAGGGAAAATAAATAGTCAAAGTATTAAAAGAGGGTAATATTAATTTTTTTCCCTTTAACTCTGTACTTGTGAAAACAAAACTATTATTTTTTTTTTAAATTTCTATGTGCTGCTATGTGTCCCTACTTAAAACGATGACATACATAACTGAGATGTCAGACACATGTCCATCACTTGTTCGACATGGACACGGAGATGAAAAATATGTAAAAATATGTGTATATATATATGGGTAAACGTTATATAAGCCATAGGCTCATATTCCTACATGAGCCAATGCTCATGTGGACCAATAGGAATGGAGTGTATTAGTGAATATCCCGTTTACCATATATATATATATAGGGTAAACGGGATATGAACCATAGGCTCATATTCTTAAATAAGCCATGCTACATGGACCAATAGGAATTAAGTGTTTGAAAAAAAAATATAGATATTAATTTTAATATTAAATTTTTTTAATGTTAATATCAATGTTAATTTTAATATTAATATTCATTTTAATGTTAATGCTAATATTAATGCTAATTTTAATATTAGTTTTAATGTTAATTTTAATTTTGTATTAATTTTAATGTTAATTTTACTTCTAATTTTAGTTTTAACATTAGCATTAAAATTAATATTAAAATTATCACTCAAATTAAAAGTAATATTTGTCCTTTTTTTTCAAATCACTTAATTCCTATTGGTCCATGTGGGATTTCTTGTGGCATGGCTCATTTAAGAATATGAGCCTATGGCTTATATCCCGTTTTTCATATATATATATATATATATATATATATATATATATATATATAGCCTTAATCGTAGTGATGCAACATAAGAGTTATCGTATAATGTGAACATTTAAAGTGATATTGGCAGAAGATTGGGGAATGAAAACCTTTTGTGTGTATCTTATATTGAGCTCTTGACAAGCTAGTAATGCTAACTTTAGATCAATGTTGTCACAGGCGCGCCTTAGATCAATGTTGTCACAGGCGACGCCTAGGCGACCTTGGCGTGTGGGTTGGAGAGGAGGCGCCTCGACCCCGGGAATGTTTTTCCGGGTGTGGCGATGGTCGCCTAGGCTAGGCGACCTCCTAGGGTCGTCCAAGGGAAAAAAAAGACAGTATTTGGCGGGTTATTGGAACTTATTAGTTATAATCTTTTTGTGTTGCTTCATGAATGCTTGTTTAATGCTTATTAGAACTTATTATTAGTGTTACTTGTATGCTTATTGCTTAATGCTTACTTAGATGTTGAATATTGATTATTTGTTGCTTCTTACATTACATATAGTATATGTATAGTTGTCTACAAAATTGCAGAATATCAACAACATGCAGAAATCTTGGACGGACGCCTAGGCGCACCTAGGCGAGGCGGGTGGCCTGTCGCCTCGTCTCGCCTAGCGCCCAGTACAACATAGCTTTAGATGGTAGACATCTATGTTGCACAGACATGGGTACGACACGACATAGTTAGCACAGCCACGAACCTATTTTGTGTGTCCTGGTGTATTTTAGAGTGTTTGTGGTGTGTCCGAATACGCGTCTACACGGCAAGGCCTGGATTTTTGGAGTGTTTGTACTTCCTAGGTAGACATTGTTAGGAACAAGCGGTTTAGATGTATGTTGGGGAGCCGGGGGTTCGGTAAGGGAAGTGTGTTGAATTCCAACTTACATCTCATAGTTTTTGAAGAGTGCTATTAACCTATTACCATCATCTAGTATTCGTGCTTTAAGTGACTGCATTACTTGAAGACAAACAACCCTCTTCATATATCACAGCCAACAGAATCCCTGATGGTATTGGAGAACTTCACCATGAATTTTTGTAGACAACCTTCTTCATATATCACAACCAACAGAATCCCCAATGGCATTGGAGAACTTCACCGTGAATATATTTTGTAGACAACCTTCTTCATCACAACCAACAGAATCCTCGATGGTACTGGAGAACTTCACAATGAATATATTTTGTACAGACTGTTACATTCTTATTTGTTATAGATAAATCCATGAGTCTAAAATGATAATGCAAACTGCAAACTGCAAACGGAATGCATACATTGGGGATTAAAATGTGAATAGACTGCTAGTACCATCTTGAGCAGTCATACATGACGGAATGATATCATTTATAAATAGTTTTTGATCGTCATATAAATAGACTGCTAGTACCATCTTGAGCAGTCATACATGGCGGAATGATATCATTTATAAATAGTTTTTGATCGTCATATATAATAACCGATAATGATTGCTTATAATATGAGAAAATTTAATGATTCATATGCTAAATAGTGACCCACTCTCATGTATTATATAGATGAGCACATTCTCATTTGTTATTGGCAGATTCATTGAATTTATTGGAATTATGGTACGGTAAACCTAGTTGGTAACCAGCAACTCACCCAAGTTCTTGAATAACACTCAGTTTGTAACCAAAGAGTTACACATGCAAACTTGAATTCAAACTTGTTATAAATTTTGTAGTGACAGAGCTAGGAAAAAGGAGCTAAATGCGGAATTTGTCCAAAAAGAAACCTGATACATCGAGATAATTCTCTGGAAGTTTCTCTTCTAAAACTGTATGCACCTCATCCTTATATTTGGGACTTGTAAATACAGACAATGGATATGTATCTTGTACCTTTTTAGTCCTTACTAATTACAGCCAAGAGGTAGGTCATTCCATTTCACTCTTTGGCTTATTGTGTCATAGATATGGATGCAATTCCATATAGTAAATCGTATAATCAAACCTTGTTGTCTAGGCTCTTTAGTGTAGGTGAACTTTTGGGTGCTCCTTGGGTGCAGGAGCTTAAATTGCACAGCTAAGAGGTAGGTCTACCTATCCGCCAACTGGCCGACTAGGTTTTATGGCATGACCCTCTCATGCTCATAGTTACCTTCATTTGGGATTTGGCATCAACATAGAGTGTTGACATCAGGTCGACTCATAAAAACTGTCATCTTTTTATGGAGCCTTGGGCTCCATAGCCAACCCCATTTGATGGGAAAAAGGCTTTTGGATGATGATGTTTGTGATGATTCTCCAATCAAGGGCCAACTCGTGATCCGACATTTTGAACACTCACTTATATGAATCATGTATGTTCAAAAAGTCATCTTCGCTTATCCTTGTTGAATGCTGTGATTGGCCTTTTTATATCAAATTTTGTTAGACTAACTTCCTCCATTTTGGCTTTCATGTTTATTTTGGGAAAATTTATAGAATCAAATCAATGCATTAAATTGGAAGCTTGTTTTTGTGATTTAATATAAAAAATGTTTTTGTCATGGTGGTGGTACTGAAGCTATGTATTATCTTTTTTGCAGTTCATACCCATTCCTTTGATCTCTGGCTTCTATCTAGCTCGATTTTTAACAAAGAAAAGCTTGTCATCATATTTTGCCTTCGTCACTCTAGCAAGCTTGATGGTGCTATGGTTTGTTGTGCATAACTTCTGGGACCTTAATATTTGGTTGGCTGGCATGTCTTTGAGATCCTTCTGCAAATATATTGTTGCATGTGTAGTGCTGGCATTGGTTGTTCCTGGTTTGGCACTGCTTCCACCAACATTGCATTTCTTGACTGAACTTGGCCTTATTGGTCATGCATTGCTGCTGTGCTACATAGAGAATCGCTTCTTCAACTATTCTACGATGTTCTATTATGGGTTTGATGATGATGTTATGTATCCAAGTTATATGGTTCTGACAACCACCTTTTTGGGTCTAGTTCTGTTGAGAAGATTGTCTGTTGATCGACGAGTTGGACCAAAAGCTGTTTGGATTTTGACTTGCCTTTACTCTTCAAAACTATCGATGCTATTTATTGCATCAAGATCTGTTCTGTGGGCTTCGGCTGTCCTGTTCTTGGCAGTTTCCCCGCCGTTGCTTCTTTACAAGTATGTTTCTGACTGCTTCTATATACTCTACGCAACACTCAATTTTTTTCCAGCACCCAATCAGTATACATTCTAGAATTGTCATACATGGCATTGTTTTTGGAAACATCTTTGGTTTCCTATTCCTACCCTCTGCATTTGGACTCTGTGATAAAGGAAGCATTTGAAACATGTTTTGGTTGCATATCCTAACCTCTGCAAAAAAAGGGCTTCTGGTAATCACATTCCTTTCTTATTCCCCTACTTGCATTTATGCAGAGACAAATTGAAAGGGGCTTCAAAGATGAAAGTCTGGCAAGGTTATGCACATGCATGTGTTGTTGCCATATCTGCCTGGTTATGCAGGGAAACAATCTTTGAAGCTCTCCAGTGGTGGAATGGAAGGCCTCCATCAGATGGACTACTTTTGGGATTCTTCATTCTTTTGACTGGATTAGCTTGCATACCAATAGTTGGTCTTCATTTTACCCATTCACAGGTATTTTCATGTTTTTTTATTCATTATGGTGATTGGAACTGGGTTATTCATATATATAGATTTTTTGATTATCACCATTGTGTCATTGACCACATATGCAGAATTATTGAAGGAAACCTTTTTCTTCCTTTTATGATAACATGATAATCTAAGAGGATTGCAGTCGTGATTCATAATACCAGCTTATTCTGGTTCTTCTCAAAATGCACTTTGAGGCATTATAGGTGTTTTGTTCTTTCTTGCCATCGATTGTACCGTGTCCCATGCTCCATTCATCTAGTTATAATAGTTCGATGTGACACGCTCCATTCATCTAGTTATAATAGTTCGATGGGAAGCATGCTTGGAGAGACATGAAACAAGCATTGATTAGAGATCCTTGTAATGGCTTCTTTTGACAACAAGAGATCCTTGTAATGTTGCAAATGAGTAATTGGTTTTATTTGATAAGAGTGACATTTTTTGAAGGGCATGTCTAATGGAAAATTTTGACACTAGTTTAAGGAAACTACGAAAATGACAAATTTTCTGCTAGTGGTTTATAGTTGATTTGATCTTTCTTGCCATTGATTCCTGATCGAGTCCCATGCTCCATTCATATAGTTATAATAGTTTGATGTGAAATCATGCTTGGAAAGACATGAAACAAGCATTAGGTCCTTGTAATGTTTCTTTTTGACAGCAAGAGATCCTTGTAATGTTGGAAATTGGTATTCGGTTTTATTTGCTGAGTGGCATTTTTTTGAGTGGACATGTCTAATGGAAAATTTTGAACCCAGTTTGACAAAACAATGGAGAAATTTTTTCTGCTAGCGGTTGAGTGGTCCTCTGCGTGCTGCACTTTCTAACCAATCTTTTATATTCCTTCGTGAATAATTCCTTGGAATTTTGGCAATGAGCCAAATTGGTCACTTTATGATGTAGTGTTTTTCTTCCTTTTGATGTCTATTTTTTTGCAAATTGTATTCATAAAATCAGATGGATATAAATTACTTCAAATAACAATCAAGGATTCATAGTTTCAAAAATAATTTTAGCCAATATTGGCAATTATTGATTTAGGTTTTAGTTCTAAACTCGCTAATAAATTTGGTCATGACACTGCAGTCAGCAAAAAGAGCCCTTGCGCTGGTGGTAGCTACGGGTCTCTTATTCATTCTTATGCAGCCTCCTGTTCCTCTGTCATGGGCTTACCGATCGGACTTGATCAAAGCAGCACATCAGTCTTCTGATGACACCTCTATATATGGCTTTGTGACTTCTAAGCCTTCATGGCCATCATGGCTCCTCATTGCAACAATCTTACTCACATTAGCAGCAGTTACATCTATCATTCCCATCAAGTATATTGTTGAGCTGAGGGCAGTCTATGCAGTAGGTGTAGGGGTGACACTAGGTGTCTACGTTTGTGCTGAGTACTTTTTCCAAGCTGTGATGCTCTACCCTCTTCTCATTGCCACAATCACTTCTGCGTCTGTCTTTGTAGTCTTCACGCACCTCCCTTCTGCATCCAGTACGAGAATCTTGCCATGGGTATTTGCTTTTCTGGTAGCCCTCTTCCCAGTGACATACCTCATGGAGGGGCAGCTAAGAGCTAAAAGCATTGAAGAAGGCGAAGAGGCAGATAGGTTTACTACAATGCTAATAATTGAAGGGGCTAGAATGTCACTTTTGGGGCTCTATGCCATGATATTTATGCTGATTGCTCTGGAGATAAAGTTTGAACTAGCTACACTGATGAGAGAGAAAGTCCTTGACCGCGGTGTTTCACAGAGCCAGCGTGGTGGTAAGAACGCTGGTTTCCCACCGAAGCTGAGGCTATCCCAGCAAAGAAGGGCATCAGCTGCACCCTTGTTCACAATCAAGAGGCTGGCGGCTGAGGCTGCTTGGATGCCAGCAGTGGGCAATGTCTCCACAGTCTTGTGCTTCATCATCTGCCTCATTCTGAACTTTGAGCTCACTGGTGGCTCCAACCGTGCCATATTTTTCCTTGCCCCCATCCTGTTGCTTCTCAACCTGGACTCCGACATTTTAGCAGGTTTTGGAGATAGACACAGGTATTTTCCTGTGACGGTGGTTATCTCCAACTACATGGTCCTGACATCTCTCTACAGAATATGGGAGGAAGTTTGGCATGGAGATGTCGGATGGGGGCTCGAGATTGGCGGACCTGGTTGGTTCTTTGCAGTTAAGAATGCTGCCCTGCTCATTCTCGTGTTGCCCAACCACATATTATTTAACCGGTTTATGTGGGATTATCTGAAGCAAACAGATGCCATGCTGCTACTAACCATGCCGCTTAATCTTCCATCAATTTTGATTACGGACATAATTACAATTAGGGTTTTGGGATTGTTGGGAGTTATTTATTCTCTAGCACAGTACCTGATATCTAGGAGGATAAGGATGGCAGGAATGAAGTATATATGAATGAGGTAAAAACTTGTATGGGACTGAGTAACCCTCGTTGCTTTTGGTTCAGATATAATTTCTGAAGCTGCTGCATGTTGTCTGATAGGTTTGGACTATTCTCAGCTTCAAAACTAGGATGGACAACTCAAGATGAGCTTCTTTGGCAACAAGACGTGCATCTGGAACATTGTACGGTATCAGTCACAGAAACTCGTGACAGGTGAAGTGAGCTCAGGCATGTAGGGAAGATAAAGTGGCGTTCTTTGTTCTCTGTCAGTTCCGGATTCTTGCCAATGGTGTTTTTGTATAAACTTATGAACACATATCAAGGAATTTAATTCCTCATTTGAAACTTTAATTAGCTAGATAGATGTAGAAGCTAAAAGTAGATGCAGCTATTATACTTCGTTGAAGAAAATGTTGTCCTTGTAGATCACAAGAAGAATGCAGTTGTCTATTTATACTCCCATTTTGTACCCAACTGGCTAGCAAATTTTCAAGTCGTGCAAATCCTGGTATTGCTAATGAGCTTGTGTTTTTACTTAATGTCATTATTATTCTTGAGTAATTAAGTTATTCTTGAGGATATTTGCTTGTGTATTAACTGCTGCTCTGTAGATGTCTTAAAGTTTCAAACGGATTGGACTTGTGATTTATCTTTTAGTCATTAAAATTTTTTTTAATACCAAACACCTTTGACGTCTACAGGGCAGCAGCAAACCGCAGGTTTGGTTGTCATCTTACGTCAGGCTTCTGTCTTTTGTGTATTTGAAATCACTCTAAACGTTGTTAACCGATTAACAGCTAATAATACATTGTGATTTAAAATCCTACTTTCATAACATTGCCAGTGACTGGTTAAAAAAACTGCAACCGAATCTTTCAAATATTCTCGAGCCCATTTGGATGTAATCGTAATGGAATCAAATGGAAAAATTATTGGATTCTATTATGATTACATTGCAGTGAACCAAACGGACGGACCCTAAGTTAAACTAAGTAGAACAATAATATTTGAGATAAGCAAACATACTGTTTATTTGTGCCCGTCATAGTTGGCTGTAGCACTTGTTTCACTCATTAAGTGTCAGAGCACTGGGTCTTTTAAGTATAAAAAAGTGGAATGGTTATATCAGAGCCTCAAGTTCTACTACTTGATATTATTATGCCATGATAGGTAAGCGTAATTTCCAATTCAATGAATCCAGCAAAATAGAAAATATAATACCATTGACATCTACATTTTTCTGTCCCTCGCCAGTTCCTGTATATTGACTCAAATCAACCAAGCAGAGCACCCGTTATTTTCTCGCTATAACACATTAAAAATATTTTATTTATATGTAAAATCATAATCACATACATGCAGTTCTCAGAAGATGAACAAACGTCCTAGTCGAATCAGTCACCGTCCACCTACATTTCCCCATAAGTACAAGGCAAGAAGTATAAATACAAAGCTTCTGCAAAAGGAATACTAGAATTTATTTTCCCATAAGTACAAGGCAAGAAGTATAAATACAAAGCTTCCGCAAAAGGTATACTAGAATTTCACCAAAGAATGTTTTCTCAAGATACCTTAATAATCGCCAATGAATATTACCACGGTAAGTAACACAAACAATTTCTACCTTCCTTCATGAGATTGATCATGGGCCATGGCTTACTTCTAATAGGAGCCAATATCCAAGTCACCAGGAGGTGCGGACAGCTTCATCAGAGCAATGACAATGGATCGCATACTAGGCCTCAGCTGCGGATTCGCTTGCATGCAAGCTTTGGCAAGAAGGGCCATCTGGTCATCAAAAAGGGGGAACTAAGTTCTAGCCGAAGAAAGCTATATGATTTTCTTTGTTCTAAAGAGGGATATGACCTCTCACCTTATGAACTGAATCAATCGGGAAGTTACCGCCAAGCCTTGGATCAACAAGCTTCTGAAGGTGTTCCTTGGGATCCGGCTGTCCGAGAGCATCTTCAAACTGCGGTTTTCGGGATTAGACAAGAAAAAACATATTAGAAATGAATTTTCATGTTCAAAGACTTAAGTTTGTTTTTCCAATAAGTGTTCCAGTTAAGAATCCATAGACAATTCATGCCTTGAAGACTTGACATGGACCTGAACCTAATGGAATGGTAATAGGTAGTTATGCGACACTTTCTGCTGTACTTCTTCATTCTCATCCCTTGCAAGTTTAACTCCTTAAAATAAGTTATCGATATAAAGGTTCATGCTATAGATGATACTCATATTGTTCTCAACATAATTTTCATTTCAGGTAATCCTACAAGAAATATGACGATCAGAATCAATCCAAAGCAAATACCCACTAAAGATGCTGTACTGGAATATGCATATGGATGTATATTTGAGACCTGACTGCTGCAGTATGCCTTCAGCAAAATAATTGGGTCAAGAGAAACTAACCAGAGCAACCAACTCCATTGACGCTGTCAGAAATGCTTCTTTTACTACAGCCGCCTTAGCTGAAATGAGCTCATAAAGGACGACGCCAAAGGCGTATACATCAACCTTGGGAGAAATATCACCAAATTTTACATACCTACACGTGATATACAGTAAGTAATTCATCACTAGTTACCAATGTATTCAATTTTGAGGAGATAAATTCCATTACCCAGTACGTAAGTAAACGCAACATATGTAAGTTGGGCCTGGGTTTAGGATCAAGGTTTTCAGTATCAGCCAAAACCAATGCCGAATTTGTCAAAATTACTGAAACGAAACGATTCAAAACCATGGAAACTCTGCAAACTACATAAACCTATACAGAGAAAGCCTGAAACTGATAGTGAACATTGGTTGCAAATTGGTGATGAACCTGAGGTCAGGTTAAGTTGGCCCCGGATTGAGGTTTGTAGCAAGATTTGCAATATCATCCTATACCGACATATATTGGCCATATCTTGTTGTATCGTTTTTGGCTGGTCCCGATAAGATACCGTCGTGCTGAAGATCGACATGCTATAGTGTTTTATCGACATTCTGTAACCATTACTACTTGTCAAATTTGTAGATCTGTAAATTTACCACATCCAACAATCTTAATGTTATTTATTCAAAACAATCTATTGCGGGTTTTTGTCTAAAAGCTAGTTAATCATACGATAGACTTATTATTAGCTAGTTAATCCCAATACCATGAAATATAGCTTATTTTGCAATTAATACCTATTAATAAGCTATAGTTGATGGTATTACTTGCAAAATAAGCAATAGTTCATGGTATTTACTTGCAAAATAAGTGATGGCATATGGTATTAACTTGCAAACTTGGTAGTACATGATAGCATGTTGTAAAGTTTAGAAGTCATGGTAGCAATTTGTATATGTGTAAAAATTCATGGTATTTAGTTGCAAATTAGCCTATTATATTTTAACCTCCAACACTTGCATTTCCATTATAGATAACCTCAGAAGACAGGAGCATTAACAAGAAACTATTTTTAACTTTAAAATGATGTGTGTGTGTGCGCGCAAAGTATCATATTTTCAGGGGTTACATACAAGAGTTTATCAGATTGGAACAAAATAAAATATATATCCGACAGGAAAAAGGAAGAGGAACAGAGCTTCCAAATGATCAATGGGCACAAACCACACAACATAACAGAATTCAATAGAGAGTTAATGGTTATATGTTTCTTACTCGGGAGGTATGTAACCGAATTCAATAGAGAGTTAATGGTTATATGTTTCTTACTCGGGAGGTATGTAACCATACGTCCCCACAAGCCACTTTGGAAGTGATTAATTTCCGACTTCAGTTAGTCCTTTTATCAATCCAAAGCCTGCCACCTGTAAAACAGACCACTCACCAATGGTGGTGATATAACAGCCTAAATTTCCTAAATTAAATTGTAATAGGTGGTGGATGACAACCTTTCCATGGAAATTCTTATCGATCAAAATATTTGTTGGATTGATATTACGATGTACATATACAGGGATTGTATGCTCATGGATGTTCTCCAGACAACTCGCTGAATCAAGGGCAATTTGAACTCTGATAGACCAGGGCAGAGCATCTCTACCTACAAACATACAATTACAGTTATAAAATTTAAGATTCAAATAGTATCAAAGTGAACAATTACCATGAAATTTAAATGAGCTACTTCTGCACCATTGGTCTTGCCTGATTCACGCAAATGTTGATGCAAGTTTCCATTCTCTAAGTACTCGTAAACAAGGAATAGAGAACCCTCAGTACAATACCCAATTAAGCGAACCTGATATAAATCATCAATCTTGATCATCAGGTTTATACTAAACATATATGTATTGAGTGGTACTGGGTATATGCATCTGGCATATGCCTGCCATACAATAAAATTTTGAACTAGATATAGCACAAAATCTATTATACACGTTATAGCTATACTTTTGTATTTTGTGTTATAAGAACTTCCATCAGATATGCTCAACAACAAATGCACCCAATTTTAGTCATATTCCTAAGACCAAGGTTCAAAGAAATCAGTTTCAGTCTCTCTTCATGTTTGCGTTTTTGGCAGTTTCTTTCTCCAGAGTTTCAAATTGTTTGATCTTCTCATTATTAATAGACCATTATTTTTTATTGTATGAAAACAAAATGTTTTTTTAAATGTGATTTCATTCATTACTTGTGTCGTTTGATGTTAACTTATGTGAAATGTTAATGGATATTCAGTCTTACTACCAGACCCCCTCCATATTCTATTATTACTGACAATTTCCTATATGGACCTCACTTGAGGTTATTCAGTCTTACTACCAGACGCCCTAACAACTCCCTTAAAACGTCAAAATGACTGAGAAAATACAATTTGGGACCTTGTTATTTAGGAATAGTATCTGGAAATACACATTCTGAGTGAAAAGAACCAACTTCAGAAATATTTTTTCTCATCATGTTGACGATGAAAATGGGCCTAGATCGAATGTCATTCATATAGATGTCATTTTCTTGATCAAATGTCACTCTCGATACTTGTACTTCAATGGCTTTCCTGATCAGAGAATCCCAAACAACTATTAAGGATGCCATTTAATTGAGACTATTGCTGACGTCTGTGCAATTAACAATTGACTTTAACCATCGTCAATAGAGGTGAGAGAAAGTTATTTTTTTATTCGGTTATTGCCACTAGCTCCCTAGACACTTTTAGTTTAAAGGGCAAGAGACCAAAGTGTAATTTGACAGTCGATACTTCACATAAAATTATGTTTAGGGGAGCCGTCCATAATAATGAAATCAAGGGCGGTCCTGAACTTTTCTATGCCTGGGCGGAAGTAAAAAAAAATGCCCCTTTCTAAAAACTTGACTCGAAAAGTCAAAAATTTCATAACAAAGCAACTAAAGTTCATGTATGAGTGACTCAATTTTTTTATATGACTGGCTCAATTTATCTTACTAAAAATGTCTTTCAGATTGCCCAATATGTATATTAAATAGGATACATAGAAAGTAAGAGAACATTGATGGTATTGGATTATATTATATTGAATGAACTCATGAAAGTAATAGTTATCACTATGAGCCTGGAATTGGAAAAAAAAATCGCAATATATACAGAAGGCGGACAGAACTGCAGAACCAAATTGACTCATTTGAGCATAAATTGCAGATTGCATGGCCTCAGGAGGATATGAACTCTATGATCACCACTAGACATGCTCTGGTCTCAGTTATATGACACTAAGAGATGCTACTAAATGATAAGGCCATAAGCCAATTGAATCAAAGATGGGGATAGGAGCTCAACTTTCTTCCATGGCTTAAATATTCAGGTCCAACATTTACTCTCGTTCCGAATGGACAAAAAGTTGATCAAATACTACTCATCTCAATTGTCAACATTAGGTTGCTATGATCCTTCTAAATTTATATCTTGCATTCCTATTCTAAAATCCCAGGAAATGAATGAGACTTTAGAGTTATTATTGTTATTTATC
The DNA here is from genome assembly GCA_036927795.1 of Iris macrosiphon. Classification (NCBI taxonomy): domain Eukaryota; kingdom Viridiplantae; phylum Streptophyta; class Magnoliopsida; order Asparagales; family Iridaceae; genus Iris; species Iris macrosiphon. Next base: position 244,028,652 of record JAYESA010000004.1, on the reverse strand, counting down.
TTATGAGAGTATAATAGTAATTGTGGATGTATTGCATATCAATATAAATATACATGACATGCAATCTAGGGTTTCATGCCCTTGCAATCTCCTTTCTCATATTCCCTCTTCTCCTACTGTTTCTCCTTCTTTCCTCTCCAAACTTTACTTGGCATCAGATCATCTTTTGAAGTTACTGCACATCCTATCCACGAGTTGGCTGTTTTTTCATCTACTTTTTATGATTCGTTGTTCGTCTTTCGTTGTTCGTGGTCGTTCGTGGTTCGTTTATGAGATATAGGATTTCTACAGATCTCCGTTGATTTTTCGTCATCGGTTGTGGTTCGTTGTGAGATCTAGGGTTCCAGAGATCTCGTCTTTCTGTTGCATCTACAAGTATGGTGGGGACCGAATCTTCTGGCGAGGTTAATAGTGATGCTGGTGGTAGCGAAGGTATTTCTTCTTTTACTGTTATTCATAATGATGGATTAAAAAAATTGATTACATCGGTGAAACTCAATGGTGCAAATTACCTTGTTTGGTCCAAGTCTATCAAAGTAGTGTTAGTGGGCGAAGAAGTTAAAAAATTTGACGGAAGAACCCTCGTCTGAAACGTCGGCTGAGTATGAGTATTCGATGAGTGTCGATGGATACGTTATGTCGTGATTGTGGCATAGTATGGAACCGCACATTGCTTCTAATGTTCAATAGTATGAATCTTCAAAACAGATTTGGGTCTCTGGAAGAATCATATTCGCAGAAGCGGAACGTGGCCCGTATATATAAGTTGTACAAGTTATTGTTTAATACAAAGTAAAATAGGAAGTCCGTGAATGAATATCTGGATTCAAAGAAGACTTTGTGGGAGAAACTGCTATAATATCATCATGTTATTACTGATTTGAAGGAAGCTCAGCGACAGAAGAGTTTCATGTTTTACTTATCCTAGCCGGCTTGGATACTGCGCTAGAACCTTATAAGGCTCAGATCTTTACTGGAGAGCAGCTACCTACGGTAGCAGATACTTTCTTCTATCTCAATCGTTTCTTTCTAGGACAGAGTTCAGTGGTGCCGATTAATGACTTTTCTGCCATAGTTACTTGTGCTGCTGGTCGTGGTGGTGGACGTTGTGGTAGAGATGGTGGTCATACCTTTGGTCGAGGAGGTAGTCATGGTGGTAGAGACAATGGTCATGGTGGTGGCCGTGGTGGTAGTGGTCGTGGTCAATCACGAAAGTGTAACTATTGTGAATTGTTCGGTCACATCGAAGACTACTGTTGAGACAAGTGGGATAAACCAGAACATGCACATCAAGTGCATGATGAAAATATGCAGTCCCAAGTCACCATTTCTGCTCCTAGAGATGATACTTCAGGTTTCAATCAGACTTCGGCGTCCAATACCTCATCTTCATTTGAATAGATCCTCCAGAAGTTTAACGCACTTGCTAGTACCACCTCCCAATCTGCTGCAACCATGACACATATAGGTAATCCTGCTTTTGTGGCAACCCGGTCACCATCCACCTCTTAGGTCATCGACTCAGGAGTAAGTTCTCACATGTCTGGTATAAACTCTTTCTTTCATAATCGTAGTTCTATAAAACATAATATTATCTTGGCTGATGGGTCTACTCGTCCTGTGCTTGAAAAATATGTCATTCACCATACTCAATCACTGTCATTATTGGATTCATTATTCTGTAACGTTTTGTGAGCTAGTTAACCAAATTACTTCAATATTCTGTAACGTTTTCTTCCAATTATTATGTTTTTCAGGACCTCGGGACGAAAAAAATGATTGGTTCGGAATATAAAAGAGATATTGTATTACTTGGATTTACCTGGAAAGCCTTTTACTTTTGTTTCTACTTCTCCGTTGCAGCGACATTATCGTTTGGGCCATCCGTCTTTGGCTAAGTTGTTCCTAATTTGAGTCATGTTTCTGTTCTAGAATATGAGGCTTGTCAGTTAGGCAAGCATTACCGTCGTTCTTTTTCTCGTCGTGTTAAGAGTCATTAGTTGCAGTCTTTTGAGCTTGTTCATTCTGATATTTGGGGTCCGTATAGAGTCAAAAGTCCAATTTTTTTAATATTTTGTTATTTTTATTGATGATTATTCCAAAATGATTTACTGTTATTTAATGAAAGAAAGATCTGAGTTTCTAAATGTGTTATCTTTTATAATGATGTCTATATTCAATTTGATAAACGCATCAAAGTTTTGCATTATGATAATGCTTTGGAGTATACTCAATCTTCTGTGAGCACTTTCTGTGTTGATCGTGACATGATTCATCAAACCAGTTGTCATATCTAATTCCAGATTTGGTATTTCTTGAATTTCTAGAATTTAATTTTTTTCCTAATAATGTATTTCTGTTATTGAGAGAGGCTACCCGAGACCAGTAGAATACCTATTGGCATTGTCATAAATCCGGTTTAGGATCCGCATGTAAAACGGACACTTGGTTCGGTTCATTTGATTGAACCCAGGATTAAACCATCTTTCTCTCCTCTTAATATATAACCATCTTTCTCTCCTCTTAATATATATATGAGTATTTTTTCTCCTCACTTATTTTCTCATTTCACTCTTCTTACTTCCTTCTTCCTCCTCTCCTTCAAGCTCCCTCTAGCCAACCCTAGCCCTAGGGAGAAGTTGCGATTTGGACTGTGAGAGGTAGAGGCTAGGAGCCACCTAAGGCAAGTACATCGTGCTTAATAGTGAAGCCTTCATTTTCGAATTTTTATATATATGTTGTTTTAAAAATGTATTTGATGGAAACTGTTCTCATTGAGTTGCTGATCATATTTAGTTCTTGGAGTTTTGAATTTTGGTGAGTATATTTGAGTAGATCTGAATTTGAAGTTTAGAATTTTCATGGGTTCCATGTGTTTTTTGTGGTTTTGATATACTAAAACAAGGTATTTTAGAAAAACAGCTTTTGTGGTTGATGGAGCACTTCATTTCGAGTATTTTGGTTTTTGATTCACTTGATTCGGAGTTAAAATAAAAAAATTATGGAGGAAACAATTTTTGAGTTTTTTGGAGTTTCTGCCATGGTTGAACCTGCTGTTTGGATAAGACGAAGACCTCATGCAGCCAACATCATATGCGGCTGAGAGTTCTATGCAGCCTGATCTTTATACGGCTTGGACTCTTTGCTGCATAGCCAACCAGCATGCGTCCATCTTGTTGGATGCATGACTGTTTATTACACAAAGTGTTCTGGAACGAAGTCCTTGAACTCCTTGTGTATTCACTCGCTGAACGAATGAGAAATTCGCTAAGTCCAAAGAAAACACCCATGCGGCCAAGAGAGCATGCGGCAAGCGGACTTATGCGACAGTTTCCCTATGCGCCTATTTTTTGTGGACGCATAACTCTGATTCGTCCTTGCAAATCTTTTTATGATTCTTGTCTTATTCTCCCTGACACATTTTTATGACATGTCAATCATTTTTAGTCAATTCTCTCTCTGACACGCATTTATGATCCATCACTCAGCACTTGGGTGCATGCGGCCAGTGGGTGCATACGGCCAGTGAGTCCATACGGCCAGTGGGCGCATGCGGCCAGAACTCCTTGTGCGTATTTTGTTTTCCTTGTAATTATGTCCATTTAATGATTCCTTTTGGTGATTATTGTTGTGTGCTTCCTTATGTTGATATAAGTTTATGTTATCAGACCAGTTTTGCATATAGTTCATAAGACAAGTTTATGTACAAGTTCATAGTCCTCACGATACCGTGAAAATATTTGTGTATGAAAATCCATTGCATTTGGCATCGGACAATCGAGTGTGAGTATTGCCCAATGTATCGCGTGCCGCGAATATGATAGCTCGTGAAAATCTCGTACTCGTGACTCATCATTCTAAGGGAAGTTCTCAAGTGTCCACTACTCGAGAACTTGAAATAATTTAGTAATGATTAAACAAGATAAGATTTACCTAAATCATTGGAAGAAAAGAAAATTGTGTTACCGGCTACCCCGATCTCTAAGGGCCCCATGCAACATGGACCAACCCTGCTAGACAATGGCTCCATGACTGACCAAGTTTACGCGTGTTACAAGACAAGTTTATATTTATAAAGCAAGTTTATGATCACAAGTTTAAGTTTATGCTTACAAGTTCAAATTTCTGTTATAACGAAGTAACAAGTTATGATGTAGTGATATTGAATGTGCATTTAAATTTACTCGACAAGCGTACCCTTGGCCATCCGGGTTGACTGCAGTGCCGGTGGTAGCAATATTCTTCAAAGCATGCAATTGTTAGTAACTAGGTTTGTGATAACCCTAGTTAGTTAATTATAGCAAGTCGTAGGCATGGTTGGCTGTGCAATGAATGTTTGTCTATTCGTTAAGCTCGTCCTTTGTGATAACCCTAGTTAGTTAATTATAGCAAGTCGTAGGCATGGTTGGCAGTGCAATGAATGTTTGTCTATTCGTTAAGCTCGTCATTTTAATTCATTATTTCGGCGCGTGATTAGGGTGCTAAGTTCTGCTCGGGTGAAGGTCTGCAACCCCGATCATTGTTAGGTTTAAGGGTTGTAGTCCCGATCCAGAGTAGTTCATATGCCCTCTTGCCGCTCATCGTCTTACTTTCCTTTATAGCACTTGTTATCAGTTCTTTCAGTTATATTCTTGAGACAAGTACATTGGTACCGTAGAAGTCTCGATCCGCATTTATTTTATGTCTCTTTTCTGTTGTATGTTGTGATGTGTTTGGTCTATCACCTTGAGCTCCTTTGTGGTACTTGTTGCTTGGGGTTCTGACCCCACTGGTTTTGTATGGCCAGATTATCCAGAGAAAAATCAGGATCCACCGTACTTCCAGCAAGATGGCTCGCACGCGTAGGACTGCGGCCGGAGCTCGCGAGTGTGTTTCCTTCCTCCACTCCTCGTAGTGTTATTTCATTTTGTGGCATTTTAGCAAGATGCAGTGTTAGCCCCTTATTTTGAGATCACTTATCTGACTTCGGTCAACATAATGTATATATTAGACTATGGTTGATATATTTGATCATGTATAATTATACTCTGCTAGTGCAACATTTTGTATTCACTAGCTTCATGATCATATGTGGTATATAATTTTGGACATCTTTTTACTTTCATGTATGATATACTCTTGTACTTGATGTTGATGGATTGAGATACTAGAAATTGTCGGCCTTTAGGACTGACTTCATAGCATGCTAGAGTCCACCCATATGTTTTCTAGACAACCTTAGCACATTGCGGCTTACTTCGGTATTCTGCAAGGTGTGGTTGGTCATGTCAGTCCTCATATTTACCCAGTATTCTGGGAACAAGACGTGACACCAATTGTGTCCACACCCCTCAGCAAAATGGTATAGCCGAACGTAAAGATCGACACATTTTAGATGTGGCTCGAACTCTTATGTTCAACATGCATATTCCTAAACAGTTTTTAGCAGACGTCGTTCTTACTGCATGTTATTTAATTAATTGCATGCCATCATCTATATTAAATAACCAAGTTCCATTTTCTATGTTACATACAAATGTCTCTCATTTTTTTTCCCTCCTTGAGTGTTTTGGTGTGTCGCTTTTGTTCACAACTTGAAACCTAGTCAAGATAAGCTCCACGATCTCTGAAGTGTGTCTTTCTTGGTTATCCTCGTACTAAAAAAGGTTATCGTTGTTACAGTCCACAGTCACGCAAGTATTATGTCAGTGTAGATATTACCTTTTTTGAGTATACCCCTTTCTTTTTCTCAGAAGACCATCTTATTTCATTTTCATTAGATTTGGTATCTTCCATACCACTTTCGATCATTCCTGAATCAGTTTCTGTCTCTATTCTCCCTTTACATGTTTATCAGAGATCCAAAGATATGCGAGTGGTTCTGCAGAATTCAGACCTCAACCAATCAGCTTCTTGCCTGCGATTCTGCTCCCATTACCACAGATCCAGATGATATTCCCATTGCTCTCAGAAAAAATCTTTGTACCCCAAAGAACAAGTATTTTATTTATAATTATGTTTTATTACACCGTGTTTCTTCATCTTTTCATGCATTTATTGTTTCATTGTCTTCTATTTCCATTCCTAAAACTTATAAGCAAGCTATATCATCTTCTGGTTGGAGAAGTACAATGGATGAGAAGATGTGTGGTTTATATCAAAATCAGACTTGGAAGCTTACATTATTTCCTGTTGGGAAGTAGACAATGGGTTGTAGATGAGTGTATATTGTTAAGTATCACCCGGATGGTTTAGTTGAGCGCTTCAAGGCACGGTTGGTTGCAAAATTATATATTCAGACATATGGTGTGGATTATAAGGAGACTTTCTCTCCAGTAACTCAGCTAAATTCAGTTCGGATTCTTATTTCTTTGACGTTTAATCGCCAATAACCTATATATCAGCTGGACATAAAGAATGGCTTCTTGTATTGTGACTTACAGGAAGAGATTTATATGGATCAACTACCGGGATATGTTGTGGCTGGGTGGAAAACTCGTGTGCCGATTGAAGAAAACATTATATGGGATAAAACAGTCATCTCGAGCTTGGTTTGACAAGTTCAGTTCAGTTCTCATTCAGTATGAATTTCGGCGCACCACATGAGATCATTCGGTATTTTGCCATTCTTACTCAGCATGTATTATCGTATTGATTGTGTATGTTGATGATATCATTATATCTGGGAGTGATCATGTTGGAATTGTAGACTTGAAGGTCTACCATAGTCGTCAGTTTCATACTAAAGATTTGGATATTCTTCGATATTTTCTTGAAATCAAGGTTGCTCGATCTAAGAAATGTGTGTATCTGTCGCAACGTAAGTATGTTCTAGACTTGCTCTCAGAGACTGGGATGTTGGAGTGTCGGCCAGTTGAGACTCCTATGAATTATCATGACAAACTTGATGCTGACAGCAGAGAGTAATTTGAGAATGTTGGACATTATAGACAACTGGTTGAAAAACTTATATCTTTTACTGTTACACGACCAGCCATCACCTATGCAGTTAGAGTAGTTAGTCAGTTTATACCAAGGTTCAAAAACTCGGTATCGGTATCGAACAGTTTGTATGAGTATCTGTATCGGCAGTATCGACGGTATCGGATTGAAGTATCAAATTTTTTGGCATCGGCTATATCAACAATATTTAAATAATTATTAATAAATTAGTAATTTTTTTTTACATATTTATGCATTATTTAAGTGTTTTTTATGTTTTTTTTATTATAATTGAATAAAACAATAGTCATCCTTGCTGAATGGTTTACCTGCGATATATAAGTTTTCTTCCTTTACATGTTTTTAGTTACAATCTTACTATGTCATTATATTCGTACTAATTAAATCTTGCATTGTTCTATATGTTTCAATTTTGATGAATTAAGGCGCATAGAGGGAGGCACAAGAGATTAGAAGCAATGCAAATGGCCGGATGAGATCATGAGACAAGTCATAAGACCCATAATTATATTTGTCGAGGACTCGAGATGTTGTTTTAAATTTCTCTAAAAATAATAAAAATTTAATTATATTCAAAATTTTAGTTTTATGCTTAGTTATAAATTGTTACAATGTGATCCACGACACCAATTATTTTGTTTCATAATATACCGAAATAAAATTAGCTACAAGATTTACATGTTTAAATTTAAAAATACGACAAAAAATCACTTGGCCAAAAAATTTTATTGGAACTCTGGCTTATCCCTTCATTTAAATTTCATGAATAATAATCTTTTTACAATAGGTACAAACTGCATAAAGCATACAAATACGAAAATAAATACAAATACAAAAAACAAATATATCACTAAAATGGTTCATAATTATCATAATCGTCCCGATATGGTTCTTGGTTATGAAGGTAGTAGAGACTGATATCTGTATTATGAAAAAAAATTGTCATGAGATCATTAAATATTGAATGTTGTTCCGCCTTTGGAGTGTTGTATGGATAATAACTTATGGATGAGCTATCATATGTATTGTTATAATTGTCTGAAGGAGTAGGTACATCATGATGACTTAAACACCACTTACCTCCGCGTACGACTTTTTTGTGTCATTATGTTATTCTACAAATGTTATAAAAAAAATGTTACATACAATAATAAAAAATGTTACATACAATAATATTACACTTGTAAAAAATGTTACATGCAATAAAAAAATATTACATACAATAATAATATTGCACCTATAGAAAACGGTACATATAAAAATAATCTATATATATATATATAGGAAAGTTATAAAAAATAACATATATACAATAATAATAAATAGTATATATATATAAATATAGTGAACTAGTATAAATTATAATCCAGACACACACAGTCACCTTAATCTACTATCAGTGCTGTTAGTACATCATATCAGATTTTTGGAGACAAATCCGCTAAAATAACATCATAAACAAATATACATCCGTCATATACACAAAGTCTATCTAATCAAACACAGTCTTCTTATCCAACTGTCGATCTCCATGTCTTCACCTAATATACACAACATTGTGTTAGGAACAAATATAAAATATGGATATAAAATGAGGACAATAGCATTTAGAATGTAATAGTAATCGATAGCGGTAATGTACGTGCCTCATGCCCAAAGCTTCGTTGAAGTTGCTAAATATTCCCAAACCTATTCAAAATTTATTGGAATATTTATAAATAATCATTCCATATTAACACCATAAAAATTCTAATTTATTATATATTTTATATTCTATTCTAAGTCCAACTTCCAATGGCTAAAAGCTCTTATATTTCATTAATTAAGGTATTATTTGTCACAAAATTTCATTTAACCATCAATCCCATCACTAAAACTAAAGCCCAATTACTTTACCCAAAACAATTTGGTAAAGAATTTCTGGTTTTATATAAATATCTTTTATTTAGTCTTAAATATTTAAACTTTAGGCTAAAAATCTCATAGCTGGTCCAATTTAATTACACAAGAAATTTAGTAGAGAACCTATTCATTATTGAAGCTCGATCCAAAAATCTCATAGCCGTTTCCTTCAAGAAGTTTCAATTTCATTTCAAAATTCAAAGGCAGCTGTTCACTATTCATTGCAATCACTCCCAAAACAAATCACTATTCATTGCATTCACTCCCAAAACAAATCACTATTTACTGCATCCACTGCAGTATACTTTATAAAGAAAGAGAGAGAATGCAGAGAGAGAAGCTCACCCCCCCAAATTGTTGAGAACCGAGAGAGGAAAGAGGGGGAGAAAAGAGTGAGCTCACCTAATACCGATCGACTCCGTGAGGGAACCTCGGCGATGGGGTTGCGGAAAAACGCCGATGCTCGGAGGAGATCGGATCTGCTGGGCATGGCGGTCCGGGAGGCGGTTGGCGATGGAAACGTCGCCGAGAACGGAAAGACGAAAACGGTTCAGTGATGGCACCGCTCCAGGCCGTGGGGTTGCCGGAAACTCCGGCTAGAGTTTGGAAAGGAAGTTTCACTGTTCTCCAGTGACGAGCACGACCACAGGCGGTGGAGCACAGGCGAATGCGGTGGAGCACAGGCGAAGGCGGCAGAGCACAGGTAAGTTTCTATTTTTTTGCTTTATTTTGAATGCTAAGATACGATTTTTTGCTTTTGCTGTATTTTGGTAGCGGTCCGTATCGGTTCGTATCGTTCCCGTATCGGCCAGTATCGACCGATACAGAGCGATACAAACTTTTTGGTACCGGTATGGGCCGATACCGATCTTTTTTGTAAGTATCGAATTGGTAGGGGCCAAAACCGATCCGATACGGCCTATACGTATCTGTATCGGCCGATCCTTTAAACCTTGGTTTATACACGCCCCTCGTCAACTACATTGGGAGGCCATTTCTGGCATTCTACGATACTTGAATGGTGCACTTGGAAATGGTTTGTTGTACAAATCTTTCCAGTTGCTTACGGTGACAAAGTTCAGTTATGCTGATTGGACAGGCAGTCGATAGGAGGTTTACTTCTGGCTATTGTACATTTACGGTGACAAAGTTCAGTAATGTTGATTGCGCAAGCAGAATGTTATGACCCGTTCTAGTGCAAAGACCGAGTACCATGGGATGACTCATACAACTTCTGAGATGATGTGTGTGCGGTCTCTTCTTCATGAAATAGGGATTATGGTTCATATTCCTATGGAGATGTATTGTGACAATTAGTCGACAGTTTTTATCGCAAGTAATCCGGTGTTTCATGAGCGCACTAAGCATATCGAGATTGATTGTCATTTTGTTCGTGATTTGTTGCTGAAGAAATATATTGTCACTCTTTATGTTCGGTATGAGGATCAATTAGGCAATATCATCACCAAACGACTTGCTCGTAGTCAATTTTCTGATTTATGTAGCAAGCTAGGCATGTTTGATCTATATGCTCCAGTTTAAGGTAAGGTTTTAGAGTTATTATTGTTATTTATCTTATGAGAGTATAATAGTAATTATGGGTGTGTTGTATATCAATATAAATAGACATGAGATGCAACATAGGTTTCATGTTCTTGCAATCTCCTTTCTCATTTTTTCTGTTCTTCTACTTTTCTCCTTCTCTCCTCTCCAAACTTTACTAGATTTATACAGCAAAATCTCTCTCCCACAAGCTCCCTTGATCAGAATTGTTTAACCGGATCATTTTATGTGGCATGTTGGTAAATTGTTAAGAGGTCAATTATGCAGTGCAAATTTATTTAAAGGGGCTCAAATTCCTAAAGCTATGGTTACCGGTACTTGAGACCTATAAGTTTGTGTAACTTCAATCACAAAATAATCTCTAAGATTTTTGGCAGATAGGTTATTACAAATACTACCTCTCATTATTTCCAATGAACAACCAGGTTTTGTGAAAGGTAGGAATATCAATGATAATATGGGGCTTGCGCCCACATGAAACGGTGGTTGAAATAGATAAGAAATTGGAGGGTGGAAACAATATCCTCAAGCTTGATAAAGCTTATGAGAGAGTAGAATGAACACATTTACTGGAAGTATTAAAAAAGTTTGGCTTTAATTCTACTTTGTGTGACCTTATTTATAGGAGGAACATGTCAAGTTACTGGTATTCTATCCCCCCTCAATGCACAAAATTTTGGTTTTTTCCAAGCCTTTTAGAGGGTTGAGACAAGGAGATCCTTTATCACTTCTCCTTAAAATCATTTGTGATCGAATTAGAGTTAAATCTTCTGAAATATGGTGGAGTACTTATATATGGAACAAGTGGATGACTAATAGTATCAACCAGTTGTACAAACTGCCAACTTCATGTTTTCTCATAACATGCACATAGATGCATGTATGATATATGAATGTTGCAAAGTGCATTAGTCTGTTTATCAGCAAATACTCCACATAGCCTTCTCGGCTCATAGTCTTCCGCGATAGCTTCCTTTTGATAGATATATCTCATAGGGCTCAATACTACTGAAGGTAGCTTTATCGAATATAAACTCGACGAAGTCTAGTCAAGAATCTCAGTTCTACTCCTCTTCCACATGTTGCCCCTTCTAATAGAGAATTCCTAGATGATTGAGAGTAATAATACAACAAACAGTTGACAACATCAAAATAACAACACAATCACCATAGTTTGTACAACTGATTGATACATTGTTGATACAAACAAATTAATTAAGAGAAATACAACAATGACCAATCTAATTATCGAAACGTATTAGCTCTCTCAAGATAATTTGGCAATTAATTGTCAAATTCCTTGTTAAATTGCCCAACTCCACGTCGCTACTGCCCGTGTCGACTTCGATTACCGACCAGTGAGAAAACCCAAATCTTTTTCTACTTTCTGACTTCCGTGAATTCAAGAACAAACAAGTAGAATAAAAGTTTGAACTTTGGAGGAGAAAAGATAGGAGATGTTATGTGAATGGATTGAGCAATCAATAAAAGAGAAAACATTGTGGGATTTGATTTTTCGAGCGAGTAAAAGATCTCGCACTAATCCTCTTCATAATTTTTTATCTGGAAAAGTGGAGAACTAGAGATTGGAGAAGAAGAATAGTCGTCCAACATACCGAAATCCTCTTCATAATCGCAAAAACCAAATTTTTTTTAATAACATATCAGCTATATATATAAATTGATGCCCCTTTCGTTTTTTGGGCCATGGGCCGTCGCCCAGCCTGCCTGGCGAGGGTCGTCCCTGAATGAAATATGGATGGGGTCCAATGGTGATAATAAATAACCTCAGGAAAGGTCTAGGATATTTAGTTTACCTTTAAGTTGTAACATGCTTGAATCCGAAGACAGGTACCCACTTATTGTCAGAAACAAAATATATTATAAAATCAGACATGAGAGGTTCAAAATATCAGCTAATTCATGATATCACGTATCAATGCATGCACATCGAATTCCAACAAGCTAAACCAAGATGGTAGGGTAGAATTGGTATCTGCCAATAACACAAGCTAGTATCGAAAACTTTTTTTTTTTTTTTTGGGCCGACTGTAACCCAAAATCTGGACAAAATTGGAGCAGTAGGAATATGTTTCAAGAGCATAAATATGACACGACACAATTTCGATAATGCACCGATTTTGACATGTCCTAGTGTATTTTGGAGTTTTATGTCGTGTCTGAAGTGTATTGAACACCAAGTGACACAGACAGAGACACAATTTTTTGGAGTTGCTATATTTCCAGAAAATGGAGTCTATGTTTTAAAAAAGGCTTTTTAAGGCCTATATATAGAATGGTCCTACTTAGTTATGACCCCATGTTTAAATTGTATACACATCATGATTCATATGGTCATGCAACTATTTACCCATCATATGGTCATGCAACTATTTACCCACGAAGGAAGAGCAACATGAGGGGGTGTGGCAAATGCGAACAAAGGGCCACGAGGGGTGGGGGCAGGGTAGAAAATAGTTCAAGGTATTTAACTGCCAAACGTTAATAGTTCAGGGTATTATGTGCAAATTAGCCTAACCGAATTGCAAAAGTAACCATTCACTTATTTATAATTATTTTATTGAAGTGCTAAAAATCCAACACTGCAATATTACTAGTCCAACTACAAATAATGATACTTGGGGATCTATTTTGCTCTCTTGGCCATTTTTGGTATGTACTAGGCCAAAATTGACATGAGACTTACCAAAATGTTCACTTATATTGCGGATATTATAGGGTGTCAATCGATAGTGACATTTGTGCACGGCTTTGGATGGGCTTTCTGTATTGATTTTTTCATTCTCCCCTGTTCATAATTTGTGTAGCTTATAACAATTTCCAAATGACGCCATCTAGTTATCTACTAGTAACGGTTTCAAGATCCTCCAGAATTTGGACCTAGTTTAATTGGTCTGGGCTTTGGTGGATTACTTTGTGATATTGAAACACTACTAGTTTGTAGTCATCAAACTTAATGAATAACTAGAATCTTCTTTTTACTCTAACTTAGGACGAAAAGGGTACATATTCCTATATACTACATAAAATCATATGTTTAAAATTCTAATACAATTACTCTATTTACTTTACATTTTTTTTTCTACTCGATTGATTTATGGACAAAAGTAAAAATAAAAATACAACCCTGGGTAAGAATGGAGCCCAATTTTAATGGCAAATCTCAAACAATAGGCAATGATATATTTCTTACAGGAAAATGGTAAAATTTGCTTACCATATTCAAGTGATGAACATGCATTAGAATCTCCAGTTCAGCAATAAATTCTCTAGAGGCTTCCATTTCCTTTTTCTTAATAGCAGCTTTCTACAAGAAAATGAATTAAACAACCAATGTGATCATGAAACCATCCTGATATCATTGACGAGCAATTATTACACGACTAGTATATGCAATATTACTTGTTCACTTCTAACACTGGATATGCAGTCCAATATCAAATAACTTTTTCTTTAGAACAAAGGTAAATACTTGACCTGGATCCTAGAATCAAGCATTCGACGTTCAATATAAAATATCATTGTAACCTTTCCAAGAGAATAAATAAACCCTAAACAGTATGACACAATTCAATCTCTTTAGTCGGTAGAAGTTCAATAACGGTATATATAATGATAGTGTTGACCAACCTATCCCCTAAGCTCCGCATAGTAAATAGCTCCAAGATTACCTTCACAAATTTTATTATACTGAAGCCATTTGCAGCAGTAAATAGCTCTTTGTAGAAGAATTCCACCAATTCCTTGACAAAATTACCCGAGAATTGTGAAGCGTTGCCTTCCCAAGGTAATTCATGAACATTATTTGAGATGTCTGCAGTACCTACATCTGAAGAAGAAAAAAGTATCAAGTAAATTTCCTTCAGAAAAGGACCAAATGCTTTATTACTCCATCAGAGGTCCAGGAATCTTTATATATGGAAATTGAGTTTGGAAGTATGGTTTATAAATTAATCAAAATTTTGAGTAAAGGTAGCTCCGAAATAGTGGAAAACAATAAATTTGTTAAAATATTATTCAATTTGACCTTCAAATAGAGGTGATATAGCAGACCGACAGGTCTTTCGACCGATCTGGAATAATGATTGGACTAACAAGTAATTAAACCAAGCATAGCTGGCACAAACAAAGAAAGAAACAAGGACAGACTACTTTCGGCAAGCCCATTAGAAGAGGTACCAATACACATTTTGATATGGCCAAATGGGTAAAAGCCAGTTATACCTGCCTACACCTTAAAATGCTGTGCTTAGTATAAAAACATGTTAAACTACTTATTATACCTAACATACCTCTCATGTTATCTTATGCATTACAATGATGATTACCTAAAGAAATGGAACGTGGTACACTGGTAAAACTTCAAAAGTGCATATCAAATGGGAGAACGGTACACGGAACGATGAGCAAATTCATGCATTTTGGAATGCAGTTCGCTGCATAGGTAGTGAATTCTTGTTAACATTGATTAGAATCAGTACAGGTTCTATAAGGTACTTCGTGTAGCCAAATTTAGACATTCCTATATCCATCCATTAGTAGATGTCACTTTTTCAGACTCCGTATTTATACTCATCATCATCATCCGAGCATTCTCCCATCAGAATGTGATCGGCTATGGAGCATAACAAAGCTCCATAAAAGATTTGACAAAATTTTATGATCGGCTGTCAATCTATCGTCAACCTCCGTATTTACTATTGTGTTTATACTATTGTATTGTAGTGATGTGTAGAATACTATTCCTAGACTTGGTTTGCATCTGAGAGGCCTAGACTACCCCAAGACGTGTGTGTGTATCACTCCAATGGATACCCTCTTGATTTGCTTAATCACATAGAAACGAAATTAACTAGTGCGAAATAACTTGTTAATTACTATAAAATTCTCCCACAAATATTATTATCATCCATGAGCAAGACTAGCCCAACCCATAGTCTAGAAACACACTAGAAGACTCAAAACAATTCCATGGCCTACTTGCCGGAGGGTGGGATTCTAGTTTTTGGTGAACTTGTCCATGCAACAATCCGTGGCTTGTTTGACTGACCAATCATGTTTATAGCTGTTGGGTGAGAGGTATTTCAGGGATTCCAAGCGTGTGGGCTGGATAGATGGGGGTTGTTGGGGATACTTAAGAAGGTATCCAAGCCTTGGGAATTAGGTATAGTGACTCCCCATTTATTCATTCACTCCTTGCTTCCTCTTCACTCCTCTTTACTTACTCAACATTATTCTCTTCATGGACTGAGCAAGGGAAGGAAAAAGGAAGTGCATAAGGAGGCTTGGAGGCTAGGAGACCCACTATGAGGAAGAGTTTGGCCTAGCCCTTCGAGTTCATTTGCACCTATTTGAGGTAAGTAACCACTTGTTGTGCCTTGTAAAAACCTAGATCTATTATAGGATAATTAATCTACTTGTGTGATAATAGTTGGAGACTATAGTACAATGCAATACCCATAGAATAGATTATTATCGAGCTATGCTATATAGAGCAAGTTCTAGTATTTATAGTTGGTAGCTGATATCTGGGGGTTGAGTACAACTTCTCTTATCGTCATTAATAGTCTCCTCACATTGTCTATTGTCTACGTGGGTAGGTCGTACTCGTGGGTTGAGATATTAAGTCGCCTCGTAGGTGTGGTAGATATGTTCATGATTCCTCACTTTGTGGATTGACCCCACCAGCGGGTTGCTATATGGGCGTTCAGCTGGTTTGGGTATAGTGGGGCGACTATATGTGCGTGTCTATGCACCTATAGCGGGTGAGAGGGAATATAAGGACCATGGTGGCAGTAGTCGTCTCCAGATCGAGCTATGACCTTATTGTGATTCATTGTCTTGTCATGACCTAGTATTGCCTTATAGATATATGACCATCGAGTTCTACTAGTTAATCACTCGTACTGTGATTGTAATGTCGCTTTACTTTATTGCCATTTGCATTCCAGTCTCATCATTAATGTTAGTATATACATAGTATACATACACAGAGGTGTGTATATATAATATTGTGCGTGCTTTGTATATCGGCTAGCACTTCCTTTGAGGTTCTTGCGCCTAGAAAGTTTTGACTGGCCGGGTCAGCTTGCATGTCAGGTATTGAGGAGGTGTCGATAGCGCAGGAGGATCAACAAAACCAATCTAATATCCATGTTTGATATTTTGGTCTCCTTCTCTAGCTATTATCACTCATTCCCACATCCACATGCCTCATGTTGTGCATATTGTCAGCCATTTTGTTTCATCTCCACACATTACTCACTCACTACGCAGCGCCTCCTTCAGTACTTTCCCCTATCTATGACGCACCATCCCAAACTTTAACATTGTAACAAGTTGCAAGTGTATCCAGTCAATTAGAATCTTAGGGCTATTTGATTTTAGCCCCTGTTAGATTAGGTATATTGATATTACCCCTTAGATCAAAAATTGAGAATATCCTCCTGTAGTTAAATTTTTTGAAAGTGTCGTTAATGAATTTTTAACGACACTTTCAAGATGGTATTTAACTTTTGCTCTAACAGGGTAATATCAGGGGTAAAATCAAATAGCCCTAGATCATCTTATTTCAGACACAAGAATTTTCCGGTTTTTAAGTTTATATTTGTACCGGAGAGTGAGCGTAAGGAGGGAGTTGGAGAGGAGAGATTAGAGGAGCTGCTGTAGACGGAGCTCGGAGACCGCGGTCGCCGAGGGGAAAGCGGCCGCACATATCTCCTCCTCATCATTTTGCGACCCCTAAAAACGAACAAACAAATTATTTCTTCCCCCTAACTCAACAAACATACATACACACAAGCAACGCAACGCAAACAATACTCTTTGGAACTAAACTACAAATATGAAAGGACAATTTAGGACCAGGTTCCTGGAAACTTTCCAAAAGCGCCGGCTAATGATGTAAACATGTACTTCGTGTTGTTGGATGGGCCGGGTCAGCCTGTCCTGACCCGGTTTGATAAACAAATTTGCTTCCGGCCGGACAGAACCTTAAACCCAAAAATTCCAAATCCAGCCCGGACCCAGGACCTAGGTAAAGCCAGTCCAGGCTAGACCGGGCTTATATCAGGAATGAATTAGGGCTTTCCGGGTTATATTAAAAAAAAAAAAAAACTAACACTTACTAGGCTTGCTACGTTGACCCACTATTAAAATAATAATAAATAATAATAATAATAATAGAGAGAAAAAAAACTATAAAATAGTAGAGAAGAAATAGAATGTCACGTTAACAAAATGAATAAATTTTATTTAATTAAAATTTTTAGAAACTTTTTATTGATTTGTACAAAAGTTCAAAGTGTTAGCCCAATGTTTAAGTTAAGTTTTTGAATATGGTTAATTGATTAAGTTTAGCATTATGATAATTGGGCAATTACTATAGTAACTTCTACTTAAACTCAATATTGTCCAAATATGCATTAATATTGTAATATTTGATATGTGTATATTGCTTTGTTTGTCTAACATGTATTTTCAGAGAAGCAATAATCAAGATCAACATGGATATATGCAATGAAGAAATGATGATGAGCCAAAGACGACGTTATACTAGAAGATTTCTCTGAACCGCCTAAGACTTATCCGGAACCTCACAATCGGGGGTTCCGCTGCCCGGCCAACGGACGGAGGTCGAGGGGGCAGCGTCCCCCATAGGGTTCGGGGGAGAAGCTCCCGAAAGATATTCAGATCTATTTATCTTTGGACAACTGTCGTCAAGAAAAAAAAAATGCGTCTTCAAGTCAGCGGACGTTTCAGAAGATTGGCGTCATCAAGTGCTCGTAATTTTCCATATCAAAAGCTCGTGGTTGTAAGAAGTCAATGAGTCATTCAGATCAAAACTCGTGTTGTAAGAAGTCTGCAAGCCCTCGGATCAAAACTTGTGTTGTACGCTATTTCACAAATAATGGATTTAACTCCGAGTAAAAGTTCTCGAAAATGGACTAATCCTCCACGAGAAAAACATGATAAAATCTCGTTGTTTGTATTTGATTTCTAAAATCTGTTTACTTTACTTCACTTATACTCTGCTTATACTCTGATCTTAGTCTTACTCATTATAGCAGTTTTATAAGTTGGTAATTGTCTTATTTTATTGGATTATTGTCACATACACTCTATTCACCCCTCTCTAGAGTGACTATAGTTGTCCCTTCAAAAAGGTAAAAAGTCCATTTTTAATTTTGTGTTCGACTTTTAGTCTCTATATTCAGGTTCTTCATGTCCCGCTTCTTTTGAATATTTGATGACAATGTTCGATATCTTCAGATAAACGTATCTTAGCGCTGTCTCATGCTCCAGCTTCTACAGTTATATATATATATATATATATATATATATATATATATATATATATATATATATATATATATATATACCTTCAAAGTCCAATTTTGTAATGTTGGCATCTTCATCTCTAAAGTGTTAAGTCCGTCTTTTCCACGAACACAATCTTGCATACAAATACAGACTTCCAAAAGTTCTGGAAGCATCATGCTCTTCTTCCTGGTTAGCATTCTTAAACCTACATTAAAATAAGATCCAGATGCTATTGTGGATACCGGGGCCATTAAGATATCATATGTCAAAGAAGACATTATATGGTAAGTTCTTTCATGTGTTCTCCACTACTCTAAAGTAGAAAAATGTGTTCCAGAACCGTCATTATCTTCGAAATAGGAGTTCAAATACAATGATAATTCTTGAGTTAAGAGAGAATACTATTTTCTGTTTGTTCTTTTATAGTATACTCTTAGCATGAGATAACTTAAAATTTAAACTAGATGAGGTGCTACTACTACTACTATATCTTGAACGGTTGAACCGGGTTGGTTCATCATATAAAATAATTAAAAAAATCTGAAAATTCTTTAATTTCTATTTTTTACTACGTAACTTAATATTTATTTTTTAATATGAAAATCTTATAAAAATATATTTATAGTACCTAATTTAATGTTATAATCCAAAACCGTAACCAAACAATATAAAAGTTGAATATCATACAATATTTTTTTTTAAATGCTTCCATTTTAGGAACAATGTAATCAAAACCATAAACATGTCCATGCTTTTCAAATAAAGGATAAATATTAACTATCACTATTAAATGTAAACAAAAAGTTGGATAATAAATTCAAATAAAGTACATGTAATATTGTTAAATAACTCTACAAATTCAAAAATTAAAGTAGCAATATTAAATCAGTCTCACTTAATTGGTAATCACTACTTGTATCACGCTCCAGTTTCATAGAACAAAAAGTCATTACTGGACGTTAGGTCATACAAGTCTAAATTGTACTTGCACAAGACAAGAACAATCATGGTCAATAAAATATCTCGAAAACAAAATCATTACAGCAAAAAATATATATATATATATAAAAGTTAATAGACAAGATATATGAAAAATCAATTTTTTATTGAAAATTGCAGCATAATTTACAATGAAACTAGGCCCAAAGAACAACTCGATTATAAATAGTGGATCTCTTTACAATGAACGATGCCACAAAGCTTCCAACTCATGAAACTAATAAAATTTATGACGTTTCATACATTATGTCCTTTATAAACAAAAACTGTCATCTTCCAGCCGAATATCTTCAAGTTTTCAAACGAGCTAAAACACCTCAGTACGTCCAAGTAAGTCTCGTGCCTGAGGAGGAGGGGGTCAGCACATTGGATAATGCGTTGGTGAGCAGTCTCTAGCCAACTCATCTAAACCAATGCGATAATCATGTGAGAGTAGGTAAAATATGTGGTCTTTCTATTCTTGTCTTATGTCACGCCCTGCTCCAAAAATACGACGAGTCGAGTACATAATTAACATCCCAGGCTACACGCTAAATAAATACACATATATCTGTACCTCGATTGTCGCATGTAAAGTTTTAGGATAAAAGTATGGACAAACTAAAGTCATAAATAAAACGATAATTATTTACATATATAAACACAATTCATCAATATTTATATCTCACAAGTTTGGTTTTCTATCTCAAAAGATAATATACACAAAGAATTAAATAACTATACAAAATAAATTTGATGATCTACCCTTTTCCTGTACTATTCTCAGATTTTTGCACAATTTTATCAAAAGTGCCTCTTCATCAACCAAGACTCCATCTAGTGAACAAAAATTTAGATAATCAAAGACATGCAAGTTTTCGGTTCAAGAACGGTAAAATAAATGAAGTAAAATAGTTATATGATTGAAAATCATGATATGATATTCAGATAGGAAGATGAGATAGATAAACAAAAGAAGTATTATACTGTTAACTCGGAATATGACTTGACGCGAAATATATCTCTACCATAATCCTAATTCTAGTGATTCAAAGATATGTCCAACACATTCATTTTCTAATAGTTACTACCACAATCACAACAAAATTTTCCTACATGATGATATAATTTGGAGAACAATCATTGGATCCATACTTAACTATTTTTTCAGCAATAATTTCGTTACCAGGGATTAGGTTGTGGCACGATAGACACGGTGCTTGATAGTTCAGGCCTTTTCCTATAGGGAATAAAATTATATATTATTTAACACACCTAATTCAAAATTAGGGTAAATACGACAGATTGATGAGATTCACGACAGATTCACGTCACTAAGGTGATCCAAGCACTCACCCACTATTCGTAAGGCCTTGCGAATGAGCTACATGTACTGGTCAGTTTTTGTTAATAATATTACAAAAAATTTATACGATGTTATCCAACCTATTCTCCCCCGCCCAATGCTCTATTATACAACCACAAACAATTTATTATCTTATTAAAACTTTCTTTCCTGACTCAGATATCTATCTTGATCTGTATATCATAGGTATCACATGAATATGAGAATATAAAGTAGCATAAATTTTTTATGTACTATAAGAATACTTCTAATATATATTGTGTTATTCTCAATATATAAATCTAGGTTAGGTTTTGTATGATATAAATGTGTTTGATTTAAAATTGAGTTATCTCCTGAAATTTTTAGAATTTTCGACAGAGCCTCATTTGTATTTCAAGTTCCAAACACAATAATATAATTTCACCTGGAGCAACTCTCCATAGAATTTTCTTGGGTCAAAGCCCCTTTGGTGGAACAACTCAACACCGGACACACGTAGTTATAACCAAGCAGAAAATGAATAAGTATTAAAAAGAATAAAATTCTTCTTACCTTGGCTACTTAGAAACTATAGATCTTGTTAGACTTGTTGTTTCGAGCCAATCAAACACACAAACTAGAAACATGTAAAGTTCAAAATGAACTTAAATACATAATAAAATTTGAACCAATAGTACACAAAAATTAAACTCCTTAAATTTATATTTAAATTCGATCATCTAGTTTAAATTTATCAATATTCTGCTAGATCAAATTTTCAAAAACCTTAAAATTTTAAATCTAACTTGTTGTAAAATTCCCAAAATTTGAATATAAATACGATCTATCATAATTTTCTCATAATATTTTTTTCCAAATTCACTAACCAATTGTAGTCTAGATTTATCAAAACCTTTCTAATCATATCTTTTTTTGCTATAGTTTTTAAAAATCTTTTGAACATACCCAATACCTACTTTAAACCTCAAGAAAGTTCATATAACTAATATTTTATGTCCTTATTCCTAAATCATTGCTCTTACTCTAACTTTCTATCACCAAATCCCATAAACTTTCATTGTTATATACAACTCCCACAAGGTCCTAAAACTTTAAAATTCTTAGGCTCATTTTACTAAAAAAAAATCACTAACCGTTGTCTGCTGAATAAAGCCTCTAGCCACATTATTCTTATGGTAATTCAAGTATTACCTTACCATCCACCAATTTTTTTATAGTATTATTTTTCTCAACCATATCTAATAAACTCCTTCACTACTCTTAATAAAATCAATCAATACTCTCAACAATTTATTGAACAGAACATATCAAATAAAAGTTTCATGATTTCATCTACTAGGAATTATCATTGCAAAAATGTGTGAAATTTTACTAACTTTTGTATTAAGCAAGTTACAACAAGAGAGTACACAATAATCCTAACCCTGCGGATTCTAAGTACAAGTGTTGAGATCTGGGAAAATATGAAGATGTAGATTGAGTACTGCATCTGACTTCTTTACTCCGTTGACGATCAGACGACGAAAGGAAATTGCAAGGTATATGGCTCACTGGCAAAAAGGACATCAATTTGTCTCTCTTTGCTCTCTCTATGTGTGTATGTCTGTACAAGTTCATGCTATTTATAGCCATATACACTTAATGGCTGTGCGCGCGCATGTGCTGAAAAGTTGCTGTTTTCAGTCTATGTGTGCGGATTTTGTGTTGCCGTATGACGTTCTCAACAGGATACAGTTACAACCCATGTGCGCATGCCACTGTTTTACTGCCACGTGGCATTTGTTGGGATTTGGTGGTTGCTGAGATCTTGGAATGTGTCCATGTAATATGGATCATTTACATCTGTTGCGTTCATGACCTGGTCAACTTGACGCGTGGCATGCGTCGACTATGAAGGATCTTTTGTTGGTTCAACAGAGAGATTTTGCCACATAGAGGCTTATGGAATCACCACCGCATGAGGTATCAAGGAAATACTGCCGCATGAAGTATCAAGGGAACACTGCCTCATGAAGGTTCAAGGGAACACTACCGCATAAAGGATCAAGGAAACACTGCCGAATGAAGGATCAAGGGAATACAGCCACATGAAGGATCAAGGGAACACTGCCGCATAAAGTATATGTCGCATGAAAGTTTTGGCGCATGCAAACTTCCTCCTGTTAGAAAATGCGTGGCACTGCAGGCTTTGACTAACAAAGTGATCATTATGATGACGTACGCACTAACGTATGTTGTCTACACCAAATACCAAGTGCTCAGAGCAATAAAGGCCTGTCAATTCAACTGACAGAACTGATCTTATGTGGCAAGCTTGTAAGCGCCTAGGCTCTTTGCCGCATACTTTCGGGACCACTGTCCGTATGCGCCTTGGTTTGCCGCATGAGCTTCATGTCCCACGGATGCCTTGAACCCTTTTTCTATATGCGGCCTGTAGTTCAGGCGCATGAATATGGGATTTTCTATGCTTCTACAAGACCCCTTCAAAATTTTCAAAAATTTTGAACAAGTTTTTGAAATACTTTGAAAAAGAAGCATGGACTTTGTGTCAGCCGCATGGGTGATTTTGCCATAGTCTAGTTTTGCCACATTGGTAAGACTGCCAGGCTGTCAAATCTTTCCTCGGATAATGAAAAGACAAGATCCCGAAGCGTGTGTGTGCGAAATTCAAAGCGTTCTTTTTAGCTCTCTCACCGCTGCATGTCATGTCAGTCGCCGCCATCGAATCGCAAAATTCAAGGGGCTACAGCGACGGTATGTTTGTCGCACTGACCTTTTCTCTCCTATAAATAGGTGCTGTGTGAGAGTAAGAAATTCCCTTACTCTCTTATTCCCTTCTTTCAAGCATTTCTGAAATCTTTTGATCCCTCTCCCCCTCTGTGAGAAGTGACTCCCAAAGCTTCTTCATCTGCTGCCAGCAAGGGCAAGGCCAAGGGAGTCGAGGCTGCTACTAAGCCGATTGTCGTCGACAGGATGCACCCTGATGTGCGCAAGGAGGTTGAAGGTGAGGAGATCCCCTCTTCCTTAGCATTTTTTTTGGGTGTGGTGATCATATTCTGCGCCTATTTGTGCTTTTTTCAAGCACAGAGACACTTTATGCACAGTTTGTCGCATGGATGGGTAACCATCTGGAACATGCGCGAACAAACCCACTCCCGACACACATATATGTCGTTATAAAGATGCGCCGATGGCTCCCCATACTTTTTGTTGGTCATGGATGCGGCTGTCTTTGGATGCCCATCATGAACATGCACCGAAAAGTCATGTGCGACCGCTCCCTGCATGGATGCAGTTGTCTCATCTTTGAGGCGCTGCATCATGTACATGCGCCGCAGCTCCCACGCGCATACACCCAGAGTGGTTTAGACCATGCATACTGTGCGCGCATGTGCCTATGCGCTTTAGAGATCTAATTCTTGTATGTTCTTTATGCAGTATCCATGGTTGTGCCTTCCTCGGACGAAGTCCTTTTTGGTTCTTCCCTTGGCATGTTGGGCGTAGACTTTACCGAAGAGGTGGTTAATCCCACAAGATCTTTTATCATGAAAGGCCATCCCCCGAGGAGGATGGAGCTAAAGTTACGTGTAGGCAACTAGAGGGGTGAATAGAGTTATGTGTCAATAGTGACCAATTAAAACTGATTAAGACTAATTCCAGTAAGCAACTACTAACAAAGAAAATAATCAGAGAATAACAATGCGGAAAGTAAATAGAGTAAGGAAGAGCAAACACAACGATATATCATAGTTTTCCTCGTGGAGGACTAGTCTAGGCCCGATAAATCTAGCTCAGAGTTTGAATCCACTATTAGTGAAACACAAGCTTTGATCCGAAGGCTTGCCACTTCTTTACAGATACGAGCTTTTGATCCGAAGAGCTTGACTACTTCAACTTCGCAGAGGCAAAACTTAGAATTGTCCAAGTGAGAACACTTTACAACTCTTGCACAACTTCTAGGTGAATCGCACTGAGGCACCTTAGGGGATTAGAAAGTTGTGGCTAAGTTGATTTGGAAGAGTATGGCTTAGAGGAGTAGAGCTTAAAATATTGAGAACTTGAAAGATGATTTGAAATGAGAGAATTCATGCTCTATTTATACTAGTCTGGGTAGGCAGAGTTCGGCTAGAGTTCTGTCCCCTAACGTTCAAAAAATTTGAAACTTTGGACAGCTCGTTACAAGGTGGAACAAAAAAATCAGGTTACTAATTTTAGGGCACCGAGTTCAGACTCCAGTTCGGTCAGGGACCGAGTTCGGCCCGGGTTCGGTCTTCCTCAGACCAGAAGCTCTATAATTGGGTTTGCGTAGGTTTGGTTTTGGTTTGGTTTTGGACTTGGTAGAGTGTTTGGTGGAGCTATAGAAAATATGTTGAGGGTTGATATGCCACAGTGCGACTCAACGTACATGTTTCCTATACTAAAAAAATAGAAAAGTTACAGACTCTGAAACATAATAAAGATGATGTAGCAGCAGTCCGGCAAAGTTTGTTGATGTCTCGTCTAGTAATCGATGTGTCATAATTGAGTCATGAGCGATATCACAGTGTTAATTATCGAAATCAGTTTAACTGTGATCCAGTTTATGTCAACAGTAGCTTATCGAGGAGCAAGACCATGTCTTCCTTCAGCGAATGATGGACTCTGGCATAATCCCGGTAGGGAATGGTACCGAAGAATACTTTAAGAAGCTTTAATTCCTATTTGGGGATAAAGTGGTCTCTATTGAGGACGATATCATAAAAATCAAGGAAGACTCGTACTTCGAGACGAATGACCTCAAGATGGACGTCCCCAAGATCGAGCGCCAACTACCTCTCTCTGCCTTCACCTAGGCCTCCAAGATGAGGATGGACTGGGAGATTACTCCTATCCAAAGTGTAATGTTAACTAGGCATTTCAAGATCAAGTCCAGCACCTATCAGAAATATTCTTTTGGATGTGCCAGGGACTGACCATCTTATATGCTGCTGGTGTTACGTCCTGGCAGTCTGGTTAGTGATGTGGCTTATGAGTCATTGGCTTTTGGTCCAGCTACCTTTATGAACCGCCTTTTGGAAGATAAACTTTCATACCCGCCTGGTGCCATTCGAGTAACCAATTGGACTCATAGTGACCGAGAGTGGCATGATTTGACTTTGTGGAGCTCATAAAGCACGAAATAGCCTTTAAGGAAATAGGATTGTACTACGCTTTGAGAGCTACCCAGTATGGACTGGAGGTGAACCACCACATGTTTCTCGCTTTGGTCAAAATGTGCAACTATCACACCGGGACGTTCTTCACATCCGGAGAAGAAATGGACTTGGCTCTCCATGAGATGCATGTGGTTTCAAAGCTTTTATGGGGCACGAAACTATACGAGGAGTACTCTCCCTGTAACGAGGAACTCAGGGCCTTGGAGGCGAAGGAGCCGGATATGATGGCAGTATATAAGGAGTTGTTATGTCATTATCACATGTGCCAAATACTTGACAAAACAAGGGCTTCTCCCCACGACACCACTTAGAAGAGACATTTTCGAGGAGCACCAGGTGCAACCAAAGAAGATTTACTTCACCACCTGCACTGCCTCTTCACCCGATGATATTACCGCTCTGATGGTATCTCTAGGAGAGAATAATCCCAAGGTCGACGAGTTTGGCCAGCCGGACCCCTAGATCTACACTTATTTCTGTCATGATATATTTAAGCTATCCCCGAAAGCAGTAATAGCTGGTTACTTGATGATATGGCTCCGCAATTGCGTTATTCCTGGAGGGTCATGGTCGCTTGAAAGAGTGGGCAGGAACCTTATCCTGCCAGCTGTAAATCTCACGTTCGGTCACCGGCTTGGTCTCCTTCCGATGATGGTCTGCAGCATCCATCGGGGGTTACAAGAATTTATAGAGAATATGGTAAAGTATGAAGGAACCAGCGGCAACTTCGCTCGGGTGGAATTACCCTATCACTATCAGATGAGTTGTTAATACTGCATTACCCAGCTGTGATGAATCCTGGCATGGAGGAGGGTACTCTAGAGGGGAATGCCTTCATTCGTCATTATCGAATGATGAAGTGGCTTCATACGGGTATCCCAGTCTGTTGAAGAGTGTTAAGTTATATGAACGGGTATGACTTTTTTAAGATACTCCCTTCTTATGTGTGGTTCACCGAAGGTAAGGATCTAGCGGTACTGGAACCCGCGCCTCTAGCTTGTTAGAGGGTGCTTTTTACTGGCTGTTGTTGATCCGGCCCTCCCACATGGTATATCGGAATAGAAATTAGGTATTTCTGGTGATGTATCTGCCAAGTCGATTTGCTTGTCAATTCGGCTATACTCAACTTCTACTAAGCAATCCGAGCTTTGACCTTGGATACGAAGGAGGCCCTCTTGACGGAGCCTGGGCATGGCAGTACTACAACGCTGGATATACCCAAGCACATTTCACGGTGCCCCTACGGAGGCCTGAAACCCATATTTTGTATACTGCCGTCAAGTTTTATTGCTCGGCGAACAACTTGTCCCCGGGTTATATCCAAAAATAAAGCTTCATTGTGGGCACCAAGTTGGATGCGTCACAGGAGGCCATCCTGAAGGCTCGCTCGTACCTTCCTCCATGGGTCGAATTGGTAGTGGAGCACCCAGCGGCCTCCCAAGAACAAGACCCTTCAGCGGAGCTAGCCGTTGTCCCTTTGAAGCAAAAAACTCTGATGGAGATGAGTTTGACCCTTCCGAAAAGAGTAAAGAAGTATGTCATCTCCAAGGCAGTGGGGATAGTACGGGCTACCCCTCAGCCTACCGAGGAAAAGGGGGAACAGTCCACTGTACCAGCTTTACCGGTACTAATGTCGTATCCTTCTTGTTTGCAAACTTTCTTTGCCAGGTTCTCTCTGTTGACTTTATTTTTGTTTGTGCACGAGGTTACGATTAGAACCAGCCGCTCCAAGAGGAGGTCAGGTAAAGCTTCTGCATCTCCTGTAGATGTCGACGTTATCACCACTTCTCCAATAGAACCCATGCCCTTGGTGCCCCCGGTTGTGGGAGTTTAGGACTGGGACATCGCGGGGGATGAGGAAGTCCAGGTTGATGCTAGTTCTTCTTTTGACTTTATGAAGGACAAATTTCCAACATAATGACCGCGTTTGAGGATGTCGGTCGAGCTCCAGTACACGTTGCTCCCTCGGGTATGTCCCTTTTATTATACGACGAATGAGCTTTTTTGACTCCATTTTTCCATACTCCTTATAAAGGTGTCTACAATTATGCTGATCTTGTAGGCATCCCAGGGGATGAGCCGCTTGACGGTGATAAGGAACCCACCGTCGAGACCGAGACAATAAAAGGAGAGCTCACCGTTCCTTCGAAGGTGTCAGGCGCTGGTCCTGTTGTAGAAGTAGCAGAGCTTGGAGGGGAAGAAGCCCGAGTCACGGAGGATCCTGCAACAGCACATGTCCTCTCAGGAGCCGGTACCGAGACGACCCCTTCCGTTGTGCCACCTGTAGCCGGATTATCCTCTGGATTTGTCACGAAAAAGGTGGCACCGACGGGGGATCCCGACACTACAAGAAAAATGGCCTTTCTTGACAGTCAATTTCTTGACATATGGTCAAAACCGTCAAGGAAAGCCGTTATCTTGACAATTTTAGACATACGACAAGAAAACACCCATTTTTGTGTTATTTTAGAATGTTCGACCATAATTCTTGACAGTTTTAGATGAACCGTCAAGAAAAAATAATTTAATTTATTGACGGTTTGGTTATAACCGTCAAGTTATGTATATGAAGAAAAAATAATTGCGTCCTTCGCAGTAGCCATTTTTGTAATTTTTTGCAAGTTTTTTTTATGTAGGAGGTTTGTTGACGGTTTCGTCCATCGAGCGCTGCTAGGAAACCTCAATTTTGTGTAGGCGACAAAATTCTGACACATTTTTTCCCAAAATCCATATAGCTAAGAAGATACAGCTCCTTCCTCTTTATTTCTCTTTGCTTTATTACCCTTCCCCTCCCCCTCTCCTTCTCTGTTCCGTCCATTCCAGCATCCTCGTCTCCAGCCTTTTCCCCCGGGTCCACCTCCTCAACCGCCTTCTCTCCCTCTACCCCAAGCTCCGTGACCTCCCCTCCGACCTCTTCCTCTTCCGCACCACCTCACCACTCCACTCCAATGTCGTCGCCCGCACCATCCTCCTCATGGCCCACTCCGACTCTAGTTGCCTCCCCTTCGCTCGCTAACTATTCGACGAAAACCCCCTCTTTGGGGTGAGGGGCAGAGTCAGGCATCTCCAGATCTGGATCGCGGTGGGGTCCATGGAGGAGCTTCGATTAGGAGAGGGCACACAGAGAATCATGAAGCGGTGAGGCCGGTAGACTATAGCTGAGCCTGTGAGGGGTTCGACCGAGCAGGGAGCTTGGGGATGCGGAGATCTGAGGTGCGAGGATCCAGTCCAGAGCCCGATTTTGGTGGAGTAGTCCGTGGAGGTGAGACGCTCGAAGTCGACGAGGTCACTCTTTTAGCAACATTTTCTTTCTGGTCTCTTTTATCAAGAACATTATACGCCTCGACTCTCAGGAATTAGAAATATTAATCTTTGGTTACGGTTATCTAATTTATGCTCTTAAAAAAATGTTTTGGTGTGTCCATGTTGATGAACATATTCTCTGCACAAAAGGTGTTTGGTGAGATTTACCCTTAGGTTCTAATTTTGATGAAGAGCATGATGGTCTTTGTAGTCTGGTAAAGAAGAATATTTACCTGGTAGATATACACTTCATTTGAAAGTCAATGCTATATATCTTCCAGTTTATGATGAAAAGTATGTGATAATATTATGTTGCTCTTTAGTATCTAGTATTACCATGACTTTTGATATGCTAAATTATCATGCATTCTGTATATGTCCAGCTAGCAACATAGGGGAAACAAGACAAGTTTGAAAGTTGGGTTGAATTATGTTGGTCATGTTTAGTTCTGATTCCAGGGAATACGGATGTATATGGTAACTAACCAAGTATGAACTATTATTGTTGCACAAAGTGTTAAGTAATACGCCTTTGTACATATTTTTCTTTAGAGATGCACTATTTTTCATTTGGGGATTTTAACACAAGACCATTTATCTTAAGCTGGTTTTAAGCCTATACTAATTAGCCCATGTACTGTCACGACCCGCACCCAGAATTTGGGCACGAGTACGTGGGTATGTCCAGCCTACGCCGCAGCATCGGCGGTAGAACGCTGTCTAGGTCAAGGACTATCTAAACAATCTCGTACGAGTATCCAACTCCATAAGGAGACACGGATAACATAATATAATATGAACAACATACTCAATCACATAACTATAGCACGATAAGATATTGAAGAAATAAAATAAAATATAACACAAGTCTAAATGTAAATAATCTAACTCAACAAATATCCAAGTCTCAACAAAGTATGCCGGAGACAAATCTGGTACCAAAAATCTACTAAAGAAACTAACTAGATAACTAGTGATTCCGGCTAGACCTCCCGGAATCACAACTGAACTACCAGGTCCAAGTCTGCAGCTACTCTCCCCGTGGTCCATAAAATGTTGGACACCGGTCCTCTAAGGCATAGTCTGGAAAAATATTTCCAGTCAGGAAGGAGCAAAGTACATTTCTAATAGCAGTTATATATCAATGATATAAGCTATGTAGCAGTAAATAGATGGAAATATACAAGATGCATATACATGTACGAGAGATATACAATAAAGGAAATACTGAAAATACTGTAAATAAATGCGGGAAGGAACAATTTGTCAATGAACAAGAATACTATGACTAAGTGTGTGAGTACTAGCTTTAACATGTGATCGGCTTGGGAACTTGTACAGGAATAATGGCCTGGCTAGTCATACGTGCGGTGTATGACCAACACTAACATGTGAACAAGACTTGTACATGAAGGGTATGATCACATATCTATATTAAAATACTCCCCATCTCCGACTGGTATAGTAGATCCAACCATGGTACGCTATGGCACGGGATTCCCTAGGAATGTAGCAAGTCTCTCCGGAAATCAGTGTCTGTACATGCACAAGATAATAATAAAACAAGACTTGTACAAGCTACACCATGAACAAGGAATAACATCTCATGACGAGATCCGGATATACCAATCCGTGTAACCATCGTGTCAAGAATATGGATATTTACACTAGATACAATGAACATAGGGGATATCATAAATAAGAAACTATCAGAGAATATACTCGCCTTGGGTCCTTAGCTGGTAATACCAATGTCCTGTCCCAGAGTATCGTCTGGATGATCCAACAGTCCTATAGACATATCATACAATACAATATTACATCAGACGTTACACTAACACAATCACAAATACATTAAACTCAGGGGCTATGCCAGGTATGGCACTTAGTCAACTAGGGTCAAGTGCGCGTCTAATTGCGCGGGTGTCGTGTCTGTAATTGCTGTGAATTCAGACAGTCGGTGATACGGGTCTCACCAGTACGTCGGTGTACATGTGGCAGTCAACTAACATTTACATGGTCACAGGTCAATGTAACTACGAGGTATCCGTTGGTTACACTTGGGTCGCCTAATACATTCATAATTATACATATATCATTAATTAAATATAATACATATATATGTGTATACCAATAATTACGTACAAAATATGTATAAGTGTATATACACTAAATAGAATTATATACTATATATATATGTTTAAAAATATACATACCACATTTTTATATATATATACAACAACCCATATTTATGTATACGAAGATTACGTATACTGAATACATATATATATATATATACATATATATATATATATATATATATATATATATATATATATACCAAGTAAAAATATACGTATATATATATATATATATATATATATATATATATATATATATATATATATATATATATATATACACCAATTTAATACTTATACCATATACATATATGTGTATATATATATATATATATATATATATATATATATACCAATACATATATATATTATGCTACATATATATATATATATACCAAAATACATTTTTCTAAACATATACTATATATATATATATATATATATATATATATACCAAAATACGTTAGTAACACATTATTTAATACGTATATACTAATATATATTGTTGAATACATATATAAATAAAGAAATACACGATATATATATATATATATATATATATATATATATATATATATATACGCGTATATATACACGAAACATACATATACTAATAGAGAATATACTATATATATGTATACGCGTATGTATACACGAAACATATATATACTACATACACACATACACGCGTACGTGTACGCGAGGGGAGGATCGAACCTGTGCGCGTGCACGACGACGACGAAGACGATGACGAAGACGACGACGATGGTGACTAGGACGACGACGACAAGGTGGTGGTCCGTCAGCGGGAGGAGGGAGCTCGGGGTGGAGCTCGGGTTGGACTCAGGGAAGAGGGAAGGAAAACAGGGAGCTCGTCGGGGTCGGGACCGGAGTAGGGGGCCAGAGTTTGGGTGATAGTGGTGGTGATAGTTCTGATGGTGGTGGTGGTGATAGTTCTGATGGTGGTGGTGCCGGGGGATGCAGGGAGGAGGAAGGAGAGAGTGGTCGAAGAAGAAGCAGGTCGGCGGGTGTCGGGGCCTGGCTCGACGTGGAGGGGGAGATGGCCGGTGGTACGGGTCACTGGTCGGTCGAGCAGCGGAGGTTGCAGTGGTGGACGGTGGAGCGGGGTCGGTGCAGTGGTGGTGCGCGGGTGAGTATGGTGGCGCGGTGGGAGGAGCAGTAGCCGCTGGAGAAGATAGCTGCGGCTCGTCGGGGTCGGGACTGATGGCCGCAGCAGCCTGGGAAGAAGACTCGGCTCGCCGGAGAGTAGCTGGCCGGAGGAGGGAACTCGGGGTGGTTGTTCTGATGGTGCAGCGGTGGCGAGTCGGATGGGTGGCCGGCTGGAGGAGGGTGGATCGGGTGGCCGGGGAAGAGAGCTCGGGATAAGCTGGCCGGCCGGGTGAACAGTGGGGGGGGGGAAGTTGGTTTTATATTCCCTCTCCTTTTTTTTAAAAGAAGAAGAAGAAGAAGAAGAAGAAAGAAGAAGAAGAATAAGGGAAAAGGAAAAATTGAAAAAATTCCTACGGTTGAGTGAGGAGGGAGGAGAGAAAGAGGTGAGGGCTTTCCTAGGTTTGGGGATTAGGGCATGGTTGGGAAGAGTGCCTTGATGAGACATTAAATAGGAGGTGGTGAGTGGGAATGATTGGTGATGATGCTCCCATTTTGAATGGGTGGTCTGGATTTGACATAAGGAATTTACTCATGTAAGGAGAGGGTTGGGTTGACTAGTCAAACATTAGGGCTCTCCATTTGGTTTGAACCAATGGGGTGTTGACCACTAATGCAACATTTGCAAATGATCCCCCTTAAATTTGGATATTTGCACAGACACATGAAATGATGAAAAATTGGTGGGCAATTTGGTGTTTGGTATTTTGTAGGGTGAGGGGGTGTTGTGTGTTTTGTATGAGCTTAATTAATGGGACACTTGGATTAAATTGGGATTAGTCAAAGTTGGTATCCCCAATTTAAATAGAAACAAATACAAGCGATGTTCTAAAATTAATTAGAAATACATGGGGCTAAAATTAGGTTGGTTCACAATTATCATTAGTGGAGAAAACTCAGAACAGAATATTACCCTAATTTGGGTTGCACGAAATGGTCGAGATTGTGTCTCCAATTTTGATTGGAACGCACAACGATACAGAGTTGGATTTTATTTATAAATTAAATAAATGTCCGCGACGAATATTGTGCGACTAAAATGAAGCACAAGAGAGCATAATTACGAGTTACGAAAATGTCAGAATGAAGGCGGGCACGTCTAGGACAAGGTTGTGAAATTTGTTGGAAGGCAAAAGCTAGGGTAGCGCTCCAAATATCGAAGCAACGGTAAGGCACAACAATTAAATAAAATTACGGTAATTAATTACAACCTCAATAATTAAATCCTAAATAACACAAATTAAATTCATAACCCTACATTTCGGTCAGGTGTTCATCTAGTGGGCTCCTAGGTCAAGTCTACTAGCTCAACATTAAGAATACAGTATATAATATATTTATAAATACACATCTCATGCAATTTATTTAAATTAAATACACGCAATATCAAATATATATAAAAAGTCAAAAATATCCCTGTTTTTGGAACGTGGTAGTGACAAGTCTATCCTCCTTAAAAGAATTTCGTCCTCGAAATTTAAAT
The DNA here is from genome assembly GCA_036927795.1 of Iris macrosiphon. NCBI lineage: Eukaryota > Viridiplantae > Streptophyta > Magnoliopsida > Asparagales > Iridaceae > Iris > Iris macrosiphon. The sequence goes on along the minus strand of JAYESA010000004.1, from coordinate 243,994,287 downwards.
CCTCATAGTAGTATTTACTCGTTATATTATTTTCCATCAAAAGTTAAATTCATCAACCCACATAATCATGAAATAATCCACCTTGTCATTTCATAATTTTCAAAATTCTGAAATTATTGTATTCCTGAAAATTCTCGAAATAAAAATCAAATTCCATTTTTTTTCACAATTTCCTCCGAAATTTTAAGTTAATAATTAAATACTCAAAATTTAACATCCAATCCTCTAATTTAAATTCACTCAATGCACATTAAGAAATCCCATCTAAAAATACTAATCCATAAATCCAATCCTTCAATTTAATTCCAATCAACGTATATTTATAAAATTTGAAATGTCATCCGAAAAGTTTGAATTTAAACACTAATCCATTAATCATCTTACTCCTCAATTTAAATCCAATTGATGCATATTCAAAAATCTAAATCCTCATCCCGAAAATTGAATTCAAACACTAATCCATTAATGATTTTATTCCTTAATTTTCTTTTTCCACAAAATACTCAACAATACGATACTTATGTAATCTTCAAATGCAACATTCATAATATAATTTCAAAATTTATATCCTGCAATCAAATAAATATAATGATAATCTCCTTAATTTTCTCGAATTTTAATGATAACTTCAATCATATCATAATCTTCCTAAAATTAATAAATCATCAATTCTGCCATGTTAAATTCTTAACCCTTTATTTAAATCAATGTTTATCCTCGAATTTTAATCATCTTGTCTCTCTTGTCAAGTCATAACCTCTTCATAAATCTTCATTATGGTCAAAACCCAAATAATCACAGTCTAAGAAAATTCTACCTACAGTCATTCAGTATGCAATCTAAGGAAAACATGTACGGTTATGGTCTGTTTTGTCATGGTATTGCAGTCTCTGTCAGGGTGTACTACTAACTACATTCTAACAAAGAAATCACGAATACAAACTACGGTACTAAGGAATCAATCAATCAATCCAATAGAGAGGACAGAAGGAAAGAAAGGAACAGAACCTGCTAACACGTTACCTGCAGTATCGGTCTCCTCGACCGTCATCGCAAATGCTCCGTCCTGCTGGGGTGGCTCCCTTCGTGGGTGATGAGCAATCTGCAGTTCCACAGGTGGCCTAACTGGATCTCTATAATTTGGAGCTGCGCGCTGAGCTAGAGGGCAATCCCTCATTCGGTGTCCTGTATCACCACAGCGCAAACAAAGTCCTAGCCTCAATCTACAGCTCTCCCAAAGGTGACCTGGCTTCTTACAGAAATGACAAGTCTGTTGATTCTGCTGAACACGAACTGGTGCCTGGTACTGCTGTTGATACTGAAACGTCCTCGGTTGTTGCTGAATATGGGAACGCTTGGCTGGTCCCGCGCTACCATTCGTATCTCCAAAAATATTATGACTCTTAGGCCTGAGACCCAGGTCCTCTTCTGCAATCTGGGCATCCATCAAGATATCCTCAAAGGTAGCGGTATGACGACTAGAAATGCGCGACCTAATCTCTCTCGTCAGCCCCTTTCTAAACTTTCGGGCTCGATCTCCTAGGTCCCGAATCATAGACGACGCAAAACGGCTCAAACGACAGAATTCCGCGGCGTACTCGTCGACCGACATGTTTTCTTGGACCAAGTCATGAAACTGACTTTCCAAAGTTCCCAAGGCCACGTCGGGAAAGAACTTCTCCCTGAAAAGCTCCTTGAAGGTCTCCCAAGTAAGTCCTTCGTCAGTGAGTCTCGGCTCCGTGCGATACCACGTGAGTGCGATATCGAATATTTGACTGCCAGCGGCCTCTATCTGCAAGCTCTCCGAAATCTGGGCCAATCGCAGGCTCCTCTCTGTATCCTCTAGCCAGTCGTCAGCGTAGAGTATCCCTTCGGTGCCTTTGAACTCTCGAGGCATCATCCTCTTGAAGTCCACTATAGTGCTTGATCTCTGCTGTTGCTGCTGGCCAGGAAACTGCTGGGCAATTCTCTCAACTGCCTGTAGAGCCACCTGATGAGCGTTCTCTATGCTCTCTTATCAGCTCGGTTTGTGCCTGGTGTGCTTCTGCTTGCACCCTCTGAGCCTCAGCTTGAACTCGCTGAGCGTCTACCATGCCTTGGATCAAAGTAAACACCTGTGCCCCGTCAATGGGCATACCTCCGGAAATCGGAGTCGGTGGAGGTGGAAGTTTGTCCGTCACAGCTGCGGCAATCCTCTGAACAGGTGGGGGAGGAGGACCCCCGAAAAGTGCAGATACTCCCACATGCATCGGAGATGTAGGAGGAACTACGGTTGTCTGTCCATCAGGTAGAGAGGTGGCAGATCCCTCTAAAGTTGGTGCTCCCACTCTCATAGATCGTGTCTTCGGCGACATCCTGAAGACAGATCCAAAAGAATCAATTAAGGCAATAAATGCGATATCATCAAGGAAGGACAGTAAAGTTCTAAAGAAGCAATATTCAGAAGGAATTAAGGATAACAAGATAAATAGATTGGAAATATTCCTAGTTGTGATTGAGTATTCGCTCTCGTCCTAGTATCCTATGTCCTATATCCTATCGCAGGCACGCAGTAGTGTAACTAAGATGTCACACTACAACGACATCGCATAACTTGCGAAGTCTAACCTGCATGGGCCACCACTAAAAATGTGTCACGACCCACACCCAGAATTTGGGCACGAGTACGTGGGTACGTCCAGCCTACGCCACAGCATCGACGGTAGAACGATGTCTAGGTCAAGCACTATCTAAACAATCTCGCACGAGTATCCAACTCCATAAGGAGACACGGATAACATAATATAATATGAACAACGTACTCAATCACATAACTACAACACGATAAGATATCGAAGAAATAAAATAAAATACAATACAAGTCTAAATGTAAATAATTTAACTCAACAAATATCCAAGTCTCAACAAAGTATGCCGGAGACAAATCCGGTACCAAAAATCTACTAAAGAAACTAACTAGATAACTAGTGATTCCGGCTAGACCTCCCGGAATCACAACTGAACTACCAGGTCCAAGTCTGCAGCTACTCTCCCTGTGGTCCATAAAATGTCGGACACCAGTCCTCTAAGGCATAGTCTGAAAAAATATTTCCAGTCAGGAAGGAGCAAAGTACATTTCTAATAGCAGTTCTATATCAATAATATAAGCTATGTATCAGTAAATAGATGGAAATATACAAGATGCATATACATGTACGAGAGATATACAATAAAGAAAATACTAAAAATACTGCAAATAAATGCGGGAAGGAACAATATGTCAATGAACAAGAATACTATGACTAAGTGTGTGAGTACTAGCTTTAACATGTGATCGGCTTGGGAACTTGTACAGAAATAATGGCCTGGCTAGTCATACGTGCGGTGTATGACCAACACTAACATGCGAACAAGACTTGTACATGAAGGGTATGATCACATATCTATACTAAAATACTCTCCACCCCCGACTGGTATAGTAGATCCAACCATGGTACGCTATGGCACGGGATTTCCTAGAAAGGTAGCAAGTCTCCCCGGAAATCAGTGTCTGTACATGCACAAGATAAAAATGAAACAAGACTTGTACAAGCTACACCATGAACAAGGAATAACATCTCATGACGAGATCCGGATATACCAATCCGTGTAACCATCGTATAAAGAATATGGATATTTACACTAGATACAATGAACATAAGGGATAACATAAATAAGAAACTATCAGAGAATGTACTCACCTTGGGTCCTTAGCTGGTAATACCAATGTCCTGTCCCAGAGTATCGTCTGGATGATCCAACAGTCCTATAGACATATCATACAATACGATATTACATCAGACGTTACACTAACACAATCACAAATACATTGAACTCAGGGGCTATGCCAGGTATGGCACTTAGTCAACTAGGGTCAAGTGCGCATCTAATTGCGCGGGTGTCGTGTCTGTAATTGCTGTGAATTCAGACAGTCGGTGATACGGGTCTCACCAGTACGTCGGTGTACATGTGGCAGTCAACTAACATTTACATGGTCACAGGTCAATGTAACTACGGGGTATCCGTTGGTTATACTTGGGTCGCCTAATACATTCATAATTATACATATATCATTAATTAAATATAATACATATATTTATGTATACCAATAATTACGTACAAAATATGTATAAGGGTATATACACTAAATAGAATTATATACTATATATATATATGTTTAAAAATATACATACCACATTTATATATATATATACAACAACCCATATTTATGTATACGAAGAATACGTATACTGAATACATATATATATTTTTATATATATATATATATATATATATATATATATATATTTACCAAGTAAAAATATACGTATACTACATTTATATATATATATATATATACACCAATTTAATACTTATACCATATATATATATATATATATATATATATATATATATATATATATACCAATACATATATATATTATGCTACATATATATATATATATATATATATATATATATATATATATATATATATATATATATACCAAAATACATTTTTCTAAACATATACTATATATATGTATATATATACCAAAATACGTTACTAACACATATTATTTAATACGTATATACTAATATATATTGTTGAATACATGATATATATATATATATATATATATATATATATATATACGCGTATATATACACGAAACATACATATACTAATAGAGAATATACTATATATATGTATACGCATATGTATACACGAAACATATATATACTACATACACACATACACACATACACGCGTACGTGTACGCGAGGGGAGGATCGAACCTGTGCGCGTGCACGACGACGGCGAAGACGATGACGAGGATGACGAAGACGACGACGCTGGCGACTAGGACGACGACAACGAGGTGGTGGTCCGTCAGCGGGAGGAGGGATCTCGGGGTGGAGCTCGGGTTGGAATCAGGGAAGAGGGAAGGAAAACAGGGAGCTCGCCGGGGTCGGGACCGGAGTAGGGGGCCAGAGTTTGGGTGATAGTGGTGGTGATAGTTCTGATGGTGGTGGTGGTGATAGTTCTGATGGTGGTGGTGCCGGGGGATGCAGGGAGGAGGAAGGAGAGAGTGGTCAGAGAAGAAGCAGGTCGACGGGTGTCGGGGTCTGGCTCGACGTGGAGGGGGAGATGGCCGGTGGTACGGGTCACTGGTCGGTCGAGCAGCGAAGGTTTTAGTGGTGGACGGTGGAGCGGGGTCGGTGCAGTGGTGGTGAGCGGGTGAGTATGGTGGCACGGTGGGAGGAGCACTAGCCGCCGGAGAAGATAGCTGCGGCTCGCCGGGGTCGGGATTGATGTCCGCAGCAGCCTGGGAAGAAGATTGCGGCTCGCCGGAGAGTAGCTGGCCGGAGGAGGGAACTCGGGGTGGTTGTTCTGATGGTGCAGCTGTGGCGAGTCGGATGGGTGGCCGGCTGGAGGAGGGTGGATCGGGTGGCCGGGGAAGAGAGCTCGGATGAGCTGGCCGGCCGGGTGAACAGTGGGAGGGGGGGAAGTTGGTTTTATATTCCCTCTCCTTTTTTTTAAAAGAAGGAGGAGAAGAAGAAGAAGGAAGAAGAAGAAGAAGGGAAAAGAAAAATTGGAAAAATTCCTACGGTTGAGTGAGGAGGGAGGAGAGAGAGAGAGGTGGGGGCTTTCCTAGGTTTGGGGATTAGGGCATGGTTGGGAAGAGTGCCTTGAGGAGACATTAAATAGGAGGTGGTGAGTGGGAATGAGTGGTGATGTTGCTCCCGTTTTGAATGGGTGGTCAAGATTTGACATGAGAAATTTACTCATGCAAGAAGAGGGTTAGGTTGACTAGTCAAACATTAGGGCTCTCCATTTGGTTTGAACCAATGGGGTATTGACCAAGGTTTAAAGTATCGGCCGATACCGATACGTATCGGCCGTATCGGATCGGATTAGGGGGGGTCCGATCCGATACTCGTAAAAAATATCGGTATCGGCCGATACACAGTCGAAAATTATTGTATCGGTCCGTAGCGGCCGATACGTAACCGATACAGACCGATACCGGCCGATACCGGCCGATACCAACCGATACAGACCGATACTTGAAGATTCCATAACTAAAAAAAAAAATGAATCCAACGTCAAACAAAGAAATCTCAAATCAGTGTCAAAATCCAGCATCGAATCAAAAACAAAAAGTAAAATTAGTAATTGAAATTTGCCATATTCAAAATTTTCAATAATGGAGACTAAAATTTATACAAATAGGACAAAAAATCATAAAAAAAAATACCTCAACTAGATCGATGCCTTTCTCCACCGCTTCCACTGTGCTCAGAGAAGAACACCGCTGCTAACACCATTCTCTACCGCTTCTGCAAAGTCGTGCTCGTGGAAGAAAAGTGTGTGGAGAAGGGGAGTTGGAGAGTCGGAGAGGGGAAAAGAAAAAGGAGGCGAATAGGAGAGTGTTTTCTCTCCCGCTGTGTTCTTCCGGAGGTCAGAAGCGGCGGAGAGAAGTGTTTTCTCTCTCCAATCTTTGATATTTATGCTTAGGGTTAAGGCCTAAGGGGCCGGCCATTTAAGGAAAAAGATAATAAAAAAAAAAAGCAACAAACGTTGGATTCGAACTTAAGCCGGATAGGGAAAAAAATGTTATGCTTATCAACCTGTCATCTAACCAATTGTCAAGAGTCTTTCTCTGTGTACATTAGCAAATATATGATATATATCAACTAAAACATATAGTTTATATATTATTTATTATTGTATATGTATCTTTCTTTTATATATATATATATATATATATATATATATAACATAATTGCATGTATCTATTTTTTTTTAATTCAATTATCAAAAATGTTACATATATATATTCAAGATTTACATTGGGGTAGTAATAAAAACGTTAAAACTCCTACAGAAATCAACTTGACCAGACAAATTAATTGGAACAAGATTAATATGTATGACTTCAATTATTGATGCATTTTTTGCATAAATTGACCACTGAATTTATGCGATTCTTTCATGTCTTTTGCTTTATTAGAACTTGTAAGAATTCTTTTATTGAAACAAATTATTATGAGTTCTAATAGAAGTAAAGACACGAATAATCGCATAAATTTAGTCATCGAATTATGCAAAAAGAGACATGAATAATTGAAGACATGGAGATCAACGAAGCTTTGGGCATGAGGCACGTACATTACCGCTATCGATTACTATTACATTCTAAATGCTATTGTCCTCATTTTATATCCATATTTTATATTTGTTCCTGACACAATGTTGTGCATATTAGGTGAAGACATGGAGATTGACAGTTGGATAAGAAGACTATGTTTGATTAGATAGACTGTGTGTATATGACGGATGTATATTTGTTTATGATGTTATTTTAGCGGATTTGTCTCCGAAAACCTGACATGTATGATGTACTAACAACACTGATAGTAGACTAAGGTGACCGTGTGTGTGTAGATTATAATTTATACTAGTTCACTATATTTATATATATATACTATTTATTATTATTGTATATATGTTATTTTTTATAACTTTCCTATATATATATATATATATATATATATATATATATATATATATATTATTTTTATATGTACCGTTTTCTATAAGTGCACTATTATTATTGTATGTAATATTTTTTTATTGCATGTAACATTTTTATAAGTGTAATATTATTATACGTAACATTTTTTTTATTGTATGTAATATTTTTTTATAACATTTGTAGAATAACATAATGACACAAAAAAAGTCGTACGTGGAGGTAAGTGGTGTTTTAGTCATCATGATGTACCTACTCCTTCAGACAATTATAACAATACATATGATAGTTCATCCATAAGTTATTATCAATACAACACTCCAAAGGCGGAACAACATTCAATATTTAATGGCCTCACGATAAATTTTTTTTATAATACAAATATCAGTCTCTACTACCCTCATAACCAAGAACCATACCTGGACGATTATGATAATTATGAACCATTTTAGTGATATATTTGTATTTTTTTATTTGTATTCATTTTCGTATTTGTATGCTTTATGCAGTCTGTACCTATTGTAAAAAGATTATTATTCATGAAATTTAAATGAAGGGATGGGTCAGAGTTCCAATGAATTTTTCTCGCAAATAATTTTTTGTCGTTTTTTTTAATTTAAACATGTAAATCTTGTAGCTAATTTTATTTCGGTATATTATGAAACAAAATAATTGGTGTAGTGGATCAAATTGTAACAATTTATAACTAAGCATAAAACTAAATTTCTGAATATAATTAAATTTTTTTTTTTTTTACAGAGATTTAAAAAAACATCTCGACTCCTCGACAAATATAATTATGGGTCTTGTGACTCTTGTCTCATGATCTCATCCGGCCATTTGCATTGCTTCTAATCTCTTGTGCCTCCCTCTATGCGCCTTAATTCATCAAAATTGAAACCTATAGAACAATACAAGATTTAATTAGTATGAATAAAATGACATAGTAAGATTGTAACTAAAAACATGTAAAGAAAGAAAACTTATATATCGCAGGTAAACCATTCAGCAAGGATGACTATTGTTTTATTCAATTATAATAAAAAAACATAAAAAATACTTAAATAATGCATAAATATGTAAATTATTTTTTCTATATTTTTACTAATTTATTAATAATTATTTAAATATTGTCGATACAGCCGATACCAAAAATTCCGATACTCCGATCCGATACCGCCGATACTGCCGATACTGCCGATACAGATATTCATACAAACTGTCCGATACCGATACCGATACCGAGTTTTTGAACCTTGGTATTGACACCTAATGCAACATTTACAAATGAGCCCCCTTAAATTTGGGTATTTGCACAGACATATGAAATGATAAAAAATTGATGGGCAATTTGGTGTTTGGTATTTTGTAGGGTGAGTGGGTGTTGTGTGTATTGTATGAGCTTAATTAATGGGGCATTTGGATTAAATTGGGTTAAAATGGGATTAGTCAAAGTTGGTATCCCCAATTTAAATAGAAACAAATGCAAGCGATGTTCTAAAATTAATTAGAAATACATGGGGCTAAAATTAGGTTGGGTCACAATTATCATTAGTGAAGAAGACTCAGAACAGAATATTATCCTAATTTGGGTTGCACGGAATTGTCGAGATTGTGTCTCCAATTTCGATTGGAACGCACAACGATACAAAGTTGGATTTTATTTATAAATTAAATAAACGTCCGTGACGAATATTGTGCGACTAAAATGAAGCACAGGAGAGCATAATTACGAGTTACGAAAATATCAGAATGGAAGGCGGGCACGTCTAGGGCAAGGTTGTAAAATTTGTTGTAAGGCAAAAACTAGGGTAGCGCTCCAAATATTGAAGCAACGGTAAGGCGCAACAATTAAATAAAATTACGGTAATTAATTACAACCTCAATAATTAAATCCTAAATAACACAAATTAAATTCATAACCCTACATTTCGGTCAGGTGTTCATCTAGTGGGCTCCTAGGTCAAGTCTACTAGCTCAACATTAAGAACACAGTATATAATATATTTATAAATACACATCTCATGCAATTTATTTAAATTAAATACACGCAATATCAAATATATATAAAAAGTCAAAAATACTCCTATTTTTGGAACGTGGTAGTGACATGTACCCCGTACAATATTTAGGTAGTGACACAAAGTGTGAGTGTGTAAGAACGTGAGGCACTTGCATTGAAGAATAGGCAGTGTATCACTTTTTTAAAGACATGGTAATGACTTAAAAAGTTGAACATGTAGGTTTGTTGTTTTGGCATGACTTTTCGTTGTACCAACTATTTGTAAAAGATGGCCAAGACTTGAGGGGTTCTAGTTGTAGCAGGTCAATCAGTCCATTTTCTTGTATGTGTTTAGAGTAGATGTGATCTGATCATAAAATCCAAGCCTTCTAGACAATTATATAAGTTAATAAGAGTAGAGCTCTTTCGATCCATTTAAATCCCTGACAATGAAAAGAGAGGGAGGGTGAGTGTGGCATCCTTCAAGGATTTAGAGCAAACTTACAATATATTTATGTCTTGTACAAACTTAAATAATGGAACCATGAAGAAATTATAATTCCGATATAAAAATTAAAATGAACTATATTTCAAATTTCAAGGCATAGGGGAAAAAGACATAAGTTCGACGAAGACCAATTAGGAGCAAAATAAGAAGGAAGAATTAGAGTGTAAGCAAACCACTCATTTGAGGGAAAACTAAGGTTAAAGGAGTCATATTATCGTAACAAGTTTAAAGGAGAATAAATGATGTCCAATGTCAACCACTAAAAAAATTATTTATATATGCCTCCAAGGAGGAACTTGGTTTACCAAATTTTGAGAAGAAGGTATAATGGTTCATAATATCTACTCGAGAGATTTTCTTGTTGAAAGTGAAGAAGGAACATCCAATACAAAGTGTTGGGAAAGAAGCACAAAAACTTTTCTCCCAAACCAGAGAGTACCTGCGAGAGAATCGAGCAATACAACGCACAAACCAAACACCAAACCACAGAAAAATAATCTACGCAGACACAGAGAATTTTGACGTGAAAAATCCTTACAAAAAAAGCCACGGGACGATCGGAGTCCAACCCTGAAGAACCTTCACTTATGGAATAAAGAGAATACATCCTCTACAAGCTCCTCCCGATCCAACATGGATCACCACAACACTTAGGAAAAGAAAATAGACCACACCACGAAGATAGAAGATAATGAAAAATTATCCAAAATTGATCTCCTCCCCCGAAACGGCCTCCAATACTTCTTTCTTCTTCCCAAAGTTGTAATGGCACTCTTGCCTCTTTTTTTTCTCTCTTTTGAGATAATATGTTACGGTTAGATAGGATTTAGGGTTAGAAAAACCTAATATATAACCCTAATCCTATAACTAAACCTGGACCGAAGGATACGATCCAACGGTGCATAAAACACCTCTGAATTTTTGTCCAGCCCGCCGAATGAACTCGGACCGAATTCGGCTGAGTCGGTTATTTACAAGTAAATGAAGACAACAGCTTTCTGGAGCTTCTGGAGCACCCAGACCGAACTCCCGAACTCTGTCTCCCCCTGTACAGTAGCTCCTCCTCCTTCCTTCCGAGTTTCTTTGACCACTTGAATGGCTCTCGTCGCCTCCCCGATCTTCTCTGACCACAAACGACTCTCGTCGCACTGCGGGGTATTCTCCACATAGGTTGGGAACCCCACCACTCTAATAAATCTTTTCCTTCACAACTATGTGGAGGGGATCGTCATCCCGACGATCTGCCTGCAGTACTCAAACTTTTTCCTTGGAAAAATCTTTGTGAATATATCTGCTCCGTTGTCATCTGTATGAACCTTCTCAAGCGACGATTCCTTCTTATCAAAACATCCCGTATCCAATGATATCGGGTCTCAATGTGCTTGGACTGGCTATGAAATATCTGGTTGTTCACAAGGTGAATAGCACTCTGACTATCGCAAAGCAAAGGATACTGTTCCTTCTTTAGCCCAATTTTTTGCAGCAGCTTCTTTATCCACAACAACTCTTTGTAAGCCTCCGTCGCCACAATGTACTCTGCCTCTATCGTTGATAAGGCAACACACTTATGCAAATACGACTGCCACGATAATGCTCCACCAGTAAACATCATCACATAGCCCGAAGTCGATCGTCTCATGTCTACATCTCCAACTAGATCATCGTCGGTATATCCAACCAGCTTCGGCTCGTCACCACCAAATAAAAGTCTCCAATCGACAGTGCCTTGAAGATATCGTAGAATCCACTTGACCCCACTCCAATGTACCCTTCCAGGATTGGAAGTGTACCTGCTAACTGTGCCGACTGCATGAGAAATGTCTAGCCTCGTACATACCATAGCATATATAGGACTTCTCATAGATGAGGCATATGGAACCCGCTACATATCTTCCTTCTCGTCCTCGGTAGATGGACATTGCTCCTCAGTGAACTTAAAGTAAGCCGCAAGGGGGTTACTCACTTTTTTTGACTCGTCCATCCCAAAATACTGAAGTACCCGGTAAATGTACTTCTTTTGGGACAAGTGTAGCAGCTTAGACTCTCTTTTGGCTGATCTCCATCCCAAGAATAGTCTTCGCTGTGCCCAAATTCTTCATAGAGAAGGCCGCGTCCAGTTAGCGCTTCAACTCTGCTATCCTGGTGGCATTCTGACCCACCAACAATATGTCATCAACATAAAGCAACAAAATAATAAAATCATCCTTGGTGAAGTACCTCACAAAAGTATAATAATTTGACATCGTCCGTGCATAGCCATGCTCCCCTATAAATGACTCAAACTTTCTGTACCACTATATCGGAGCCTGTTTTAGACCAAACAAGCTCTTTCTTAACCGGCAGACCAAATATGACTTGCCCTTCTCACATAATCCCTCTGTTTGCTCTATGTACAACTCCTCCTCAAGATCACCGTGGAGGAATATCGTGCTCACGTCCATTTTCTCGACCTCCAAGTCGAAACTGGCTGCCAAAGCTAGCACCACCCGAATAGATGACTGCTTGACGACTGGCGAAAAGATCTCATCATAACTACGTCATTCCGCTGATCATAGCCTTTAACTACCAGCCTTGCTTTGTATCGAGGGCGAGTTGCATTATCTGTCTGCTTCACTCTGAACACCCATCGATTCTTCAAAGCCTTCTTCCCTTTGGGCAACCATACCAGATCATAAGTAGAGTTGGCCTCCAAGGAACTCTTCTCCTCCTGCATATCCTCCATCCACTCCTACCTGTGTTCGTCTTCCATAGCCTCTGTAAAACTTTTGGGTTCTTTCCCATCAGTCAGTAGCACACACTTACCCAGTGAGTATCTTGTAGATGGTCGACTCTCTCTATCGCTCTTTCTCAACGGAACCATTGGTGCTGGCTGTATATGTACAACCTTATCCCCTCCAGAAATTGCCTCATCGGCATGCTCATCCTCCTGAGGGTCACCCTGACCACCATCACCAGGCTGATGATCAAGGTTCGGAGCAACTCCATGTACTGGCTCCCCCATAATTGGATCCTCTGCGATGTCCTTTGGAAGCTGCTTGAAGCGAAATGACTCTTAACTCAGAAAATTTCTCAGCCTCATAAGGCATCTCAAAATCCTGAGTGTTGGTCATGGTCTGATCCTCGACGAATACCACATCTCTGTTTCTGTAGAGCTTTCTTCCCACTAGATCGTAGAGTCTATAGCCAAACTTATCCCGACAGTAGCCGACAAAGACACATCACCTCATCTTTGGCTCAAGTTTGGATCTCTCGTCCTTCGGTACATGCACGAAGGCCTTATAACCAAATACTCGCAGGTGATTGTATGACGGCTCTTTGTCGTTCCATACTTTGTCAGGTATATCATCCTGCAATGGAGAACTTTGAGATAAATTAATAACATAAGCAGCTTTGTAAAGTGCCTCGCTCCAATAGCTGTCCGACAAGTTTGTTTCTGACAGAAAATACCATACCCTCTCCATCAGTGTCCTGTTCATCCGCTCCGCTATACCATTGAGCTGAGGTGTCTTTGGCGGAGTCTTCTGGTGTCGTATTCCTTGCTCTCTGTAATAAGCATCAAAGGGACCGATATACTCGCCGCCATTGTCCGACCGAACACATAGCAACTTCTTGCCCGTCTCCTTTCAACAGAGGCCTGAAACTCTTTGTAAGTGGGCATCACCTGATCCTTGGTCTTTAAGGCATAGACCCAAACCTTCCTGGAATATTCATCAATAAATGTTACTAAATAAGAAGCACCACCAATATATTTTACCTTCATAGGACCGCATACATCCGAATGAATCAACTCGAGCAACGCCGGCTTTCTTGAACTTGGGTGACTTTGGAAAGACACCATATTTTGCTTTCAATGCCAAACAGTGCGTGCACTTCTCCAATTTTGTAGACTTTAGCCCTGAAATCACCTTTCTGTTCTCCAAGTAGCTTATCCCCTTCTCGCTGATATGGCAGAGCCACCTGTGCCACAACTCAGTAGATGCATCAGTAGATGCATTAACCTTTTGTGCCCCCTGTGCGCTCCCTTCTATATAGTAGAGTCCGGACCTCTTGCTTCTTCTGGCAATCACCATCGAACCTCTAGAAAGATTTCACTGATTGTTCCCTAAGAGATTGAAGAAACCCTCGCCATCCAACCTTCCAACAGACACCAGGTTAAAACGGATATTAGGGACATGACGGACATCTTTGAGAACAAGAACTGCACCCGTCTTTGTCCTTAAATGCACATCTCCAATGGCAACCACCTTTGACATATCTCCATTGCCCATCTTCAACACTCCACAGTCGTTTGTTGTGTAAGTAGAAAATAGTGCCTTGTTGTGAGATACGTGTGCTGAAGCACCTGAGTCCACCAGCCAAGAGTTGTCATCGCAGACAAGGTTCATAACTACCTCATCACCTACAATGATCACGTCGCCTCCATGTGTTGAGGCCGTGCTGTATTGTTCTCACTTTGCTTCCCCTTGTCGCCCTTTTTCTCTCTTTTCCAAGCAAAATATTTTTGTTTGATGTGGCCCTTCTTGCCACAACGGTAACACTCTGAGTTCTTGTACCGACCCTTGGACCTTCTCCTGCTTTTGTCTCTGCCACCGTCTGGACCCCTGCTTTTACCCCTTTCGCGGCTCTCTGAAATAAACGCCTCTAAGTGGGATATGTATGAAGTGCCCTGAGAACGTCTCTGCATCTCTTCATTCAGTACCCCGTTCTTGGCAATATCCAGACTGACCACGTCTTCTGGAGTAGAAGCGATCATAGACACTCGTACGGTCTCCCACGAGTCTGGCAATATACACAGTAGCCATAGTCCCTGAACGTCGTCGTTAAACTTGACTCCCATCGATGATAGCTGGTCAACCACGCCCTGGAAGTCACTCAAGTGATCCGTAATAGATGTCCCACCTTTGTACCGCAGACCCATCATCATCCGGATCAGGAATAATTTATTTACCCCAGTCTTCTTCGCATACAAAGATCCCAGCTTATCCTAAAGTGTCCTCGCATGCTCAATACTGGAAAAGTGGTTGTACATGTTCTCGTCAACGAACTGCCTGATGTACCTATACACCTGTATATGCTCGAAATTCCAATCCTATTCGGATTTATTACTGGACCTCTCGGAAGCAAATACCGTCAGATGGAGCTTCTTGACAAATAGAAGATCCTTCATCTTGCTCCTCCAGTACTGATAGTTGGTATCGTTTAGGTTTACCAAGCAAATACCGGCTTCGCATCCATCTCTCCTTCCTGGTTTGCCTGTCAACTCCCGACACCCTTCTGAAATTTTAGAACCTGGCTCTGATACCACACTATTAGAAAAGAAGCACGAAAACCTTTTCCCAAACCAGAGAGTACCTGTGAGAGAACCAAGAAATACAATGCACAAACTAAATACCAAACCACAGAAAAATAATCCACACATATACAGAGAATTTTGATGTTGAAAACCCTTGCGGTAAAAACCACGGGACGATCGGAGTCCAACCCTGAAGAACCTCACTAATGGAATAAAGAGAATACACCTCTACAAGCTCCTCCCGATCAAACACGGATCACCATAACACTTAGGAATAGAAAATAGATCACACGAAGATAGAAGATAATGAGAAATTACCTAAAATTGATATCCTCCCCCGAAACGACCTCCAATCCTTCTTTCTTCTTCCCAAATTTGCAATGGCACTCTTGCCTCATTTTCTCTCTCTTGAGATGATATGTTACGGTTAGATAGGAATTAGGGTTAGTAAAACTTAATATATACCCCCTAATCCCGTAACTAAACCTGGACCGTAGGATACGATCCAACGGGGCATAAAAAACCTCTGAATTTTCGTCCAGCCAGCCGACCGAACTCGTACCGAATTTGACCGAGGCGGTGATTTGCGAGTAAACGAAGACAATAATTTTCTGGAGCTTCTGGAGCACCCTGACCGAACTCTGATCGAGTTCAGACCGAACTCTATCTTCTCCTGTACGTCAGCTGCTCCTCCTTCCTCCCGAATTTTTTTGACCTCTCGAATGGCTCTCGTCACCTCCCCAATCTTCTCTGACCACAGACGGCGCTCGTCGCACTCTGGGGTGTTCTCCACATAGGTTGGGAACCCCACCCACTCCAACACAAAGTTCACTCTGATCCTAAATCTCTCTTCTTTTTATGTGCAGGTAGATTCTCCTGATACTGAAACATCAAACACCAGATCTTGGACCAAGGCTAATTAATAAGTTAACTGCTCATGGAAGCATTCCAAGTATTGTTGATTGGTATGACTAATACTATCAAATTTTGTTTTAGATTTTTTTTTTTGAGACTATATATATATATATATATATATATATATATATATATATATATAGTTTCCCTGATAACCATAAGAAAAGGCCATATCAAGACTCGTATATGTTAATCTAAAGTTAAACAATGCATCTAATCGATGAGCATAACATGCATGAGTGTTTAACGAATCGGAATATCGTACCTTCTTTATTTCTCCAGTGGGTTAAAATATTACCTCATAATATATATATATATATATATATATATATATATATATATATATATATATATATATAGTTTCCCTGATAACTATAAGAAAATGCTACATCAAGACTCGTATCTGTTAATCTACAGTTAAACAATGCATCTAATCGATGAGAAACCGAGTAAGAAAATATTTTTAGTTGGTCACAAAACTTGGGCATTATGTACAGTATAGGTGCATAATTGAGTAGAAATGGGTAATATTTTTACAAGGTATTTGCCTGTTTTGAATAGGGAGGGAGGAGAGTTGAGAAAGATGATAGGTGCAGCCATATATATAGAGTGAAGCTCCAAGACTCAAGAAGTATATGATTGTAATGATATACTTTATACTAAAAAATTAGATTATTGGTGGTTATATACAACATGTACGTTCTCCTAGTTTTCTCTTACACAGTTTTATGTATTGACCTGCTGCATCATTCATACAAATGTGAGCCATGGTGGCGTATAGCTGATACATTTGAATTGGCTTTGTTGGTTGCCAAAATCTGTAGAACACATAGAGAACTGTGGTTAATTTCAAACATTTTATAAGCAATATTCTTGTTTTGTGTCTGATACACTAGCAACACCTTCCCCATAGTATGGTGAACCTATTTATACTTTAGGCAATTATATCATATCTATGATAATTGCCAATTTATTGTGTATCTTTTCTTGTTGCTCAGGATTAGCACGAACATTGTAGTCGATGGAAGTGCATAATAAACCTCGGCCCGTGGGCTACTGCAGGTAGAGTAATATACATCGATAATACTTTTTTTCATACAGAGGGATTGCTATGAAAAATATCAATTATATTACTAACGTTGAGGGATTTAGAACTACGAATATTGGTTATATAATTCGCAGTTCTAAATCCCAAAGGTATGATAGGTTGAGAGTATGATGGAGGGTATGATGCATGGAAGAAGATGTCAGTTGTTGCAACAACATTTGATTTTGATATAGCAGAATCAGTAAGGCCGAAAGGTCACTGTGTCGTCGTGCGGGTAAATAGTAAGGATCCAGATGATGGTTTCAAGCCTACAAGTGGGAAAGTTCAGGTGACTTTTGTAAATTGGTGCAATTTCTTGCAAGGTTATATTATAATAATTATGGAGTTAATTAAATTTGGTCGATTTATTACAGGAGCTAAGTTTCAAAAGCAAACCTAATGCATGGGCTTACTTCTCTGTCAAGGTATCTCCTGCGTGGTCCCATGTATGATCATATTCATTATATATATAGTTTCTAAGTATGGTCCCCTTTGCACTTCAAGAGTGCCTATGACTCCGTGTATCACCGTATCAAGAAAAATGAAGCCAACTTTTCTACTTACTTGCCAAATGTCCATTAGTATACGAACACTATATTCCCTTGTTTGTTCAACATAGTCTGCACCACTTTTATCTCTATTCGCATTGATATATATATATATATAAATAGTAAATTAAATGTAGCCCTGACACCAAGCTAGTATAATACAATTAGTTTTGTTCATCATTTATTTTAGAATAAATCATTCATGTATAATATTGCACCAAGCTAGTGGCTGATAACAGTGTGGCTATATGTAGGAAAGCAATTGGATTTAGATATTCCAACCAGACCCAATCTAGATAAGGCTGGATACATATATTATATTCCAGAACCGGTAGTATATGGATAATGTACAATATCATGTTTTAGATCCTGTTGGATATGGATGAGAAATGATTCCCATATGTAGCTGGATCTGGATACAAAAGCGTTTCCCAGATATGATATGCAGACCAACATAATAAAAACAAGTATGATTAAATGTAAATGACGATAATGTCTGAATGGAGTTAAGGAGAGTCTTAAAAATTTCCATATCATTTTCTGCAGACCTCTACCATCGTTTTGTCAAGAATAATTTCAAATTATCATCGTTTGTCTATTTTGAGTACTATTACTTTTCTTTTACCATATATTTGTTTGAACAAACACCCACTGATTTTCAAATTAACATAACTACCACACCAGACACTTAGCAGTTATTGAATCCTGAAACGCCTTATGATCAATTGGTGTATTTTCTTTTATTCTTATATTGCTGAATGTATCTGATCAATTTTAGGAGGGTACTCATCCTGTTTCCAGTTTTAGCATTGTTAAAAACTTAAGAAATTCTTGAAGCCCTATTTATTTGTGATTACATATCTATTTTGTAAAATTGTAAAAGGTTAACAAAAGATGGTAGACTTATGAACATCTTCTGTGTCTTACAGGTTGCTTTAACGGGAAGCTCTACAAAATATTTGAAAGGTGTTGAGACCGGTTTTAACCCGAAATCATTTTGTTATGTATTAGATAATGGAAATTTTGAATAGTAAGGACACTATGCATCTATATACATTATGATACTATTGAGTTATTGTCTATGCTCAGAAGTTTTTCTTGGCTTCATGTTTCAATTTTCAAGAATGTTCTTTATTTTACTGTGATATCACATTGTTTGTAGATGAAGATCATTGTTGTATAGTATACGGCCTCAACGGCCTCAAGTTCATGTTGTTACAAGAGAAGCATATCAGTAGTCTTCGTAGCTACAGTTCAGAAGAATTAGGATGGTTAGAGAAGCGGTTTGACTATCTCAAGGATGTTTTGACTATAAGATATTTAAATCGATCTATTCTTTTTGTCCTCTTTTTTTGTCATGTTAAAAATCCTAATATTTTTTGGTACCTGACTTGTTGAGAAGATACATTTTAGTATCTGAGTTGATCGGGAAGCAAAGTCCAGCATGTCAACATCCATGCCTCCAAGGTTAGTCCAGAACATTCCAATGTTTATATTTCTCGATTTTTATGTAGGTATTTGAGAATGGAAAAATTAGGTCAGAAGTACATTTTTTTACATTTGTCTGTACAATATAAATATTTGCTCAGTTGTTCTATTTAGTTGTTGCGGATTAATATATAATAGTGATAGGAGGGACTGAACTGTGACCATTTTCATGTGTTTTTGCACAAGGTGGAGGAGGTAGAGCTGTTAGCAGGAAGCCAGTTTGTAGTGGATGTGCATGTATGTTTATATTCTATATCTAGGAAATAACTTTTGTTCCATTTTCCATATTCAAATGTTATGTTGCTTGGGATTAGCTAGAGAGCTAGTCTTTGAATTACCAATTTGGTTGGTATCTTATTGATCCATTATTTGCCTTAAAAAAACCAAATACACATGACCAAATGACGAAATGCAGCATGTTGCTGCTGTAGTTTCCACTACCTATGCTGCCTGCAACATAACTATGTTGTTGCCTATTGCTAATGCTGCTACCTACTACTCTGTTGCCTGCAAGCAAGCTACCTATCCCTAATGTTGTTGCTGCTAATGCTTGCTGCTGTTTGCAATAAGCTCTGCTGCTGCCAGCTGCACTTGCTTATTCTTCTCCTGCATATTCCTGTTGATGCTCTGTTTCACTACTGTAGTTATTTGCTGCTACCTAATACTGCTAAGTTAAATGTAGAACAGTCAAATCTGTGCACATATCAGATCTGACACACACACACACACACACACACACACACACACTTGCCCTCACTCTAATCTGGACAGAGAAGGTATACGTATATATAATATTAGGTACTGACACTTAACTCTTAATCACTTACATTGGTACACACACTACACTTGTGCACACAACACTCTCACTGCACTTATAGGTACACACATTGGATTATGCAGTACACACTACACTAGAAACCAGAGTGTATATTGGAGAATTATTTCACATAATTTAGCTATCCCTTGTCATCTTTTGGACTTAAATTTGCTCCAGAACCAAGAGATGTAATATGGAACAATTTAGCTATCTCTTATCATCTTTCAGCACTTAAATTTATAGTTTATGTTGTAGCATTACTTTTCATAATTTTTGTTGTTGTTCATGTGATGACAGTTCAAGGAATTGTACAGTTTGAGAAATTAAAAAAAGTGGTTCCCTCCAGCAAGAGTAGTACAGCTGATGTAAGTTATACAAGGTTTGATTCTATATCCATGTAAATCTGCTTCCTTCTTTCTACATTATAAATAAGTCTCTATATTTTGATTAAATGCATATCGATTTAACTTGTTCTTTTTTTTTCTTGTTCCTTGTTCAACAAGCTCATTAACACAAATTGTTTAACTTGTGCTCAGGATAACATCAAAAATGAAGGTTGTTGTGATGGGATGTGCTTCATGTTCAGATATTTTATGGTTTACTTGTATATATAGGTTTTAGATGTTTAAGATATTGTACAAACTCTATATTTTGATTTATTTGGATGTGGTTGGATGTTTGTGGTGTACGAACGCATTTTTGTTGATTTAAAAAATGTTTATTATATTTCTTTGATATTTATGATATTTTGGAATATATTGATATTATGTGTGTTTGGTATCTGGCAAATGGAAGCATATAATATATTATATAAACAGGTTTCTCTTGACGGTTGTAAAATGCCAACAAAATATTATTTTTTGACGGTTTTTAAATATCAGAAAATATTTTCCTTGACGGTTTTTCTCCGTCAAGCAAGGGCTTTCTTGACAGTCATTACCTGTCATCTAGGCCACAGTCAAAAAAAGTTTTTATTTATCTTGACAGTTTTTTTGCTAAGTTTTCTTGACGGTTTAAAACCGTCAAGAAAGTTTTATACTTGACGGTTTAAAACTGTCAAGAAAACCAAAAACAGAAACCGTCAAGAAAAGTATCAACTTTTCTTGACTGTGGCCTAGATGATGAATCCAAAACCGTCAAAAAAAGCCTTTCTTGACGGGAAAAACCATCAAGAAAAGCCAATTTTCTTTTTGTGCGAGTTAAATCTTGGCTTAATGGGAGCTAGTCACGAAACATCTTTGACTGGGAAGGTGCCTTTAGGGGTAGAAAAGGCGACGGTTGTACAGTCGTTTGGGACAATAACAGCGTCGCAAGCGGTAACTGTACGGCCTTTGTCTTCTTCCGGTAAGTAACGGGCCGAGTGCTTAACGTTTCACATTACGACTCTTTATTGACCCAGTATTTTTGTCTTATGGCAGTTGCCTCTGTGACTACTGCGGTTCCCTCCTCAGTCGGGCCATCGCTGATGGCACCTCCAATGACGCCTTTAACCCTGGTCGACATGAATGAGTATGCCAAGATTAACATTGAGACCTTCTACACCATCCTGAGGCGGGGAGTATCAAGCGTCCTAGAGAGGGACAGACCCTTCTCTCTGGCTAAAGCTTCGATAATGCTTCAAGTGGGGCTAATCTGGTACTACCAGGGTTATGAGGCCATCACTGATACTTTAGAGGCATCCGTGGGTGAGCTGGAACAATTCCTTATAGAGCGTAGGAAGCTACACATAGCCAACATCCTTTCCCTGATTGTCGAGGAACATGATAGGTTGGCTGTAAAGCTCGCGTTAGGTCACCGGCTTCCTCTCTTTCTGGCGATGGTCTGCAACATCCATTAGGGTTTGCGAGAATTTATAAAGAAGGTGTTAAAGTATGAAGGAACCAGCAGCGACTTCACTCAGGTGGAATTACCCTATCACTACATGATGGGTTGGTTAATACTGCATTACCCAGTTGTGATGAATCCTGGCATGGAGGAGGGTACTCTGGAGGGGGACACGTTCATTCATTGTTATCGCAGGATGAAGTGGCTTCATACGGGTTTTCCAGTCTGCCGAAGAGTGTTGAGTTATATGAATGGGTACGCCTTTTTTAAGATACCCCTTTCTTATGTAAGGTTCACCGAAGGCGAGGATCTAGCGGATACTGGGACCTGTACTTTCACTGGCTGTTGTCGATCTGGCCCTCCCACCTGGTATATCGGAATAGAAATTAGGTATTTCTAGTGCCATATCTTCCAAGTCAATTTGCTTGTCAATTCGGCTACAGTTAACTTCTACTAAGCAATCCGAGCTCTTGCCTTGGATACGAAGGAGGCCCACTTGACAGAGCCCGGGCACGACAGTACTACAATGCTGGATGTACCCGAGCACGTTTTACGGTGCCCTTGCGAAATCCTGAAACCCATATTTTTATGATGTCGTCAAGTTTTATTGCTCGACGAACAACTTGTCCCCGATTATAACCGGGAAGAAGCTTCATTGTAGGCACCAAGTTGGATGTGTCATAGGAGGTCATCCTGAAGGCTCGCTCGTACCTTCCTCCAGGGGTCGAATTGGTAGTGGAGCGCCCAGCGGCCTTCCAAGAAGAAGATCCTTCAGCGGAGCCAGCTATTGTCCCTTTGAAGCGAAAAACTCTGGTGGAGATGAGTTCGCCCCTTCCGAAAAGAGTAAAGAAGTATGTCGCGTCCAAGGCAGCGGGGATAGTACGGGATACCCCTCAGCCTACCGAGGGAAAGGGGGAACCGTCCATTATACCAGCTTCACTGGTACTAATGTCGTATCCTTATTGTTTTCAGACTTTCTTTGCCACGTTCTCTCTGCTGACTTTATTTTTGTTTGTACACGAGGTTACAATTAAAACCAGACGCTCCATGAGGAGGTCAGGTAAAGCTTTCGCATCTCCCGACCGAGATGTCGAATTTATCACCACTTCTCCCGTGGAACCCACGCCCTTGGTGCCCCCAACTGCGGGGGTTGAGGACTGGGACATCGCGGGGGACGAGGAAGTCCGGGTTAATGCTAGTTCTCCTTTTGAATTTGCGACGAGCGATTTTTCTAACATAATGGCTGTATTTGAGGATGGTGGTTGGGCTCTAGTGCACGTGGCTCCCTCGAGTACGTCACTTTCAATAATACGGCGAACGAGCTTTTTTGACTCCATTTTTCCATACTTCTTGTGAAGGAGACTACAATTATAGCTGATCTTGTAGGCGCCTCGAGGGATGAGCCGCTTGACGGTGATAAGGAACCTGCCATAAAGATCGAGACAGGAGAAGAAGAGCTCTCCGTTCCTTCGAAGGTGTTGGGCCCAGGTCATACTATAAAAGTAGTGGAGCTTGGAGGGGAAGAAGCCCGAGTCACGGAGGATCCTAGAACAGCACCTGTCCTTTTAGGAGTCGGTACCGAGATGACCCCTTCCGATGTGCCACATGTAGCCGAATTATCCTCTGACTTTTTCACAAAAACTGTGGTGCCGACGGGGGAGCCCGAGTCCGATCTTTGCCTGACGGGAGCTGGTCCCGAAACATCTTTGACTAGGAAAGTGCCCTTAGGGGTTGAAAAGGCAGCGGTTGTGTCACGCTATGATTCTCGCAAGGGGCCGATCGTCCTCGCATAACACCTTGTAGAACCGATCATCCTCGTATGGGCGTGATGCCGTGCAAGCCTAAGTTGCATTTGCACAAGGCCAAAGCTTTAAACAAGGGCAAGTAAGCTATTCAAGATGGAAGCAACGGCACAATATTGCAGAAAAGTAAAGAAACACAATGGCATACGAAAATAAGCTCTTTATTGATAATCAAAAGTGTTACAAGTGACGCTTGGCCGAGATTAAAATTTTCTCAAGCTTTCTCTCTCGATAATAATGACATCGTTCCATATATTACATCGATTTATATAAAAGCATCTCAAAATATCTCGATACGACTCAAGACATTGACTCCAGATTTCTTGGTCCTGGGGATGAGGTTCGGTTATCGCTTCTACGGACGATCCAATACCTGCGAATAAGCAAACTGATGGAGTGTCAGCATTTTGGAGAAAGTACCGATGAGTATAAAATCAACGAACATAAGCAACACTCTCTAAAATCAACACTAAGTATGTGGCAAAATATTACATTACTAGTGATCTTGCTACTTTTTACCTAGGTTCATTTCATGTAGCACAAGATTTTAGTCAGATTATTTCTTTCTAAAACATATCGTTGAAAACAGTTTGCATATTCGATACAATCAAGCATACAGTAGGGACAATGTTCTATCGTGCAGTGCGTAGCATGTATCGTGCATCATATTTACTAACTCTTTAGGAACACAAGTTATCTCTAGTGGACTTATTCATTCTATACAAAGGGGCAACATCTTAATCAAGTAAAACATGCAAGTCTAGGGGCATTACATAATTCAAGCATATTCAGAAATTAATACATCACTTTTTCAGTGATTCTTACCCTTCGCCGAACGGTTATCCATGCAACAGACATACAAGTTAGCAATAATTTGCATATACATAAATATTCTATTTCCTGTCCGTCTCTGCATCAAACAGTTAGGTATACAAGGAGGCTAACCTAGCATGCGCCCTAACTATATGATGGTCCATGGGTTGCCCCATGATTAGCAGCGGTGACTCAAGGTTCAGCTTTGCACTAGCACGCGCGTATGTCAGCAACTGTGACTCAAGGTTTAGCTCTTCACCAACACACACGAATACTAGCATCTGTGACATCATGCTTCCTCTCTTCACTAAGAGACAAAATACTCCACTAGATCACAAGGATCGTACACCTCATGGTGCTACAAAAATCTCTTCCGGACCGACCGATTCCAGTGCCCCAGGAATCGTTCGAGAGACTAAACCTTGTGCACAAGTTGTCCGAGACCAATGCATGACATGAAACATCTATCAATTATATAATGCAAGCAAGCAATGATCAAGCAAACTTATATCTTTATTTCTTATCAAAACGAGCGATAGATTCAATCTTCTTATACAAAACTAATAACACCCAACTAGATCACAATGACTGTACCTCAGGGCGCACTATGTCACGCCCCAGTCCCAAAAATACGTAGGACTAGGACACGTAAGCATGCCAGCTGCATGGATATGGCAACTCCAATGTATGGAAACCAAATCCACATGTACGCTGTAATATGAATATCAAATCCACAAGTGGTATAAAACATATGTCACAAATCACAGGGTATAATCTAAATCTCATCCACCAAAATCATATAGAAATAAATGACCAGTATCTATGAAACTAGATCTCAATAAGAAGTATCTAAGGATGATAGTTGGATGGAGACAAATCCACTACCAACTCGAATGGAGCGGTAAATACAATATAAGTACAACACAATCAAACACAATATACGTATACCAGCTAGCAATCACGGCTCGAAGAGAAGACATCCACGAAGCATATAGAACCATTCGAATCTGCGCTCCTGCAAATACTCAAGAACAGATACACCTGGCAGCGGACCAGGTCTTCAGAGGGACGTAACAAGATACAGAAAATACGAGCCAACTTGAATACAGTAAACATGCATATAATTTGAAAATAAATAAGTACGCTGTACAAGACAATCTATATGAATGCAAATGAGGACAACTTTTTGACGTATGGGTAAGGGTAGTCTACTCGATCTAAGCCTCACAACTCACACACCCGTCTAGAACATCATAAATCGACATACCTCCGGGGTAGCGACCAGCGCGACTCTACATAAATCGACATACCTCTGGGGTAGCGACCAGCGCGACACACGCCCGTAGTGCGAACTATATACTACGGTTTACCAGAGTGGTTAAAAGCCCATACGCCTAATGATTGTCCTCCCATGATACTAGGTGCCATGTGTGTGTCAACATATCTAATACATAGTAATGACTGGAGAAAAACTACACATGCAAGAACTATACAGAAATAAAATAAATAAAAAGAAATATAAATAGCATGCAAAGTACTGTAAACAATTTGGCAAGGTATCTTGCCTGGGGTCCTGCTGCTGGTATGAATCAGAGCCCAAGTCACAGTCCAAATAGCCTATGTATTACAAATTTATCACGTCAAAAGATAATTTATTTTAATTTATTTAATTCTGGAATAATTACTCTAAAATCTTATTTTAATCTTATTATTCTGATTTTTATGTTAATTCCTAATTTTTTTCCAAAAAAATTGAATTTTATCAACTCGAGACTCATGGCACACAAATCGAGGCGATCTGTTGACCGAAAAGTCAACCAACACAAACTCAATTATCATGCATGATTTCCTGTAGATTTCAGCGTCAAAAACATGCTAGAATTTACGGCTCGTCCGAATTCAAATTCGTTTGGGAATTATGGCACATACAAATTTTGTATTGTGCACCGATGGTTAAATTCTAACCTAGAAGTTCTACAGAATTAACAGTATATTAATACTTCGAATTAAATTCTGGGAAAAATATATGTCGATCATCTCGACATTAGCTTTCCGAAACTTTAAACGGTTCGTGATTCTGATTTTGGGTTCTCCCAAAATTGCCAAAACATCGAAATACGTCTATTTTCGAACATGCTGTGCTCTACGAATTTTCCAGAATTTAATACTAATAATTTAGAAAACAATTTATATAATCAGAAAGCTAACCTCATTATCGTTCTAACAAAAAAAAGTAGGCCTCGTTTGGAGTCCGAAACTATGTGCAATGGCTTCTGGAAGATGAAGAAACCCTAGATGACAATTCTCCAAAAATCGGCTGAAGAAAAACCCTAGAAATTAATATCTAAACTATTATATATATATAGGAGAGAGAAAGTGCAGCCGCGGCTCACAACGCGTCACGTGGCAGCCATCCGTGCAGCCCCGCCCAGATCGAACGGTCGCAGTTCGATGCGGCTCGGCTCAGCTGAGTCCGAGTCGAACTCGATCTCGGCTCGGCTCGAGGTCGGCTCGGCTCGGCTCGCACCCACTCA
Source organism: Iris macrosiphon (assembly GCA_036927795.1). Lineage (NCBI taxonomy): Eukaryota > Viridiplantae > Streptophyta > Magnoliopsida > Asparagales > Iridaceae > Iris > Iris macrosiphon. The sequence goes on along the minus strand of JAYESA010000004.1, from coordinate 243,967,097 downwards.
GCGGTCACTGACAGGCGGGCCCGGAACTGTTCACTGCTGGAGGCTGACAGGTGGGCCCCCTGTTTGCTGACTGGGCAGAATTAATTACTTTTTGAGTTTTCTTTTTCAGAAATTAGTTTTTAATTCAGTTTTTCATAATTAACTCGAAATAAATGCTAAAAATAATCAAAAAATTCCCAAAAAATTCTAGAAAATATATTTTATTATTTAGAACCTAAAATAAAATTTTGGGATATTTTTAATTAAGTTTGAACATAAAATAAATTCTTTAAAGTTCTCAAAAATTAGTGTTACTAGTTTTTAATTAACTAAAAATTATGAAAAAATTCCAATAATCTAAAATAGCCTAAAAATAATTCTAAATAAATATTTATATAAGTAAATATACTAAAAAAATTATTTTCTAATTAACTAAGATAATACTCTAAATAAATTCAACATCTATAATAAATATAATAATATAAAATATACACAAATACCTATTTTGGGTGAGGGAGTTTACAATCTACCCAACTTAAAACAATTTTGTCCTCAAAATTAAAATAAGGCATAATTTGTTAAATCCTTCACATTCGAATCAATCATCTTTAATAGTTCGATATAAGCAAACATGCATGATAATTGAGCTCATCTGCCTCCAGTGCTTGCACTTATAGGTCAAACAATATATCTTATATCTTACGCGCGTTCCGCTGCCTGTTCTCCTGGGACCCGTCTTCTTGATCCACTGGTTGAGAGCGATGGACTGGAGGTGGTGGACTTTCGCTCTCTCCTTATGGAGGGGGTCTTCCGAGAAGAATAACATGAGGCAAGGGGCAGCTCATCTGCCTCTAGTGCTTGCACCTGTTCTCCGGGTTGCAGCCGGGTGGGTGCCTTTGGTTGCAGTCGCTGGAATACCGATAGTCTGTTTGTGTGTACTGCTACTCAGTTACAGCAAAAGTTGATAATAATGCTGGTACAGTGATGCCCAGGGGAGGATACTTCATATGCCGTAGTTGATTCCCTCGCTTTGGGCTTGTGATTGATCACGTTGTACAAGTCAAGTGAGGGATGATTCACCTTTGCACCCTTCTTATGAGCCCGGGTAGACCGGCATATCGGTGCATAGGGGTTGACTTTGCTTCCTGACCTAGGGTTCATACAAGAACTTTCCCAGGTTGCTAATAGAAGACTCTTTAGACAGACCATATCCAATTGCCACTGCGGGCTAGACGCATGGGTCAGTTTTGTACAAATTTTTGTCAGGGGCACACATTACAATTAGCGGCACATGTTGACGGTCAATCGAATGAGAAATTGCTTGAGCTTGGCGATTTCGCATTGCCCTGGACTTCTTTGTCCTAGTACGCGCCGGTACATAGTATGAAGCGTCCAAGTTACATCTATGCCTTTCTCAGCATGGTGCATGGAGTCAGCGCTGCGTGAGATTCGGTCGGAGACGCAACTTCTGTTTTAGTCATGGCCGCATGTGGCCATCTGGCTGCGGCTACCGATTGGTGTCACATAGTCCTCCTTATGCGACTTTTGACGTGGCCGCATGGAACGTGTCTTAGCACTCGAACTCCTGAAATCGTAGTATTTTTCTCTGCCAGAGCTCAAGTGCTGCACACTTTTCTTGTCAGAAAAGGTTGTCACATAAGTGGCGTCAACTCGTGTGGACGCATAAAGTGTGTCCCCTGCAGTAGGGGGAGAGACGGAGAGCACATACTCCGTAGTTGGGTAAGGCACAACGGCCTTTGCAACCCATGTACTGCTGGTCTTCTTAGGCTTTGCCAGCCTTAGAGAAGCACCACCCTCGGAGAGCATTTCTTCAAAGGTTTGCTGGTCGAAGCGTACAACCAGCATCCTATGGGTCTAACCCAGCTTCGACGCGTCGGACTGCGTCACGACCTTCTCATCAGAGGAGAAGGAAGTCCCCAGCAGAGTCGCCACCTTGTTTGCCGTGGAAGTAAGTTTGGGAATGTAAACACCCGATTTTTTTTTGAAATTTAAAAATGATTTTTCGAGATTTTTCTGTATTCTTTATTAATTAAAAATAAATGTTCTTCAAAGGATTAATATTTTTGGGAAATAAATTAAATAATAAAATATTATAAAAATTATATTTTTGTGTGTATAATTAATAATATGATGTTGTATAATTTTTCTGAAATTTATTGGGCTCAAAAACTATTTTTAAATAGCTAATAGCATCGTGTTTAGATAAACCAGATCGAACCAGACTTGAACCGAACCAAACCAGCCCAAACTGAACCCAACCAACCCAACCCCACCCTAATGGATCGAATCATATCTGTACCCGACCCGACTCGTACCCAATCCACTGCTACAGTAGGTACCCCATTCCCCCGCACACCCACGAGCCCTCCCCCCCGTTCCCGGCGACACTCCCACGACCCCCCCCGCTCCGGCCTTTCCCCGTAACTGCCTCCCCTTCCCCTATAAAACCTGACCACCACCATTATCCGCCACCCCCAGCGCCATTACCATCTTCATCTTCTCCGGCGACTCGACGACCCCACCAACTCCGGCCACCCCGACGACGACGACGGCGCCGATGACATGCCAACGACCCATCGACGACCGAGCAGCCGCAGCAACCTGCCGTCGACGTGCACCGCCGTGCCGCCCCGTCCACGCGTAGCATACCACGACCGACCCCTGTTCCGGTGAGTTTTTCTTCCTCCTCGTTGTGTCGATTCTCGAACGGCTTATTGCGACATGTTCGCTGTGTGACCCTCTCGAACCCTGTGCAATTAGATTGGGGTATCGTGTCCTGTGTCGGTCGCAAACCGCGACGCAAAAACAGAAAAAATAACCCAATTTAGGAGTTCAGAAACTGTCCCGAACCCCTATGTTCATGGCCGATTTACTCCCAACATGGTTAATATTTTTAGATTCTGCTTGAGCAGTAAATTAGAAAATATAACCAAGTTTTAAACCCTGTAATTAGTTTATTGTAATTTAATGTATGTTGTGTTTTATTCGCGGGTAAAGTTGACCAAAACTTGGTTTTCAAAACCTAAAATTTTCTCGAAACGGGATATGTCCCACTAAACGAGACAACTTCGACATGTGCAAATTGCATCGAAAGGCGCATATCATTAATGCGGACGTGTGGAATTTCGCGAAAGTTGATTTGGATATGCGTACACACCGAAATCAACGCGTATCCGTCAAAAATCCCGTATCGGGCCTGTTCTGACACTCGTTGTAACTTCGTGTGTGCTTGTCGTTTCGCAACACAACTTGTGCCATTGGATTCGTAGCGTTACGCTGGTCCTGTGACCCAAGTTTGGTTCGATTCTGGGAACGTTGACGAAACCCCGTATCGTGGGCCCTACGGCTCCACTTGACGGACGATTTTGTGATCGGCTCATCGAAATCCAGTTCTGAATATTTCTTTGGGTTTGTATCATCGTTCTGGACTTGTAGACACTAAATTTAACGAATTTGGAGAACTTTGTCTCTAGCACATTTTTTGGTGTGAAGTGGGCCACATGTGGACCCCGCTTTGACCAGAAACTGTCATTTCTGCCCCTGTGTCCAAATTGGACTTATGGGTAGTCAATCCTAGCTATTTTATGTCTTCTGAGAGTGATAGTAATGTTTATTTCAGCATCCAGAGGCGTACCTGAAGATTCCACATACACCGGAGCAATTGAAGGAATTCAAACCACAGGCAAGTGTACCTTGCCAAACTTGTAGTAATTGCCTTAATATTATTTGCTTGATTTATTTTCTATGATGTACCCGTTCAACCTAGGACTGTGAGACTTGCTTAACGTCCGAATAATATTCGGGTGTCGACGTCGTACACGAAGTCGTGTAATGTCACTTAGAGAGTTGTTATCTCGATCCTATATGTACGTGCTTGCTTTATCAAGTACGTCATACCATAGGACACTTGATACTATTCATGAAATATAATCTTTCCTAAGTTATTCATGGTGATTCTGTATAGGCTTACAGGATTCGTGACATAGATCTTGCATATACATAGATATTATTATGACTCATTGTACTAGCTAGAGGTCATGATCTTGCGTGTTATGGACATGAGACGTGAGGTTACATTCGGTGGGGAGAGTTTTTACCATACTAAAGGCTGATTATGTTATATATATATATATATATATATATATATATATATATATATATATATATATATATATATATATATATTATGGGAGTGCCTTAGACTCTGACCAGAGCTTTGGCACATATACTAGCCCTTTGAGATAATAAATGTTGCTATGGATTTCCCCGAGACAGAGCCTATGGTAGTTTCAACCTGAGTATGATTAATGCTCTCATTTGCATTTCACATAGATGGTTACATAGTTGCCATGTTGATTTTTTTATATACTGTATTTTTATTTGGCTTGAGTTATTCTTGTACCTTGCTATGTCCCCTGAGGACCTGGATCCGGATTATGTCCCCAGGTATAGCAGAGGAGATCTACCCCGAGGTATACGGGATAGGAGCAGACACTGGAACAGTACCAGCACTAGAGGACGAGGTGGTACCAGAGGATTTCTCCTGAGTATTTGTTATATACTCAGTTATATCTGTTTTTAGATACTCTATTTCCTGTCTCTTGGATTACTGTACTAAACTTATTATCGGGTTGTTCCCCGAGACATGTTATTGAGACTTGTTGGATTATATTTCTCTTTGATTAGTTTGATAATTGATATTTATGTTTACCTTCTGTGGATGAGATTAGAATTAGACTATGACTTGTATCGTAGTCCATTATATTTTGTTTTACAGCTTAAGTACACTCTAACGGGTCCATTCAATTGGGTTTGCCCATTGGAGTGTGCTGCTGGCCATTGCTACGTGGCTAGTCCCTCGGTATTTTGGGATTGGGGCGTGAAAGGAAAACCTTCGTTTAATAACAAACAAACAAAATTACAAAGAAATCCTAGACAAAAAAATCTAAGTACAATATTTTTTATCTGGGTAATATGACGATGGAGATCGAGTACTGCAACGACTCTTTTACTTTGTTGACGGTCCGACGAGGGAATGAAGATGCTCTCTTCTCTCTCTTGAGCTTGTGTGCAAATACGTAGCTCGTCTGGAGGGCCATGGTCTCTGAAGCAGAAAATCAGCCATTGGAACGTCCAAGTTGCTCATATTTATAGCCATCATATTGGTGGGATATAGTTGTCGCATATGATTCTATTTGGTGGCCGCAGGGGGCTCCTTCAACAGAATATGGTTGCAATTGTAGGCGCATGTTATGAGCAGGCTACCACATGTACATCCTTAATAGGATGTAGCTGAGTCCAGGCCGAGCTGCCATGTGGACGTTTGTTGCGATTTGCTGTTGCTGAAGATCTGAGCGATTCTCGTCTTTTATTTGCGTAACTTGGTCAGCTTGACACGTGGCCCATATTTATTTGGAAAGAATCACTTCAGTCGCAACAGAAAGATTTTGTCTCAAAAAACCTTGCCACGTTGGACGCATGGAGTCTGAGACTCATATGACGCATGAAACGCATGGGACCAGAGATGCATGAAACACATGAAGTCTGAAATATATGGGGCCAAAGATGCATGGAACACATGGAGTCTGAAATGCATGGGGCCAGAGAAGCATCGAGTCTGGAACGCATGTGGCCTCGTACATGTGACGTTGCACGCCTGTCAGGAGTAAAGTTCATGCTGAGGTGAGGTTATGTCGTTTAACGTGTCCACGTCTTTCGAGGCATTCAGAAAGTCCTTTTTGTCAAGATTTTGTGTCAGACATAATCTTTGTGTCAAGCCTTTATGTGACCAATATTGGGGTGCAGGGATGCTTGAGGGAGTAGTGGCGCATGGCACTGCTGGCGCATGCGGACACTAGTTACTTAGTGGCGCATGGTACTGCTGGCGCATGGGAACACTAGTTACTTAGTGGTGCATGGCACTGATGGCCAACGGGAACACTAGTTATGAAGCGGTCAGCGCATGACACTGGATCATTATGGCGTTGGAGACTTGATCACTGTGGCGCATGGCCTTTGATTACTGTTGGCACATAGTAGCTACTTTTCTGGGCCGCATGGTCATTATACCGGGGTAGCTGTCCCATTCGCATAGTAGCTGTTCTCCCCCCATAATTCCCCACTGACCAAGTCATGACCATAACCTGCCCAGTTTTGTAACTGCTTGAGTCTCTAATACCCTAGTCATAGCAGTTACGTTTTATATCCGTCACACGTTCCTTACGTATCGGTAGCAAGTCGAATACGTAGTCCGTGCCCCTAACAAGATGTCACAAATTATGTCGTGTGTGTCATGGTCAAAGAAGATATAAGTATATCCCTCAATCATAAGGTAGTCCCCAAAAACTAAGTCAACATGCATAAAATAAGTACAAGTAACGAGAACGATTAATCTAGTCGCTTGCACCCAAGTATAGCTTGGACACGCAGTTTATATACTCTAGGAATAAATCAACAAGAAAATATATATAAGTAATGTTGTAAATAAAGAGTAAATACAGTGAGCACAACTAGATATACTTTTCTGGATCCTGAATGGTGTCAAAACGATGTACAGATGGCAAACACGACAAATCAACAGGAGCAGAACAATACGAGCAGAACAAGAATCTCCGGATGCTGAAAATAACATTACCAACGTTCCCAGGATAAGTGAAATAGTTAGGATTGACTATCCATAAATCCAATTCGAACACATGGACAAAAATGACAGTTTCAGGTCAAAACGGGGTCCACATTTAGCCCGCTTTGTACCAAAAAATGTCCTAAAAATAAAGTTCTTCAAATTAAGAAAATTTACTGTCTACGAGTCCAGAACGACGATACGAACTCAACGGAATGTCCATAATTAGATTCCGATGAGCTGATCACAAAATCACACGTTAAGTCGGACCATGGTATCCGTAAAACGGTGTTCTGTTCAATGTTCGTTGAATCAAACCAAACTTGGGTCACAGGACCAGCGTAGTGCTATGAGTCCGATGGCACAAGTTTCGTTTCGTAATGACAAGCACACACAAAGTAATTATAAATTTTGGAAAAGGTCGATACGATGTTCTTCAACAAATACGGGATGATTTCATCGCGTACACGTGACCAAATCGAATTCCGTCGAATCTTACATGTCCGTGTTTACTGTACGCACATTTTGGTGTCCACAACATGCGACAAATTTGTCCCGTTTGGCGGAACGGACCCGGTATCGAAAAATTTTAGATTTCGAAAACATAATTTCTTTGTGAATTACTTAATAGATTAAATGGAGATTAAAATCAAACTAAATAAAACTAATTGAAGGAAAATAAAGTTGTATATGTTGTCTAAAAGTCTGATCAAACAGAATTTCAAAATATTAACTATTATGGAAGAAAAATGGGTGCAAAGTCAGGGGTTTGGACTTGTTTTCTACAGTATTAAAATCAGTTTTTCGTCCAATTTTTGAGTCGTTTTACATGCGATATAAAACAGTAATAAAAAATCTAATTGAAGGGACTCGTGGATGGTCATATTGTGAACGCAACGGAACAAACGGATCAAAAAACAGATGAACGGAGAGGGATAAAACAAACCTGAAAATATGGGGTTCGGTTTGTGGCTGCTGTTGCTCGTGGGGGTACGGGCGGTTCGGACGGCCGTGGACGGCGGGAGGTGGCTGCTGGCTGTCGTGGGCGGAGGTCGTATGGAGGCCGGGGAAGCTGTGGGGAACTCTAGAGAGAGTTCAGAAGAGTTTTTGAGGAGTTGGGGTTATCCAATCGGTTAATAACCGATGGAAGTATTTGGAAAATGTTTATGGAAATTTTCCTATTCGAATGAGATTTGAATGGAGGGTTTAATGAATACATTAATTACCGAACTTGAGTGGATCATGTGGTTACCGAGAAGAGATATAAGATCCTGACTGGATGACAAAAGATCAGTGGATCGAGCTACCGGAACATATTATTTTTTCTATTTATAAAATTATGGGAGTTGGGAGCAGTGGATCCAAAGGTATATAATGCAGTGTGCATAAAGTTCCGAGCATTACGACGGACTCATGCGAGAAATAAAAAAAAGAAATGAAGGCATTAAGTGGGATTTAATGGGAATAGATATTGAATCTCTTGAATTAAATTGAGATTCAAATTTTTTTTTTTAAATGGAACAGTCGAATAGGGAGGGGTAAGGTCGCGCGGGTCTGGGGGGTTTCCGTGGCTTGGGGGTCGGGTTAAGGTTTGCTTTTGTTTTTTTTTTTTTTGTTTTTTTTTTGTTTTTTTTTAAGAATACCTAATATATATGTATCAATTATATATAACCATAAAATATATGCAAGAATTTTTTTTGGAAAAATTTCTAAAAAAAAAATGGTAGAATAATATAAGTATTTGTTGCTAATTTTGTATTTAAAATATTTATAAAATTAATTCATCAACAAAAAATAAATTCTAAATATCCAAACAGAAATTTGTACTAATAATTAAATAATATAAATAATAAGTAATTAAATAAATATTTTAGCCCGGGGGTTCACACAATCCAACAAATATTGCATTTGTGAAGGAAAAAGAAAAGAAAAAAGAAGTGTTGGTAGAGAACCTAACATGTATGTATTTTGTAATTTGGATGACATATTGAAATTATCAACGAGTTGCATTATGTCTATCTAACTCTCAATATACTAAGAATAATATTATTTGTACCTTCAAATTATTCTTCTAATCTATTTTTTCTTTTATATGTGACAGCTAACGTGACTGTTAATGTAACAACTGACATAACAAAATTTAAAATTAATATTAGTATTAAAATTAACATTAATATTAATATTAAAATTAATATTAACAATAATATTAATATTAATATCTAAAATTTGAAGGTGCCACAGCAGGGCCCTACGGCCCACGACTCAAATGTCGGAGAATCACCAGAGTCATTCCTTAGCAAATCATGAACCTAAGGTCATCTTCCTTTGTCAAAGTCTAAAATTCCTACCAAATATAGACATTTAGTTTTTTGGATTGTCAGTAGATTTAAATGGGTAGAAACCTAGCCATACGTGGACTTTTATGTTGGTTAGAAATGTATCTGCTTATTCCGTTGCAAGCTTTCAATACAATGGTAGATTTCTAAAATAATAATATAATAATATATAGTATATATACAATAATAAATAGTAAACTATAATAATAAAGAATTAGATACAATAATCAAGTTAGATACAATAAAAAAAAAGTTAGATAAAATAATAAATAGTGTATTTTTTAGTGTATATATATATATATATATATATATATATATATATATATATATATATATATATATATACTAAAAATATACTATTTATTATCTTATCTAACTTTTTATTGTAACTAGCTTGATTATTGTATATATATAGTGTATATATATTTATGTACAATAATTTATTACTAGCATATACAGTAACTGATAGTAATAAAATGAAATTGTACTAGCATATATAAGTAATAATAATTAAAATAGTATATATATATATATATAATAAGTTAGTATATATGTACAATAATTTATTACTAGCATATATAGTAACTGACAGTAATAACATTGAAATTATACTAGCATATATAAGTAATAACAATTAAAATAGTATATATGTACAATAGATTAGTATATATGTCTTTTAGTCCATAAATAAAATATATATGCCAACTAATAACATACAAATAATGTGGACTTTTTGGTAGAAGGATTTAAGAGTTCATCCTTGAATGAATGGTCACGAGTTGGAATCTTCTCAAATAGTAATTTTAAGCCGACCTAACACTTATATATATAACCATTCCATTGTCATCATAATCTTACGAATATGTAGAGAGATGGGTTCCATCATCCCATTCTCTCTCTCTCTCTCTCTCTCTCTCTCTCTCTCTCCCTGATATACTTATATATACTAACGTGTACGTACATTACACGTGCTTAAAAAAAATTCTAAAAAATAAAAATAAATATAAATTATTATAAATATTGTTATTTCTAGAAATTGAACTCAAATGACAAAAAAAAAATATCGCACATCTTAAGCACTTGAGTCAGAATTGTTTAGTTGTAACTAAATAGTATTAGGTAGTTATATAGTCAGCTATTTTTTAAACAAATAGTTAGTGGAGTATTTATATACAGCTTAGACGGCTCAATTTTGAATGGTTTACATGCCTCATTATAAGAGTATATATATATATATATATATATATATATATATATATATATATATATGGGTAAACGAGATATGCGATAGTGCTCATTTTCTTACATGAGTCATGCGCATGTGTACCAATAGTAATAGAGTGTACTAGTGCACATGGTAGGACCGGTCCTGAGCTCATGGGAGCCCAAGGCAAAATTTCAAAATAGGCCCCTGTATATAATGTAAAAAATTAATTAAAAAATTAAAATTATTCTTACTACGAAGATTCGAACAAAGGACCTCTAGAGTGCAAGAATGATATGTTAACCACTACACCACAATTATTTGATGTTAATAATTACACCACAACTATTTTATGTTAAACAATTGCATCTTAATTTTGAGGCCCCAAAAAATGTGGGGTCCGGAGTGGGTGCACTTGCTCAGAGCCGGTCCTGACACATGGGTTGTGGAAGTCTATTCCTATTAGTCCACATGTGCATGACTCATGTAGAAAAATAAACTCATATCCCGTTTACCATATATATATATATATATATATATATATATATATATATATATATATATATATATATATATATATATATATATATGAAAAAAGGGATATGAGCCATAGGCTCATATTCGTACATGAGGCAATGTACATATGGACGAATAGAAATGGAATGTACTAGTGTATATGAGATGTAGAAATCTATTTCTATTGGTCCACATGTACATGACTCATATAGAAATATGAGTCTATCATATCTCGTTTATATATATATATATATATATATATATATATATATATATATATATATATTTATTGTTGATTTGTTTCAGTTTGCATAGGTACTGGCCAACCCACTACCAGGATCAAATTTAATCAGCTTTCTTTTTCTTCAATTACTTTCTTTTATCTTTGATTATACACAGGCAAGAAGTCTTTTGAGTTATGCCTGTAACCGCATAAATGACCAGACTTTTCCAGAACTGAACCATTCATAATCTATGACCACTTTCAGTTGTTGCTACTGGAGACAACAGAATTCACATTGACTTCCCAGTTCTCCACCACTGTATAGTTCTTGGTGCAAGAAAAGCAGCTATGTTATGCAAAATCTTAGAACTATGTTATGCAAATCTTGAACTACTTCACTATTTTGAGATGTTTCAAGCAAAGTATCATTATCGAATGGCATCACCGTCATCATTGTCACAGGATGATCCCATCCCTTCGGTATCAGGTCAACTCAGTTGTTGCTCCTATCGTGCTGATATGAGGTTTGAATACAGAATGGTTGATCTTCTAAGAAACTGATACAAGAAAATTGATTATGTGCTTCTTCAGACTAAGGACAAGACCCTCAGCCTTCACATGTTTTATTATTGGGACAAGTTCAAAATATTTAGAAGATGCAATAGGTTCTTTAAATTCATTAGAATCTATTTAATTCTTCTAGTGATGATATATAAATATCAAAATTGAATTTTGTTTTAAATCTAGATTCAGTTTTAACCCCATACCTAGTTTGTGCCTTAACTATGGTAGGCTCCTTCGATTTAACTAATGGGTACTCTAACGATGTGGTCGACTCCGGGTGAAACTCTACTTGTATAGATAAGTCAACTGTTTGGGTTCGTTAGGTTCAACTAATGAGTTTTGTAAGGATATAGGATTACTGTTTTCAATATTTTCTACTTTATTATGATTGAAAAATTCTTCAAGCAACTTTTTATTTCATCAATCATTTTATCATAAACATCATCGATTTTTGCATAAAATTGTTGTGAAAAATTTTGTGTAGACATTCTTGGATCTTACCTACCTACGTATAAAAATATTCCTAATCAGGGTTTAGTTCTGATACCAATTTGACGCGGAACGAAAACCTAAAGGAGATATGATTTTTATGAAATTATAAATTTTGAAAGATTTTGGCGTGAAAGCTTTAATTGAAGAGTGAACAACTAAATATTATAAATGTATCACTATCCGCAGGCATCGAAACCTTGTCAAGTCTATCACAAGAGATGATGGGGTGGTGCTCTCTACTCGAGCTGGAATAACTGACTGCTTCATCAACCAACCATTTTACAACTATATGGACAGGCGTCACAGGTTCTGATCCGCTACGCGCCTGAGGGTGTTATCCCAAGTGTAATCACTGCAGATGACAATCATATGTTGTGTAGCCCATTCACAGAAGAGGCCGCTAAGGTTCAACATCGTCAAAACTCTCCCCAATAACAAATCGCCTATTATAATAGAAATACAAAATAATAAGTAGGAATACCGTTGAAGACGTCAACGTCGGAAGCGGAGAAGAAAATAAGATCGAGAGATCCACTTTGGGGTTTTGCAATCGCACCATATAAACTAAAAATATATTTCTCATTCTCAATTCTTTGATCCATAACTTATGAAGTTACAAACTATTTATAGACTCTAAAGAAATAAAAAGAATATCTCTAAAGACTTATCCCTAAGATAGCATAAATCATAACTGATAAAATAAATTAAAAGAATCACTATCTAAAATAACCAAAATTAACTACAATATAATAGAAAATTTAAATCTGTTTTCCATCATTTGACGTGGGACAAATATCTAAAAGAGATATAATTTTTATGAAATTAGGGATTTGGAAAGATTTGGGTGCGGAAGTTTTAATTGAAAAGTGAACAACCATTATAAATTTATCACAAAAAATTATAATAGAAATACAAAATAATTACTAGGAATACCATTGGAGATATCAATATTGGAAGCAGAGAAGAAAATAAGATCGAAAGATCCACTTTAAGGTTTTGCATCGTAACATATAAACTGAAAATAGATTTTTCATTCTCAATTCTTTGATCCATAACTTATGAAATTACAAACTATTTATAGACTCTAAAGAAATAAAAAGAATATCTATAGAGACTTATCCTTAAGATAACATAAATCATAATTGATAAAACAAATTAAAACAATCACTATCTAAAATAACCAAAATTAACTACAAAATAATAATAAAAAATCTAAATCTGTTTTTCATCATTTTCTCGGCTTCAAAAAATTCATGTAGGCGTGAAATCCGAGAATTGTGCTCCTAGTGATGTCTTCCAAATCGGTTATGGCGGAGGCCTCTGCTTCAACAAGTTAGTCAACATTGAAGCTTCTGACAAGACGACAGAACTCTACGGCGGTACCGACGGTTGTGGAAGTGGCAAAAGCAGAATATCCAAAATAGACCTATCATCAAGCTCCTCAACAACTTGTGGTTGTCTCGATGCATCCAGAAAATAAAAAATGTTCGTCCCTATAATCAATTATTATTTTATGCAAACTATTACAATTATCAATTTGACGCGGGACAAAAACATATAATTTTTATGAAATTAGGGATTTGGAAAGATTTGGGTGCAGAAGCTTTAATTGAAGAGTGAACAACCAACTATTATAAATTTATCAAAAAAATTATAATAGAAATACAAAATAATAATTAGAAATACCGTTGGAGACGTCAACATTGGAAGCGGAGAAGGAAAAAAGATCGAGAGATCCACTTTAGGGTTTTGGCATTGCACCATATAAACTAAAAATAGATTTCTCATTCTCAATTCTTTGATCCATAACTTATGAAGTTACAAACTATGTATAGACTCTAAAGAAATAAAAAGAAGACCTCTAAAGACTTATCCCTAAGATAACCTAAATCATAACTGATAAAACAAATTAAAACAATAACTATCTAAAATAACCAAAATTAACTACAATATAATAGAAAATCAAAATTTGTTTTCCATCATTTGACGTGGGATAAAAATCTAAAAGAAATATAGTTTTTACGAAACTAGGGATTTGGACAGATTTGGGTACGGAAGCTTTAATTGAAGGGTGAGCAACCATTATAAATTTATCAAAAAAAAATTATAATAGAAATACAAAATAATAATTAAGAATATCGTTGGAGATATCAATGTTGGAAGCAGAGAAGAAAATAAGATCGAAAGATCCACTTTAGTGTCACGTCTCAGTCCTAAAATACTGATGGATTAGCCACGTGGCAATGGCCAGCAGCACAACTCCAATGGGCAAACCCAATTTAATGGACACGTTAGAGTGCACTTAAGCTGTAATAAATATCAATGCAGTCTACTCCGTGTATCACAGAATAATTCTAATCTCATCCACAGAAAGAAACATAACTAAATATGATAGACTAATCAAGATAATAGATAAAGAAAATAGTCCATCATTAAGTCAACATTTGTAGTGTCTTGGGGAACAACCCGATAAAATAAGTCAATACATAAGTCCATGAGTCAAGATATGAAATAACTGGAAGCATAAATAACTGAGTATGTAACAGAATACTCAGAAGAAATCCTCTGGCACAACCTCATCCTCTGGTGCCAATACTGCTCCAGCGTCAGATCATGTCCCGTATATCTCGGGGTAATCCTCCTATGTTGTACCTGGGGACATAATCCGGATCCAGGTCTTCAGGGGACATAACAAGGTACAAGAATAACTCAAGCCAAATGAAATGCAGTAAATAAAACCGATCCTCAGGGCAAGTTATGTAACCAGCTAAGTGAAATACAAATGAGAGCATCACTAGTACTCAGGCTGAAACCACTACAAGCTCTATGTCGGAGAGCCGGTAGCAATAATATCACGTAATGGGCCAAGATTTGGAAGAGAGACTAAAGCATCTCAATAATAAAGTATATATGTATATAATCAGCATGTAGCCTGTGTCTCTCTCCCCACCTAATGTAACCACACGTCTCATGTCCACAACGTCTCATGTCCATAATACGCAAGATCATGACCTCTAACTAGTACAAAGAGTCATAATGATATCTATGTATATGCAAGTCTCATGTCGCGAATCTTGTAAGCCTATACAGAATCACCATGAATAACTCAAGAAAGATTATGTCACATGAATAGTGTCAAGTATCATATGGTATGACGTACTTGGTAAATCAAGCACGTAAAAATATAGGATCGTGGATTTAACTCTCTAAGTGACATTACACGACTCCGCGTACGGTGTCGACACCCGAATCTTGTTCGGACGCTAAGCAACGTCTCAAGGAACTAGGTTGAACAGGTACATCTCAAGAGTATATATATATATATATATATATATATATATATATATATATATATATATATATATATATATATATATATATATATATATAGAAAGAACTCAAATAAATAATATAACAGGAACTACTGCAAGTTGGCAAGGTACACTTGCCTATGTTCTGAGCTCCGTCAATTGCTCATGTAACAGTAGAATCTCCAGGTATGCCTCCGGATGCTGAAAAAAATATCACCATTGCTCTCAGAATACTTGAAATATCTAGGATTGACTACCCATAAGTCCAACTTGGACATAGGGGCAGAATTGACAGTTTTAGGTCAAAGCGGGGTCCACATGTGGCCCACTTCGCACCGAAAAATGTGCCAGAGATAAAGTTCTCCAAATTTGTCAAACTTAGTGTTTACAAGTTCAGAACAAAGATAAAAACCCAACGGAACATCCAGAACTGGATTCCGATGAGCCGGTCACGAAATCGTTCGTCAAGTGGAATCGTGGGGCCCACGAAACGGTATTTCATCAACGTTCTCAGAATCGAACCAAACTTGGGTCACAAGACCAGCGTAACGCTGCGAATCCGTTGGCGCAAGTTTCGTTACGAAACGACAAGCACACACAAAATTATGATGAGTGTCAGAACAGGCCGATATGACATTTTCGACGGATACGCGTTAATTTCGGTGTGCAGCACATCCAAATCAACTTCCGTAAAATTTTACACGTCCATGTTGATGATACGCGCCTTTCGATACAATTTGTACATGACAAAGTCGCCTTGTTTAGTGGATCGCACCCTGTTTCGGGAAATTTTGGGTTTAAGAAACCAAGTTTTTGACAGATTTCAACAGCGAATAAATCACAGCGTACATCGAATTAAAAGAAACTAATTAAAGAGATTAAAACTTGTTTATGTTGTCTAAATTACTGTTTAAATATAATTTATAAATATTAACTAGGTTGGAAGAAAATCAGACATGAACATGGGTGATTGGAACTATTCTGAACTACAAACTGGGTCATTTTGTTCCTGTTTTGTTCGCGAATTACGATCGACGCAGGACACAATACACCGAACTAATTATATAGGGTTCAAGAGAGTCATGTGGTCTTCGCATAGGATTCGACGAGTTGATATTTTGATTACTGTGCAGAGAGATACATGGGTGGAAAGATGGGTACCTCGATGCTCGCTACTGCTCGGGATTTTGGGCGGCTGTGTGGAGGCGTCTTGCGGCGTGCGGCGGTGACCGTCCGACGGTCGTCGGCGGCCGGGGTTGGTCGGGGTGGTAGAGGAGTTGATGGTGGTGGTGGTCGGCTAGGCTAGGCTTTATATAAGGTGGTGTGAACGGGGTTACATGAAGATGAAGAAGAGGGGTAGGGGAGGTTTCGGGAAGGGAAAGTGAGGGGGTTGTGCGACTGTTACAGTAGATGAGGGGTTGGTGGGTTTTGGTTGGTGGATTTCGGGTTGCGGGTTCGGGTATGGGATCCGAGTTCGGTTAGTTTGGTTTGGGTTGGTTCGGTTTAAATTGGGTTGGTTTGAGTTGGTTTTTTAAAACAATATATATATATATATATATATATATATATATATATATATATATATATATATATATATATGCAATTAGCTATCAAAAAAATAGTTTTAAACCCCAATAAATTTTAGAAAAATTACACAATATTCTATTATTAATTATACACCAAAAAATATAATTTATGCACTATTTTAATAAATAATTTGTTACACAAAAATATAAATCCACGAACGAACATTTATTATAATTAGCTAAAAATTACAGAAAAATCTCTCTTAAACTCAGTAATTCATAAATACCAATAATTAAAATTCTAAAATTAAATTCTAAAATAATTAGGGTGTTAGGGTTTTGCATCGTAACATATAAACTCAAACTAGATTTCTCATTCTCAATTCTTTGATCCATAACTTATGAATTTACAAACTATTTATAGATTCTAAAGAAATAAAAAGAAGATCTATAAAGGCTTATCCCTAAGATAACATAAATCATAATTGATAAAAAAAATTAAAACAATCACTATCTAAAATAACCAAAATTAACTACAAAATAATAAAAAAATCTAAATCTGTTTCCCATCATTTTTTTTCGACTTCAAAAATTTACCTCGTGGTGAATCATTTAGGCATAAAATCCGAGAATTGTACTCCTGGTGATGCCCTCCAAATCGGTCATGGTGGAGGCCTCTGCTTCAACAAGTTAGTCAACATTGAAGATTTTAACAAGATGACAAAACTCTACGGCGGTACCGACGGTTGTGGAAGTGACAAAAGCAGAATATCCAACATGGACCTATCATCAAGTTCCTCAACAACTTGTGGTTGTCTCGATGCCTCCAGAAAATAAAAAATTATCGTCCCTATAATCAATTATTATTTTCTACAAACTATTACAATTACCAATTTGACGCGGGACGAAAACCTAAAGAAGATATAACTTTTATAAAATTAGAGATTTGGGAAGATTTTGGAGCATAAGCTTTAATTGAAGAGTGAACAACCAACTATTATAAATTTATCAAAAAAGTTATAATTGAAATGCAAAATAATAATTAGAAATACCGTTGGAGACATCAACGTTGGAAGCGAGAAATCCACGAACAAAAATTATTATAAATAGCTAAAAATTACAGAAAAATCTCTCTTAAACTAAGTAATTCATAAATACCAATAATTAAAATTCTAAAATTAAATTCTAAAAAATTAGGGTGTTTACATTAGGGTTTTGCATCGTAACATATAAACTCAAATTAGATTTCTCATTCTCAATTCTTTGATCCATAACTTATGAATTTACAAACTATTTATAGATTCTAAAGAAATAAAAAGAAGATCTATAAAGGCTTATCCCTAAGATAACATAATCATAATTGATAAAACAAATTAAAACAATCACTATCTAAAATAACCAAAATTAACTACAAGATAATAAAAAAAATCTAAATCTGTTTCCCATCATTTTTTTCGACTTCAAAAATTTACCTCGTGGTGAATCATTTAAGCATAAAATTCGAGAATTGTGCTCCTGGTGATGCCCTCCAAATCGGTCATGGCGGAGGCCTCTGCTTCAACAAGTTAGCCAACATTGAAGCTTCTGACAATATGACAAAACTCTACGGCGGTACCGACAGTTGTGGAAGTGACAAAAGCATAATATCCAACATGGACCTATCATAAAGTTTCTCAACAACTTGTGGTTGTCTCGATGCCTCCAGAAAATAAAAAATGATCGTCCCTATAATCAATTATTATTTTCTACAAACTATTACAATTACCAATTTGACGCGGGACGAAAACCTAAAGAAGATATAATTTTTATGAAATTAGGGATTTGGGAAGATTTTGGTGCATAAGCTTTAATTGAAGAGTGAACAACCAACTATTATAAATTTATCAAAAAAGTTATAATTGAAATGCGAAATAATAATTAGAAATATCGTTGGAGACATCAACATTGGAAGCGAAGAAGGAAATATGATCGAGAGATCCACTTTAAAGTTTTTGCATTGCACCATATAAACTAAAAATATATTTCTCATTCTCAATTCTTTGATCTATAACTTATGAAGTTACAAACTATTTATAGACTCTAAAGAAATAAAAAGAAAACCTCTAAAGACTTATCCCTAAGATAACCTAAATCATAACTGATAAAACAAATTAAAAACAATAACTATCTAAAATAACAAAAATTAACTACAATATAATAGAAAATCTAAATATGTTTTCCATCATTTGACGTGGGACAAAAACCTAAAAGAAATATAATTTTTATGAAACTAGGGATTTGGATGCGGAAGCTTTAATTGAAGAGTGAACAACCATTATAAATTTATCACAAAAAATTATAATAGAAATACAAAATAATAATTAGGAATACCGTTGGAGATATCAATGTCGGAAGCTGAGAAGAAAATAAGATCGAAAGATCCACTTTAGGGTTTTGCATCGCAACATATAAACTCAAAATAGATTTTTTATTCTCAATTCTTTGATCCATAACTCATGAATTACAAACTATTTATAGACTCTAAAGAAATAAAAAGAATATCTATAGAGACTTATCCCTAAGATAACATAAATCATAAATGATAAAACAAATTAAAACAATCACTATCTTAAATAACCAAAATAAACTACAAAAAATAAATCTAAATCTGTTTTTCATCATTTTTTCGGCTTCAAAAAGTTCACCTCGTGGTGAATCATGTAGGCGTAAAATCCGAGAATTGTGCTCCTGGTGATGTCTTCCAAATTGGTCATGGCGGAGGCCTCTGCTTCAACAAATTAGTCAACATTGAAGCTTCTGACAAGACGACAAAACTCTACGGCGGTACCGACGGTTGTGGAAGTGACAAAAGCAGAATATCCAACATGGACCTATCATCAAGCTCCTCAACAACTTGTGGTTGTCTCGATGCCTTCAGAAAATAAAAAATGATCATCCCTATAATCAATTATTATTTTATGCAAACTATTACAATTATCAATTTGACGCGGGACAAAAATATATGAATTTTATGAAATTAGGGATTTGGAAAGATTTGGGTATAGAAGCTTTAATTGAAGAGTGAACAACCAACTATTATAAATTTATCAAAAAAATTATAATAAAAATACAAAATAATAAGTAGGAATACCGTTGGAGACGTCAACGTCGGAAGCGGAGAAGAAAATAAGATCGAGAGATCCACTTTATGGTTTTGCAATCGCACCATATAAACTAAAAATAGATTTCTCATTCTCAATTCTTTGATCCATAACTTATGAAGTTATGGACTATTTATAGACTCTAAAAAAATAAAAAGAAGACCTCTAAAGACATATCCCTAAGATAACCTAAATCATAACTGATAAAACAAATTAAAACAATCACTATCTAAAATAACAAAAATTAACTACAATATAATAGAAAATCTAAATCTGTTTTTCATCATTTGACGTGGGACAAAAATCTAAAAGGGAGATAATTTTTATGAAAGTAGGGATTTTGAAAGATTTGGGTGCGGAAGCTTTAATTGAAAAGTGAACAACCATTATAAATTTATCACAAAAAATTATAATAGAAATACAAAATAATAAATAGGAATACCGTTGGAGATATCAATGTCGGAAGCAGAGAAGAAAATAAAATCGAAAGATCCACTTTAGGGTTTTGCATCGTAACATATAAACTCAAAATAGATTTCTCATTCTCAATTCTTTAATCCATAACTTATGAAATTACAAACTATTTATAGAATCTAAAAAAATAAAAAGAATATCTATAGGGACTTATCCCTAATATAACATAAATCATAATTGACAAAACAAATTAAAACAACCACTATCTAAAATAACCAAAATTAACTACAAAATAATAAAAAAATCTAACTTTGTTTTTCATCATTTTTCTCGGCTTCAAAAAATTCACCTCGTGGTGAATCATGTAGGCGTGAAATCCGAGAATTATGCTCTTGGTGATGTCTTCCAAATCGGTCATGGCGGAGGCCTCTGCTTCAACAAGTTAGTCAACATTAAAGCTTCTGACAAGACGACAAAACTCTACGGCGGTACCGACGGTTGTGGAAGTGGCAAAAACAGAATATCCAACATGGACCTATCATCAAGTTCCTCAACAACTTGTGGTTGTCTCGATGCCTTCAGAAAATAAAAACTGATCGTCCCTATAATCAATTATTATTTTCTACAAACTATTACAATTACCAATTTGACGCGGGACGAAAACCTAAAGAAGATATAATTTTTATGAAATTACGGATTTGGAAAGATTTGGATACAGAAGCTTTAATTGAAGAGTGAACAACCAACTATTATAAATCTATCAAAAAAAATTATAATTGAAATGCAAAATAATAAGTAGGAAGGTCGTTGGAGACGTCAACGTCGAAAGCGGAGAAGAAAATAAGATCGAGAGATCCATTTTAGGGTTTTGGCATTGCACCATATAAACTAAAAATAGATTTCTCATTCTCAATTCTTTAATCCATAACTTATGAAGTTACAAACTATTTATAGACTCTAAAAAAAATAAAAAGAATACACTTATCATTAAGATAACTGAATCATAACTGATAAAACAAATTAAAACAATAACTATCTAAAATAATTAAAATTAACTATAATATAATAGAAAATCTAAATCTGTTTTCCATCCACACTTGTTTGAAATATGTTAGCCGTTTGTAAATATTTCCCCTCGTAGGTAAAGCATTGGTGAGACTATCTCCAAGTGAACACGAGGACCCTTGGAAAGATACGGTGAAGTCACCAAAGTTGCTTCCAGTTCTTGAATTCAGTTTGCATATGTGGGATTACAATAGGCAAAGGCACAGTGTTATCATGTATAAGTCTGTAAGCAGATTTATTGTTGAACACTCGGTATGAATCCACAGTAGCTTATCATTGTGACTGGAATTGGCAAGCGGCATTGAACTGATGAATAAGTGTCGTGTTGTAGAAAATATATTTTAAGCATTTAGGCATAATTTTAAGTATTCTTTGTTAGTAGTTTTGAAATTGAATGAAATAGTAGTCACTCTTGCCGATTGGTTTGCATGTGATAAATAAGCAACCTTGCTGGTTGGTCTTTGTTATTCAATTTTTTTTGTCAAATTGACTGAAAAGATATCCCAAATGTCGGTATCGCATCGAGATATGCCAAACCGTATCGATACAGATCGGTATCGGCCGATACTGCAAACTATATGTGTATTGTTGCTTCTACAAATTAAGTTTTGTGTAAGAGGCACATATGTAACTAGTAAATGCCCTTTCAACTGATTCAAGAACAGATCCTTCATATTCATTCCTATGGCTAACCTTACAAGAATGTTATCCTTACCAGCTAGAGAGTGCACACAGAATTAAAGAGTAAGAACAAGTGTAGTATGGGACATCTCAAAGACACCCATGACTTTATAGCCCTCTCTCAACTTGATCCCACCCTACATGGCTCCTAATGGGGTTCCCTACTGCTGAAGAACCTCCCCACCACCCTCTCATCCAAGAGCTCGATCGCCGCCCTCGACTTGACGCACCTGGGAGTCTTGTACTGGTTCACCTGATGACCCTTGCAACACGCAGAGGTCCATCTTGTTGGCAACGAAACGCAGAAACCGTTCCCCAAACCAAAGAGTCTGCGAGAGAACCAAGCAATAAAAATACACCAAAACTAAATTGTCAAAACCACAAAGAAAACCAAACGCAGACACAACAATTTTTGACGTAAAAAATTCTTGCGGAAAAAATTACGGAACGATCGAAATCCAATCCTGAAAAGCCTCCACTAATAGAATAAAGAATACACCGACTACTTACAAACTTATCACCGATCCAAACGAATCACCAAAACTCCTTGAAGAATAAAACACGATTACAAGCACATGAAGAACGAAGATAATGAGAAAGAATTACCCGAAACGATCTCCTCTTCGATGTAGCTGTCAATCCCCTCTTTCTCTCTCCAAGTAAAGCACTCTTGCCTCATTTTGTAATGTTTAAATATATTTTAGGATTAGAAAATACCTAATATATATAACCTCAAACTTCCAATCCAACTTCGGGACGTTCTTTACATAGGTTGGGAATCCCACCCACTGCAACACATCAGGGCGTCGAATGCACCGTATCTCCAGCAGCCCAACTAACTGGTCCTTGCTCCTGCACCTCTGAGTACATCGAGTCGTGCGATCCCTCCACAAGTGAACAATATTCCTCCATGACTTCAATGTCGAGTTCACTGAACGCGGAGTCAGCATTTTAATTTACCCCGAACTAAACTTAAAATATACTAAACAAATGTTTTCCCAGTTTTCAAGTATAGACACTGCAAATTAAGTTAGTTATTTGAAGATTGTCATTCTTAATGGTGTATTCAAATTGACATATTCATGATTATGTATTACAATACGGAGTTATCTTTTGCCGGTTTAAATGGCATGATATTGTTTTTCAGAAGTCATGGATGAAAACTTTAATGTGATTGTCCTAAGTTCATATATATATATATATATATATATATATATATATATATATATATATATATATATATCGTTTATCATGTCATGTAGAAAAAAAATGAGCACTATGATTCATATCTCGTTTATCCATATTTATATATATATATATATATATATATATATATATATATATATATATATATATATATATAAAAGACTATGGGAGATGGTCGTGTAGGTCCGGAGTTCGAATCCCGGTGTCGACAGTAGGGGAAGGGAAGGTCTCGGATAGATAATATATATATATATATATATATATATATATATATATATATATATATAATGAGATGGTTGGATTTGATGATCTCAATTGCAAAAGTTCTTTAGGCGTTTGAGATTCAGAGATTTTGGCACAGGCATATACTGGTTGGATTTGCTCTCAATTCCTGAGTTCACGATGAAGTTCATAAATTAAGTCAGTTATTTTTGGCACAAGCATGGTTGGATTTGCTCTTAATTCATAAATTCTCGATGAAGTCAGTTACATATTCAGTGGAGTCATCAGTTACATTAATTTGCAAAGATGAACAATATAAACCAAACTCTTTAAGCAATATAAACCAAACTCTTTAAGCAATCAAAAACAGGGTATCTATTGTATCACTGTTTTTCTAAAGATGCAAAGATGAACAATATAAACCAAACTCTTTAAGCAGTCTACAGGGGCAATAAGTATTATTTCTGTTTTTATGCAGGAACGGACAATCGGCTTGATAAGCTATCGATGATAAGTGATATGATTCTATGTTTACTGTTTTCAAGTATGCTGACAACATAAATTATAATTTATCATAGTTCTAAATAGCAAGATAACTTTGAATGCATATTTTTACTTTAATAAGCAGTGTCGATTTGGGCAAGTGGGTTCATCCCGCTCACCGGTGCATTCTCAAGTGTACTGATTCCCAACTCTACATGTGTCGTGAACCATGAGGGTGAACGGTACTAGCTGAAGTTCAGATAGGCAACTTAAAGCTCTTCCTATTTTGAAATATTTTGAAGCCGGTTCATTTTGGAGACATTTGGTTTCAATCTATACGAGGGTGTAATGTATGGGACGACAAGTATTATTTCATGGCAGCTTGTTAGTCTTTTTATTATTTCAATGAATGTAGCCGAGACAACATATCGGTGTATTCAATATCAATATAATTTCTACTACAAGTTATTAATAAAAAAACTGGTTTCTTCGTGTTCAACTTTCTGCTGCAATGTGATTTCAATTAGTGTTCAAAAGAATGACCAAAATGCATGTTCTAGCTTGCCTAGTACAAGTGCATCTTAGACTTGTACGATATCATGTCCGTGGTGACTTAGCGACTCTATGTAGTCGGAACGTGACATTCAAGACTCAGATCAGCTTCGTACCCCCTTCCACTGTAACACCCCGTTCCGCTCAAGCGGACTGCCGATTCAAACAGCAAAAGTGCAATGTCCCGACCGGCTTTGCTCAGGCGAGAATACTCATTTGAGGCAAAGGATATCCAGACTTGTCCCTTCAGGAGTTCGGCTTAGGCTTTCAGAGGCTCGCTCGGAGTATCGCTCAACCTAGGCGAATCATCGCTAAGGTGGGTGGCTACGGTGAACTTGTCTTTGCTTAGCCATCACACTTAAAATATGGAACGATATATGCTAGTCGCTACGTGAATCACCCACTGCATGCTAATAAGAATACAACACACCTAGCTAAGGGAATAATCCCAACTTGTATTGCTTGTACTAGAACATGAAAATAAAATATTGCTTATATTCAGACCCTCGCATGCTACATTTGCTTTGTGCAAACGAGACCCCGCTTTGCCGCGAGTAGAACGATATATGTAAATTCAGTAATGCATTGTTCACTCCCTACACTGCACGACCCTGGATTATGTCGCTCGGTGGATTTTCTTACGGTTTCACTCATCGACTTACCTTCGCGCCCGAGCCAACGTGAATGCTTAAGTTTTCAATATGAATGCATGCTTGCCTGCTTAGTGTAGTTTGTACACATTGCCTCATTGAATGTTTGCTATACGAAATACTATGCCACAATTAAGAACAATGTCGTGTACTGTGCATGCATCGAGTCAGCCAGAAGACTATCGAATAGTCCGTCTGTGCGATAGGAACCTGAAAGTATCCGGGACCGTTTGGTCGCTAAGGCAATCCCCGCACCAGAGGAATACATCAAGGCAAGTTTATATCTGAACGAAAATTATGTCAAGCTTACATCTGAATGATAATCACACCAAGTTACCTCTGAACGAGAATCCGTTAAGTAAAGAAAGAATTTCAGCTCGTGGAGCAAATGCTCGGTTCAGAACAAGGAACATGGATTATCATATCAAGTTATGGATTTGGAAGACCCTGACCTGCATGTCGCGGACAACTTGTGCACAAGGTTTATGTGGTTTCCGCGGTCGGTTGCCAGGGTACTGGGACCGGTCCGATCCGGACGAAAACGTATGAATGGTCGTATGTTATGTGACGGAGTGTTCTGTAACGGGGCTCGCCACCTGCGTTGCATATCACTTTTCTCGATACCATGAACCCGTCATTTATGGTTATGCCAGCGACTTTTGTCATATAGATAAGTCATCCTCGCTTAGCGGCTATCCGCGTGCGAGTCATTGCATCGCATCAAATAATCTGAATCAGCTAAGCGGTATGAATATGAAACATCTGTACGTATGCAACACTTCAGCATCATATGCAATGCACCTGATATTATGAGTAACTCGTGCACCGATATGAATCTCGTACTGAACACTTATGTTTGCATATGCTAATGTTTTGAATGTTTATATATGCTCGTGCATGAATTAACTGGGTGGCCTTGGACAGGGAAGGACAAATGGTAAGTTGGTAAGTCTCGCCGTGTTTCCTCTTATGTCGCACGGCACACTGCCACACGAGTTAGGCTATTCAATATGCCATGAAACTGATCCTAAGGCAACTAGAAAGACAACATAATAGTTGGTACACGGAACCTATATTACGTGTTCGAATTTGTCGAGCGGACGAGTAGCCTCCCCACCAGTGCATTCAATGTACTGATAATCTACCAGATCGTTTGTAGGGTGCGGGAGAATCTCGTTCGGTGCGGATGCCTCCTTCGTGCGTGCTAAGGCGTGGAGTTCACTCTGGAGCCTTGGAGCGTTACGATATGGAATTGAAGCACATATACAAGACATAATGTTGGAACATCGCCTGAACATCACTTGTACTATCATTCCACAAAATATAGCCACTTGGCACGCTTATACTATTTCAGAGAGAGAGATCTGAGCGATTTGTAATCTCGGCTATGCGCCGCCTGTAACACTTGTTTATATCAATAAAGAGTTTGTTTTACTTCAACTTGTGTTAATATTTCCGCTATTGTCAACTCAATGAACTTGTTACCGATCGCCTATGCGTTCATAATTCTGCTGCACTTGGATAATCTGTGCGACTATGTGGCTTAGACCTCTTACCGCCAGCCAACGAACCACGGCCTTGCACAGGTGCGGTTCACGCTCGTGCGACATCACGCCCTGATGGGTCAAAACGATCGTCCCGCGGGAGCGCTGGCGCGGTGATTCTCGCCTAGCGGGGACGGTCGATTTTGCCTGCGGGAGATTGGGGCGTGACATCCACCGGACGCAAGGCACCGAGTTCCCCACGTTCATCAAGAACTCGACTTCGGGGAGAAGGTCTCGCCCAACGCTGCTCCGTCATCTACTCCGATTTCCTCCCAAGACCTAACCCTAGCCATGTCCTCCCTTCCACTCCCCACAAGCATGATGATCGCCAATTCAAATCCTAGCCCTAACACTCCCCACAAGCCACCGCTGCTCCCGGATTTCCCGATGTCGTAGGGACTTGATCCCGATTTTGGGGAGCCAAACTGGAGAAGGTTCTATTTTCGTGCTCAGTTTTGGGAGATCGATGGACACGACCAGCCGTGGACACGTTTGGAGATTGGACACAGTTGCTACAAATATTTATAAAATTTTATCAAAAATATTATTTTCCAAATTTTTTTACCAAATAGAATTTTAATTTGTGTTTCTTAAAACAATTTTCAGATGAAAGTAACTAAACGTAAAGTCGTAATTTGTATACCAAGAAAAAGAAAATTTATAACATTTTATCTGAAAAATGTTTTTAGAAAAAAAAAAAAATCAGAAAACGTATCCAAACGGATCCTTAGTGTCTCTTATTCTCTATACCGCTCACACACCTCTTTCTAAATATAAGTTTCAGTTTAGTTGCATTTAGCCCCCCAAGAACTTGTGTTAATATTTATTTATTATTTTATTTTATTGACAAGACTATAACTTTAGTGACTTCCAACGGAAAAAATATGTTGTGTTAAATTTTATAAAAAAAAATAGAAGACAAATACATAGGAGTAAAGTGGTGGGCATAAGATTTGAATGTGCATGACTTAATAAACTATGATTTATTACTCTCTTCATTATTGTGGCAACCTATGTACACCTTTCAGGGTCTTTGACAAAATGACATGTTACGAGAAGATCCTTATGTTTCTCATACGGGTGCTAAAACATGATCCATATGAGTAACCATAAGGATATATTTTTTCGCAACATGTTGTTCTATCAAAGATCTTGAATGTGAATAACATGTTGCTATGATAGCGATAGACTAATAAATCATAGTCTTTTAAGACGTCCACATTTAGCTCTTTCGCCCATCATCCCATCATATATATATATATATATATATATATATATATATATATATATATATGGGTAAACGGGATATGAGCCATGCACATATGGACCATTAGTGCACATGGGATGTAGGAATCCATTCCTATTGGTCCACATATGCATTGGCTCGTGTAGGAATATGAGTCTATGGCTCATATCATTTTTTTCATATATATATATATATATATATATATATATATATTTTTTTTTTTTTTTTTGTGGAAGTCAACATGGCATATCTTACGATGTTGTGAGTCACTAAAATTACAATCTTGTTTTCCTAGTCCATGAAAATATTATTTGCAAGTTCATGGGGAACTAAATGCAAACAAACTAGAAATATATCAGAAAAAGAGGATGAACGTGTCTATACACCAGCTATTTGGCAAAGGTGGAAGCATTTATAGTACCGACTCCATGGCATAGGCGGACGCAGCCATAAATATTTGGCATAGGCGGATGCATCAATTTGAGAAAATGTTGTATCAATGTACTATTATACCAAAAATGTTGTATCAATGTAAATATGGATCAAACTTTTTATTTCAATTGTCAAACTTTTTATTTCAATTGTCTTTGTATCAATGTATTGTTTATTCTCCCTGTATCAAACATTTTGTCTAGTAAAAATGTTGTATCAATATATCTGGAAAAAATGTATTATTTATTGTCTCTGTATCAAACCTTTTTTTAAAAAAAATTTGTATTTAGCGACGCGTGTTAACATCGTTAAGTTTTATAAAAATATTGCTAAATGTATCATAACGTCGCTAAACGTTGTTGGTATGTTGCTAAACTGGGAAGGTCTGTGACATATAGCGACATAAACTACGTCGCTAAACTTTAGAAAACAGACATCGCCAAAAGTGAATAATTTTTTGGGTGAGATATGGTGACTACATTTGCGTCGTTAATATTGCAACGTGAGTCGTTAAATGTTGCACAATGACGACACAATAGTACTAGTTTAATTTGTTGATATAGCGACATTCGCAACAAACTTCTTTTCTATGACTAGGTTAAACGTGACAACGCTAACGTCGCTAAGTAAAATAAGCGACGTATTT
Source organism: Iris macrosiphon (assembly GCA_036927795.1). Lineage (NCBI taxonomy): Eukaryota > Viridiplantae > Streptophyta > Magnoliopsida > Asparagales > Iridaceae > Iris > Iris macrosiphon. Next base: position 243,938,022 of record JAYESA010000004.1, on the reverse strand, counting down.
TATCGATTAGCGATTTGATCCGTCATTAATTCTACTTATTTTAATAGTGTAATTATATATGAAAAATTGGCTTCTTTCTCTTTCTTCCCAAATTCCTGAACATTAATCCTTCTTCTTCTTTTTTTGCATAGTAGATAATCTCATTTGGGACTATTTTTGAAGTTTCAAACTCCATTAATAGAATCTTGAAGCTTCAGAATTGAAACAATCTCGTTTTGTACAACAAAAGACTAACAAAATTTTGGCAGTCCTGGATATGCACAAGATTGTCATTCCTAACACAGGGAGTTCTATATATTATGACTACAAAAATGCATCTTCCCGAACGAGACTATGTCGATTTATGTCATTTTAGAACCCCTATAATGGATTCAAAACTTATCTAATGTATATACTACATGATTAGGGTTGGAGGAGGAGAAGGAAGAAGAAAAAGAAGAAATGTAGTGTTAGGGAAGAGGGAGAGTGGTGTTGCCCCATAACAAATGTTACGTTAGTCCCTGACAAATTTTTTGATTTAAGTATGTTGCCCCCTATCGTATTTTGTCTCTGTCGATTGTTGTAGTGTTTTTGATTTAAGTATTTTGCCCCCTATCGTATTTTTGTCTCTATCGATTGTTGTAGTGTCCTTATCATTTGTCTTATATGAACATAAAAATAGATTGATTGAGTTTGCATTATATAGTCTTGACTTTGACGTTGTTTGATGGAGCAGGCTCTAGATTTTTATCATTGTTTAATCCAGAATCTCGCAATCGCTGCTTACTACATTTTTTTTTTAATTCTTTCTTATTGGGTTAAAGATCCTGTAATTAGTCATTTCTGCTCAACAGGTCTCCCCTGAAACACAAATTAGTTTATAATATTCAGTACTTATTTTAGTGTGATTAGAGCTTGAAACCTCTTCTCATCCCATGATCAGTACATTCTTAATGCCCAAGACTTAGACAGCTAACGTAACTTAATTCCTGGAGGACAGACATGTCGGTTGGAGTCAATTTACAGAATCACCACGAGCTCGTCTAGCATAAGAAAACTAAAAAAAAAAGGACTGGATGGATGTCGAGAAATTAGTCAGTGGGACAGGCTTATCATGTGACAATGGATAAACCTTGAGTCTCACTCAGTAGTGTCATGATACCATGTTATGTTTTTTTTTTTTCTAATTTAGTCTTAGTGATATGTCATGACATTAATGGGTCCAAGTGGTTATCTTATCCCACTAAATAATTTCTCATGGATGTCGGATGTCAACTCGAGACTATAGTGCTGAATTCATAGCCAGGACAACTATAAAACTTTATGCAATAAGATATACAGTCAGTTGCATTGCATGATAATTAGATATCTTTTCGTTATGCAATTTCTAAGAATCAACTTTAAAAAGCTGCTGTTCCTCTCATCAAGTGTATCGCATATACAAACAATTATAACTTGAAATATTTGCACTCCAAAGCCATATAAAGCTTCGGAACCATAGTTCTATAAATTGCAGTCTTCTGTGAACGAACTCGGACACCATTGAATTCCAACTTTTAATTTTATTAGTACTCCCCTCCCCCCACCCATATACTGTTAAATAATGAGAGGTAAATACAAATAATAGTTGAGAAATACATAAAATGAGGATACAAGTAATTAATTTAATAATGGAGGGAGCAAAATTAAGGAATAGTAATGGAAGAAAAATACAAATAACCCACCCCAATATGTCATCTCATTATCTTTTTCTTTCTTTTTTGACAGAATCTGTGAGAGGCTAAACCCTTCCCTGTTTCATTAATGAGTGCTTAACAAAACTAAAACTCATAATAAGATCCCAGGAATAAACATACTCTGATCCCAGAATTACAACATAAAAGCGGCACAAGGTACACAAGAAACAACAAACCAACTAGCGAAGTAGTGATTTGTCATCCTATCACCAGGACATTCTCTATAAACTGCTTGATATTGTTAGATTTGTATAGTAAGCCTTACCGAAACAATGTCGCTGTCAAAATTTATCTGAGTTTATTGTTCCATTTGTTCCATGTCACAGAATACCATCAAAGATTTACAGGCCTAAAAAAATTTGTTTTAACAAACCTCATAATTGCAATAATAAACAACAGGATAAGGTACAAAAGAAACAGAGAAAACCAAGAAATATTGAACAAGAAACTCCAAAATGATATGTACAATGTCAAAATTAATTATACAATTAAAGAAACAAGAATATGAGACAGATGGCATAAGCCTTCATCTTTTTGCTGAAGAGTAATACCATTGATCTTCATGTTGGTCACTCTCAAACTGAGTTGAGATCCTGGGAAACTTGGCTCTGCCATCTGCACCATAAGATGGTTGCTATTTTCAGCACATTACTACATACTTGCTGGCTTTTCCTAATGAACTCCATCACTGTAAGAAAATGGGCAGTTATTTGGGTTACCAAACCTTGAGAGAAGGAACCTTGCAAGAGGACTCAGGCTCGGATTATCAAGTAGTCGTGTAATCGGTTGCTTTCTGTCCTCCACCGTGTCTTGCGGAGTCTGAATGTTCTTCGTGAAAGCCCGGATTGCCAAATCTTGAAGAGGTTTCACTGAAGGTTCCTTGCAACTGTATTGCAGAATGTATACTGGTTTGGGTGCTGAAATACAAAATAGGAAGAAAAAAAAATGACAGAAAAGCAAAGAAACCAAGACCTTCCAAGTCGATGCAGCAACCTGCCGACAAGTGCTTCACAAGAGCCAGGATTTTGATGCTCCAACTCAAGCAAAGAGTCGATCACGGCATGTGCCCCTTGTCCTTCTGTCCCATCACCAGCAACCTACAAGACGGGAACAATTCTTAAATCTGACAAGTGACTAGCTATAGCTACCGAATATGCTGATATCAAAAACCATTGTGTACAGGACTTAATTTGAACAGTCTCAAGTTGTTTAATCTTATGTCATTGCAAAGAAAGCACTCAATCAACCTGGTAATGCCCCCTTTGTTGATCCAAAAAAATGATTGTTTGAATGCTAGTTAAGAAATGGATGGAAATTTCCCTAATTGTTTGCTAACAAAATGTCAGTATGAAAAATTGTATCCTGTGTATTTATGTGATGGGCAAGTTATGGATAAACTCTAGGCACATTCAAGATATGCTTCAATGGTGTATGATATTTGGTGATGGTATTAGATTAGTCAATCAATCCGATTCAGAAGGGAAGAAACGCAACAGTATCTTACTTAGAATACAGACAAGTTCGATTCACACCCCATGCTCTGGAATATTTACCATGCGGAAAAAGGAAAACAGAGACTTTGTCTAAAGAATGCGATGAAGGATAGATGTATAGAACCTTTCAAATGAGACAATCGATTTTAAATCTCTTAAAATGGATCCAAATCTTCATGCTAAGGTCCCTTACTTCGACAAGGTGCAAATATCTAAGAAGAGAGTAGAAGTTCTGAGTCTAAATCAGAAGCATGGAGAAAAACTTTGGGAAACACAGGCTTTAGAATTAGTAGGGGATAGAGTATAGCTTTAGTAAAATATTTAGAATAAATGAATCAGTCTATATTGATGGTCAAAAGATATTCCAGAGTGATTGCCTTGATAATCCCTATTGACCGCCAAACATGATAGAGAAATGTATTCCTTGAGTTATTGAAGGATGGTTGACGTATAGGAGAGCTTCAGGAATGCTTTGTGATCATTGGGCACCCTTGAAATTGGAAGAAAATTTCTAGAAGACAACAATAAAATCTGGAATGCCTTACAAGTAACTTGGGAAGTTAAGAGAAGGCAAAAAGTTGGTGGTAGTAGAAATTAGAATATTGAAATGGTCAAGTAGATGGATTTTTGCCCTTTTCTTCTTTCTTGCTTTTTTTTGATAGGCCGGTTATTATTAACTGGCCGTGTCCCCGGCTACTAGCACCAGACCCCCTTCCATTTTTATTTTGCCCGGACAAGGATTCAAACTTATGCCAACTCCTCCCCTACCTTACTAGTGTTACCACTTAGACCACCCCTTGGTGGTGACTTGTTGCCTTGTTGGAAACAGATATTAGTATATGTTAACTTTGCAAGATGTATATGTATATGGATATGATGCTATTACCGTCATTTTAGATATAAATTGATCTCCTATAATAGAACTAAATAAGATGAGTTGAAATATAATTCAGACCATTGCTTTAACCGTCCCATATGTTGGAATGTTGGCCAACATAACACTTTCTGGTAGGTAAATGCCACTACAATGCTTCGTTTATCGTTTGTCATTTTGGAATATATCGGCAACATCGGGCTTGCGCCACAGTATTAACTGATATCCTATATAGTTAAAATGGTTAAATTACCCTAATGGCACCCCAACTATAGTGCTAGGACGTTCTTGGCACCTTAACTTTCCACTGCTCGATTTTTGCACCCTAACTTCATAAATTGGTATTTTGAAGCATCCGTCATCAATTTTGTAGCACACCAAGACCACTTTAAAAGCATATCTTGTAGTACAAAAGCGCAATTTAAATGCTCATATTACCATATATTCTTTTCTTTTGAAGTGGTCCCGACGTGCTTCAAAATTGACGAAAGGTGCTTCAAAATAGTAATTTAAGAAATTGGGGTACCAAAAATCGAGCAGTGGAAAGTTAAAGTGCCGAAAACATCACAGTGCTATAGTTGGGGTGCCATTAGAATAATTTAACATAGTTAAAAGTTGTCAAATTTTAGAAAAGGCGCATGAATGGTTTCACTAAGAGAACATGTCAGCTCAAGTACAAGTCATATGTTATGGACTTCCAAGTGTAGAAGCCCTAGCCTCTCAAGTTCGCCTCTTTTGTCTTCTCTTCTCTTTATATCATCGTCTCAAAAATGTAACCCCAACGATTGTAGTGGCAACTGACATCTCCTACGCTCATGATGATATTACCATATCTTGTGTTTGTCTTCTCGACGTCCATTGACAAGATAATCATCTCCTGTCTCTTTTTCTCTGACGACACAAGCATCTTCTTTGTGCTCCTTTTCACATCATCTCATTACGAACGAGCCCAACAATTGTAGCGGCAGCGACTGAAAACAGTAATAGCGCCATGGAATTCTCAGACAGTACCCAGGGACACCAACAACTGGTGAAAGTGTTGGTGTGTATTACTGTATTTTCTTCATTTTTACTTTTTAGTCTTTGTTCTTTGTTCTTTGTTTTTTTTTATTTGTAATTCTATCGTTTTCTTTGTAATAGTCAAATGGGTATCTTTATAATTTATTTATCATCCTACTGTTAAGATAAGTAGATCTATCGTGTCATTAATATATGACAAATAGATTCTTTATTCTATTGCTCAATGTGTTCGTATAATAAGATTTGTCTGATAAATTGATCAATACAGTTTGGAATATATATATATATATATAAGGAACCTCAAATGGATGGCTGATATTTATTTATCCCCGACAAATGTAGCCAGAGATGCCAAATCCCAAATCTGACATGAACCAGACATTCAATTTTTAATACATTGGTCTACACTCAATTGCTAAAGTAATATTTATGTATTCAATTCAAGAATTTATATTCACGTGGCAAATGATTCAAAATGTTCATGTTAAATTATAAAACATGCAAGGATATAGAACACATTAGCAATTTGACTTATTTGCTTAGATATGTAACTAGCTCATTGCTGTTACCTCTTTCAGAGATGGAATTATCAACAATGATAATATAGGCGAAGCTACAGCTGCAGAACCACCATCACTTGCTTGTCTTGGTTTCTCAAATGCTTTTTGTGCATCAAAGCTCTCAGGCAGATCCCTAGGATGGAAGAAAAATGAACAATGTGCAGAGCGGAATCAAAGCAAAGAGAAACTTGTCCTGGAATCAATTGGAAAAGTGGATTTCCTGTGGTATCAGCTTTCATAGTATCTAACATCTACCTGGAGTACTTGGAGTTACTAGTCCGTTCTGTTACTTTAGACTCTGCAGCATCTTTACTACGTTTATTCGGCATTGGTCTTTCACGAGCATTTGCCTTTTTTAGGCCCCCTTGCAATGCAGCCTTGGCCTGAACATTATAAAAATAATGTCAACTAAAGCAACAAACTACAAACAGGGAACACCCTGTTTGGTGTGTTTGCACAAGCATAGAGGCATCCAGCAGTGTGTACAAAGAGAGAGAGAGAACCTCAGCAAGGTTGATTGCGCTATCTTCAAGGGGGGCACTTGAAGTTTTCTCTTGGGATCCCAATCTCGATTTGGATGTCCGTGCAGCATCAGATTCATCATGTGTGTCACGAAGAACAACTGTGCCACTAATTGATGCATCTTCAGAAGAAGAATATCTGCTAACAGGCTAATAAGTAATAGAGGTGCATCTTAATTTTCTATATTGAAACAAGAGTCACAACTGAACTAGAATTTTCTCAACATAGTGCTATACCTTAGTACTTTGATTACTGAAAGCTGAGTGTACCTGAGCTTCTCTTGGGGATCGTAGGACAACAGTTCCAGTTCCACTCACTGATAGATGATCCTGGAAATGTAGCACACCAACTACAGTTAGCTGAAAAGATAATGTTGAAATTGACAATCTATGACTACCCTACATCCTCTGCAGTTGTTTCTAGCTTTCTATTGCCCACCTCATTTTCTACATCATTGCGGATTTTTTCAGCAGATATTTCACCAAATGTGCTTGCAGGCACTACCCTCTCAGGGGTCTTTTTCAGGAGTTTAGCCCCATAAGTAGCATCTGGCCTTTTCTCTCTTATTGTAGAAACTTGTGGTGGCTTTACGGCACTGCTGACGGTTCCTGTACCCTGTGGTCCCTCGATCTGTGAGTCCCAGCTAGCATTCCTCGGGATCGTTACTTGACTATGTTGAAACAAAATGGATCAGTAATAGATGGAAAAGAGATGATATTAGAGTTAACATACAGTATCTAATGCTACACCTGGATGGCATAGTTCCATCTCTTGAATCTCTAACCACTCTAATGGTGCCTGACGCCTCATTAAATGATTTAGTACCATTTTTCACAGTTTCTGTATCTTCCTTTATGTAGCACTTTGGACGCGCTCTGCCATGCAAAAGAGTAAATCAGATATAAAACATACAATAAGCAGGTGTTTCCTTATATTGATCAGTCTTGTCACCAAAGGAACTAGAAAGAAATACATTACTACAGATAAAAAAGAAGAAGTTCCACCTTATTCTTTCTAAAAGTCTGACACTTTTTCTGGCACTTCTGATAAAACGGTGTTTAAGAAGTTCCTTGGCACTTGGCCTCTGAAGATATTTAAAACCATGATTAGCAGTTACACAAGCAAAGTCCATTCACTTATTAAAAAGTAACTATAAATATAACAATCTGACTTAGAAAGTCAATTTATCGTTCATTCAAATGAACAAGTTCCACACAGGGAGCAAAAATCATTTATTTTGTACTACATAAAGAAAGAACACAAGTAAACTATATTGAACATGACAACAAAAGTGAGAATGGTAGTGAAGATGACAACAAAATTATGATTTATCAAGGGATGGAAACTATATTGAACATATTCTTCAGAATATAATGGTAATAATTGGATGATAAAAAGGTTAAGCTCATTTTCTTGTTTAATAAAACGTATAAAAGGATATAATTAAATATTGATCAATATGTCAAATAAGATATCCAACATTAACAGCCTGGTCAAACATGAACTACATAATCCAATTATATTCTGCACAAGCAGTGACATAGTATGTTGTTTCTGTGGTTTGGGCATACTATACCCAGGTATAGTATGTTTACATATATCCAGCTTGCTTTTAAGACCAGCCTTGCTCTAAGGGTTGAATACTGCAATTACAAAACGTCCCAAAATGAGTGTGTAGCTGAGATGAGAATGTTGATATGGATGAGTCACAGTACACCAAATACAGGAGAAGAAATGATTTGTATACCAGGGAAGTTGAAGGTGGTACCAAGTGAGGACAAGATGAGAAAATCACCTGAATGGAGGCTGGCAAATGCACCAATCATTGGAAATATAAGATCTCAGTTAAAGAACCTGCTAGAATTAGGTGGGCCTTAAAATGATATGGCTTGCCCTTGAGAGAGTAGAATGGAGAAATTTTGTGTAGCACACCCCAAAATGCTTTTTATGTTCCTTACCTGTGTGATCAACTGGTTACATCTTCAATTTTTCTTTTTGTGGGACAGAAGACATGTCACAGTATCTGAAAGAATAATTGCATTTCACTTACTGTTCAGTGCATTATATGTTGAAAGGACACGGATACGGGTACAGGATACGCACATTTTCAAATAGGTTCAGTGTAGTCACCTATCTTGCACAAATATGGACACGGATACGGGTATGGAGACGATACAGATACGGGCACCATTTTTCTGTGCGTGCAGCATAGATCATAGTAAGTTTTGGACCTACATACAACTTAACCCTCAGAAGGATCACTCTCATGCTATTACTTGATGGATACAGCAAAAGAACAAATCCTTTATCCAAACGTTTGAGCTGGGACATGAATCATTTTCTTCCATTCAGCTCTACTCTAAGGGGGCAACATTCTAGAATATTAGCGAACATTGTGTCCTCCTAATAGTAGATATACAAACAATACCCTAACAGAGGATTTGCATGACATCTATATGCTACCCTTTACAAAACCTCGTGATAACATGTCAGTCTATATATTGAATAATGTTCCTTAGGACTGCTAAGGGTTTGTTTTTCATAAGTGATTTTTTTCTGTGAGAGCCTTGTAATGACTCTCGATGTTAGAATCAGTAAGATTACCTCAGCGGGAATTTTCTTTAGACAAAGTGAGACAAATTCCTTCATGGGTCGAGAGAAATGGTCATCCAGCTGCATCAGAATCAGGAATGTATAAGCTCTTGAAACAAAAATAAATCATTTAGTAAAATCAACCCCCTAGCAGGAAAACTTCTCTATGAAAGCTTAGTTGTTTAAGCAGACCTGAGGAGGATTTTCTCGTGGTATCATGAAAAGAACCCTCATTGGATGGATATCTGACAGAGGAGGTTCACCTTTTGCCATTTCTATAGCAGTTATACCTAAGGACCATATATCAGCCTGCATCAACAATATAATTTTCCATTAAAAAAATCGCTAGAAAGGTAATTCTGACTATAAATGGCATAATATGAAGAGGTGTAAGGGTACCTTCTCATTGTATCCATCCAAATTCTGAATTACCTCAGGAGCCATCCAAAAAGGTGTTCCTACAAATGTCTGGAGAAATTTGAAGTCATCAAGAAACTAGGTGTCTAGAGTATCTTAAGCTTACATTTTTGAGCATTTCATATTAAATTTACGTGCTGCATCACAGCATGCAAGAGCCTGTCATCTTACACGACAAGGTAGTCAAAGGCGCAATGCGCACTCGAGGCGCAAAGGGTCCAAATCGTCCGAGGCGCAAGGCGCACTTAAGGCGCGCCCAAGCGACGCGAGGCGCAAAATATATATATATATATATATATATATATATATATATATATATATATATATACATCGGATTTCTATATTGATAAACATGAGTGCTTCAAATTCTCCCATGTCTAGGTTGCAATCACTTTGAATTGAGTGAGTGAGAGAAAAAACAGTAAAAAAAAGTACATCAGTTCAAAAAAGTCTAAAAATAGTACAACAGTTAAAAAACAGTCTAAACATGTTATTTTTTTCACAAGATTTTCAAGGCGCGCCTAAGCGCACCTTAGCTATTCCAAGGCGCTCGGAAAAGGCGCACCTAGGCGCGTCTTAGGTGCGCCCTAAGAATTGCGCCCCGCCTGGAGTGCCCTGAGGCGCTACCCCTGCGCCTAGGAGCAAGGCGCGCCTGAGGCGCGCCTTTGACTACACTGTTACACGATCATGTTAAATAAACATGAAGCTTAATAAAAAGGTGGCAAGCAAATTAGAAATTTCAATGAGTCGTCTTTCTTGTACTTGCTTCTCTTTTGAGGCAAATTGAGAGAACCATACTATTTATGAACAAAAATAAAGTATTTGCAATTTGCAGCAGTTCTATTTGTTACTTTCAAAAAGAACAAAAAATCTTCCTAACCTGGTCAAGAAACAATCTAGAATAGTTGTACGAACAACAGTAAACAAGAGATGTCCATAAAGAGTCAAGAGTCAAGGACCCGATAGGCGATACTACAGAAAAAATCATATTAACCCCAAACAAACCTCTGAATTGATTCTACTCCAAGTCTAATTTACTGTTAATGGTAATAACATTCTAGTGTGAACTGAAAGACCAAATATTATCTCAGATTCTCACAGGTCTTACCTTCAAACATCAGAAAGTTAACACCAACATACAAAAACAAACAACTATTTTTTCTATTTTCTCAAGGAAAGATAGTTAGAGCTTTTATTAATTTATTAATCCAAGACTGTGTAATGCAGGTAAACATGATTCATAAGATAATTCAACACACACACAAAAAGTAAGATGCTTGAAATTTTCCACTAATTCTTAGTAAAGAATAATCTACACGGTAATGTTAATAACATTCTGGAATGATACATCATCTCACAGGCCTGAAACGTCTGAAAGCCCAATACCATCATACAAAACAAACAGCATGGGCAGTTAAATGTTTCAGCTTCTTAACCCTAAGGATGAGATATCTAGGTAATTCAAAATTTTGAATGATCCAGGATACTAGTATAATGCAGCTACACACTAAATGAGAAAGGAGGCAATATGAGATACATGGAAATTATGTTCCCATCATCCCTATTCTTGCACCCTTCCGAGTGAAACATTTATTTGATGATAATTATTTGTTCAAAACTCTACACGTCATTATTCATGTGAAACCATGATTTTTTTTAGGATTTTCAAACTATTGGTAGGTGTCAGTATAGCAGCCTACAGTAAGTGTAACTTATATAGAGTTGATGTCATTATGTTTCTGCATCTTTCATCATTGAATGTACATTTGGATTCTACATGGTGTTTGCTCGGTGTTTGGTCATACTCATCAGTTATGAATTCCCATATAAGCATCATATATACATGATGGAGCTTTGATGTACCCAGGACCTAACCAAGTGGTGGAGTCCTGTGAATCCTTATCTTCCATTCCTCTCTCTTAAGGGCTATATCCTCTTTAACATTAGCATAAACGTCTTTTAACAGTCTCAGTGTCTCACTCCTAAATGGTGCATCTAATACAAAAACTTCAAGAAAAAAAAATAGTTTGCAGTATCAGCCACTACCGATACGGTTTGGCATGTCCCCATCCGATACCGACCGATACCGATACCAATATTAAGGGTCTCTTTTTCAGTCAATTCGGCAAAGAAAATTAATCAAAAAAGGGTAATCAACAAGAATGTAAAAGCATAGTAAGGTTGTAAAAGCATGTAAATGAAGAAAATTTATGTATCGCAGGTAAACCAATCAGCAAGGACGACTATTATTTGATCCACATTAAAAACTACTATGAAACAAAACAGAAAATACTTAAAATTATGCCTAAATGTCTAAAATATTTTCTCTAAATTCATTAATAATCATTTGTTTTCCGATACCAAATAATCTGATACTCCGATCTGAAACTGCCGATACTACCGATATCGCTGACCCGATACTCATAGGAAGGATCCGATACCGATTCCTGATACCGATTCCTACGCTGATACTGCGAACCTTGGGGGAAAAAAGATTTGAGCATATCTAACAAAAATGACTCACTATATATAGCACTCCAAGATGGTTAACTAGGCAGACGCTTGGTGGTTGGAAAGAATCCTTGTTTGGAATCTTCCAACACTTTATAGTACACATTACTTAACTAAGCTAAGTCATCCTGTCAGAGTATCCGTCTGTTAATTAAAGAAATCAATATTTGATAAGCACAATGGACGAAAAAGCTGCACAATGTGATTTTGGTCCGCCCAGAAACAGTAGTATTAGTTTCTTTGGGACTGCAATTTTCTAATAAGTTATGAACATTCCCTCACCACTTGACTTGACAAAAATTCAGATTCCCACTAACAGAAAACTCTTGATAGGGAAAGCCATTATAAGGAACTGTGTTTTCCAACAATATGGTAACAATGCTATAGTAAGACGAGCAATACCCAATAGTCCCACCAGTGAAGCATGGAAATTTTACGGTCCCCGATCCCGCAAAACGGTCAGGTGTACAGCTAATACCCAATCATTCAATTATCATACAAGTACTAATGCTTCCAATAATTATTTAATAATGATGGAAAAAGTTATTCTATAATTTCATTGTTCTGATAGGGTGCAATTTCTTCTAAAACGATGAAATTGATCCATCTTCTAGATTATGGATGTGGAATCATCAATTTGTTTTCAGCTTCTTACACTTACTGTTCAAGAATTAAGTTCACAAATTTTACCCTCTCACCTCATGACCTGTATAACTTTGTTAATTTTTGTTATTGTATCCAACAAGCAAAATTAAATTACTAATGCAGATAAGAATGTAGCCAAGGACTATTTGATCCACATAATTGCATAGAAGCAAATTAGAAGCAGAGCCTTGGTTAGGCTTATAAAGCGGATGATGAACACATGCAGGCAAAACACATTGCAATCAAAAGTAATGAGGACAAAAATCTAAAATCATAGGCATAGCATGTATAGCTCGCAGAAGTGCTCAGGTCACATAGTTTTAGAAGATCTTCTAATGCAGAGGACATCATTCACCTCCAATGTATGTAAGTGCATAATTTGAAAAACATAAAAAAGGGATCTCAAGGATTGTCACATTAAGGTATACTAGAAGTTGTGCATGTGCGTTGCACGTCTTTTATCTCTGTTTTTTTTCTCATTTTTTAAATGTATACTTGCATGACAAACCTAATTGAAATAATATAAAATATTTTGAAGTAAATTTATTTTTGAGATGGTGAACATTTATAGTAGTTGAAGTGTTTAATTATTAGTGGTGAGTAATTATGTTAGTAGGGAGGGGTGTAATTTACATTTTCACCCCTAGTTAATTTAAGCACACACACACACAAACATTATATATATATATATATATATATAAAGTTGAAGAAGGGCACTTTTGGAACATGAAAGTTCCACGGTGAAGCCTAAAACTTTTCGTATTATATATAAGATAGGCTACATGATTGCTAATTACGATAATTAAATGGTGATGTCTCAGACATAAAAAGTGAACCAGATAACAAAGATTTTGGAGGAATCACCTTTCTCCTGGAAATCGTCTTTGTTAATTGTGCGGAAACACCAAAGTCAGCAACCTAAAATATGGCAATTCAAAAAGCAAACATAATATGAGAGCTAATTGTAGAAATCCCCATCCTTCTTTCAATGATATTCAATCAATGACATGATACTCAGATTAATATTTTTACTCACCTTAACATCTCCACTCTCTGTCAATAAAATATTTGCAGCTGCCACAAATAACATGAATAGGAAATTGAGATAATGTATTTTAACATGTTTCATAATCATAGAAGACATGATAGTAGTCATCTCAATACTAGGGAAAGGAACTGCAGCCATTCACGTTAATTTCAAGCAAATTTTTACATGAGCATATACGAGATGAATATGTACATTGCAATGCAAAACTTGGAATCATAAAAACAGAAAGCACTTAAGAGTGTGACCTTTGATATCTCGGTGAATTTTTCCTTCACTGTGCAGATATTCAATTGCATGCAACAAGTCCCGCAGAATGCATGCAATAGACATTTCATCAAGTGGAGGACCAGTTTGAAGCTACAGGAGAAAGCATTGTGTTAGACATGCAATATTATGATCCTCTATACACTTTGCTTCTGTGACTTCTTAGATTGAGCACTTATGAAGCACAAATCAATACTTCAAGCAGCAATAGAGATCCTCATATAACAAGTGAATTATATAACAGGCATTTGTTTCCTTCAAAGGCATTGATGCACATTTTTATGAAGAAGGTTCTTAACAATGTATCTAAAAAGCACAAGATGGATCAACAACTGTACAAAACATGTTTGATACTTTGGAATCGTAGTCTGTCATTAGATTGGAACTGCAGCTAGTGGGAACACCTTTTCAGTTTCATTGGAATATAAGTCACTGCAGCTACAAGTTTAATCATCTTTAATTGGCAACAATGCTAACTTAATGATATAAATTCACAAGGGAAACAAAATTATGGCAAACTAGCAACCGCAAGTTATCAGCCACATTTGGCTCCATATAATGCAACGAGTCATAAGTAATTAGTGCAAAACAATTAACAGTGAAAAAGAAGAGACCATAAAACAGTTCTTTATACCAAAATATCTTCTCCAAATTAACCCCATAACAAGAAAAGTTCATTTGTCCAACTGGTTTAGCATCAAACAGAATTGTCTTCACTAGCAGATCAAGGAATCTCCCAACCCATTTTAAGCACCTAAAGGGATTCACTAATTTCATCAAGGATACAGTTACAAATCAAAGCATCCTACAAAAGATACAATGATGAAAGAACGAAACAATACCGCAACAAAGGTTTAACATCAAGGGAATTGTCCAGCCCAAAGAGAAATATGTTGAGGTGTTTCAGTAGCTTTGACACAGACAAGACCTAAAGGTGTGACCAATATTGAATTATGCAATGATTTCACAAACTGAGATTAGCGAAAGCTGTAAATAAAGATCGATAAAAGTCTACCCAAAGAACCGCAAAATATCACAAAATGAATCAATTAAATTAAGAGTTCCGAATCGAGTTTAACAAAGGATCATGAAGTTGCACCGTGCATTGCAATCAAAGCGGATCGAATCTCACTCAACAAAGAAGATGAATTCGCGTGTCAAAGCTTTTGTGTTGGCTCCAAAGATCAACCTTGACATGATGTAAAGGAACCTTGACTTTCGGGGTGGATTATCATAGGATTTGGAATTAGGGTTTATGTAAGATGAATAAGTATAAGAAGAAATCTAATGCGAGCAAGACATAAAAACCATAACTAAAATGAATTTCTAAGCTTTTCAATCTTCAAAAATAGAATTCAATCCACTAAATAAAGTAGAAGAGAGAGTTGGAAGATGATAATTGAAAATTTTGAAAAGTATATTTAAGGTACGACAAACATAAAAAATATAATTCTACTATTCTCTTTATTGAATAAAACTTAAGAGAGTATGAGTTTATATTGTCATAGAAGTCTTAGCGTCCAACAAACAATTTTAAAAGGTAACTAGCATGCCAACTATCATGTTTCCAAATGTAAATAAAGCTTAATAAGAAATACTAAATATAGCTAATCCTAAGAACCAACCATGTGCACCCATGTCAATAATTAAAGCCATGTACACTCATTTCAATAATTAGCATGTGAACCCATGAAATCCATCAGCACTCATGCCAATAGTTAAAGCAATGTGCATAATTAGAAATCACATATGAATCATAATTGGAAATCATGTGCGCTAAGTGCAACGAAAAATAAATCCAATATTCCAATTCTAAAATCTCAAAATTAGGTCCATGTGTTGACTTGATAGATATCGCCCTCCATCAAACTCCCCGACTTTGAAAGATTTGCCTCCTCGTCATCGCACCAAATATTGTGATGAACAACGGGAAGTCTGGGAAGACTGATCTATACATCTGGATATCCTCGCCATATCGTGATACTCCCTCAACAACAAAAACGAGCTCATCGCCCAGTGTCTCCAATCTATAACATCTCCAAGATGACCACGGTATAGACGGTGGTATTGAAACTCGATATAGTTGTCCCCATGGTAGTAAAGGTAGGCAAGGACGCACGAAAACTCTTAGCAGTATAGGACGTCCCGACGGTGGTACTCGACCACCATGGTTGTAACTCCTGGAAGTGTAGTAGTCGATTCTCCTCAAACGAGCACAGATGGCAATCATGGACCATAAGCAGTAGCATTGGTAGTCAAGGTTCAAAGTATCGGTATCGGAATCGGTATCGGACCATTCCTATGAGTATCGGGATCGGCGATATCGGTAGTATCGGCAGTTTCATTTCGGAGTATCGGATTTTTTGGTATCGGAAAGCAAACAACTGTTAGTAAATTATTAACATTTTAGAGAATATATTTTATACATTTATGCATAATTTAAAGTATTTTCAGTATTGTTTCTTAGTATTTTTGATATTGAATGAAATAGTAGTCATCATTGTCGATTGATTTATATGCGATAGATAAGTTTTCCTCTTTTATATGTTTTTACAACCTTACTATGCTTTTACATCATTTCTAATTGGTCTTTTTAATTCTTTTTTTTTTGCCGAATTGACTGGAAAAGAGACCTCTAATGTCGGTATCGGTCAGTATCGGGTATCGGTCGGTATCGGATCGGGACATGCCAAACTGTATCGGTATCGGCCGTATCGGATCGGTATCGGCCGATACTTTAAACTATGATTGGTACTGCATGACAAGTACAGAGCTAATCTCCTAAATCTCCAGCTCATAGGCACAAGTCCTCCACGTCAAGTACATAGCTAATCTCCTAAATTTCCAGCTCATAGGCGTCGTACTAGTCAACCTGAGAACTCGACATGGGCCTACCTCTTACACGGTATTCCAACTGCGCACACATTGGTATCACCTGCACCAATATTGTCTCCGGCTTAAAACACCAGCAATCTTATGTGTCCATGCAACATATGGTCTGACAATCTCAAAAGAATCGCTAGACTGAGGTCCTACTAATGGATATTGATTCTTCCAACGGTGGATATTGACTCATCTCTCCTAGGGATACCTCACTTGTAAGTGGAACGTGTGTGCAAGTAACATTGTGTAGGGACAAGTCTAAAGCCACCAAAGTAGGTGTAGCATCACTAACACTTTATTTATCTACATGAACATCGTCAACGGCTTCATCATATGTTCTCTCTCTATCCCTTATGTTTATCCTAGTGTATGGACGCATCCAACATATCACTATTTTTTGCAAAAAAAAAATCACGGAAGTTCATGTGGAGTAAAGGTGTTACCACTACGTAACATACAATGGCCAACCTGAACACCGATACCAAATTTAATGCAAGACGAGACCTAAAGGGACGATCTATATGAAATTTTGCAATGATTTCACAAACTGAGATTAGCATAAGCTTAGTTGTAAAACAAAGATCGATAAAATATACCCAAGAAACCGCAAAAGATCACAAAAGCAATCAATTAAAATAAGAGTTGTTGATCGAGTTTGCCAAAGGATCACAAAGTTGCACCACGTAATCAAAACGGATCAAATCTTGTTTCCGAAAGAAGAATCCACAAGTCAAAGCTTTTGTCCTCAATCCAAAACAATGTAAAGTGAACTTAACTTTTAGGGTGGACTGTAGTAGGATTTGGGACTTGGGTTTATGTAAGAAGAAGAAGAAGAAGAAGAAGTCCAATATAAGCAAAAAATGAAATCTATAACTCGAGTAAATTTCTAATCTCTTCAATCTTCAAAAATATAAATCAATCCAAAGAGAGAGTTACAAGATGAGATATGAAGAATTTGAGAAGTATATTTAAGGTTCGACAGAAACTAAAATATAATTCTAGTGTTCTCTTCATTGTATTAAACTTATAGTACATGAGTTTATATAGCTAAAGAAGTCGTGGCCTCAAAAAAACTAATTCTTAAAAGGTAATTGGCATGCCAACTATATTGTTTCCAAATTTAAATAAATCTTAACAAAAAGTAGTAAATATTGCTAATCCCAAGAAGTAACCATGTACACTCATGTCAACAATTAAAACCATATGCACTCATATCAATAACTAAAGCCATGTGCACCTATGACAATAATTAAATCCATATGCACCCACAGTGTTGTAGATGTCGGATGACAAGGCCGATATGTCGACCGACATGTCTGTTTTGAAAGAAAATTGACATATATCGGATCAAAATGTCATTTATGTCGTTTTGTAAAAGATCGGCTGATATTTTAGTAATTTTCGACATTTTTGCCGATATCTATAGAAGTGGAAAGGAAAACATTTGAAGAATCGAGTTTTTTTTCTTCTGATTTTTGAATCTGGATTGATTTTCAAAACGTGTTAAACCAGTAAGCAATAACTAAGCCCCAATGAAACCCTAACCTCTCGTTCTTCTCTCTCGGTTTGTTGTGTTGTTCTCTCCTCTCTCGATCTGTCTCGAATACACATCGACAATGTTCCACTCAGGCTACTTCAAGCCCTACTTCGATTACATTACCTCAAATTTGAAGTTATTAGAAATTAGATTTAGATAGGACGTTTAGGTTATATAATGTATAAAATATCACATATTTATTAATATCCAACATTCTAAAATGCCCCCGACATCTAACACCCGACACTAAAAACCAAACCGATATGGACCCGAAATTCGACATCTACAACCTTGTGCATCCATGACAATGATTAAATCTATATGCATTCGTGTTGGTAACTAAATCCATCTGTGCATAATTAGAAATCAAATATGCATCGTAATTTGAAACCATGTTTATCTATATGCACATATAATTAAAAACATAAGTACATAAATAAGTGCACCCAAAAAATAAACTCAATGTCCTAATTCTAAATCTCAAAATTAGGCACGTGTGTTCCACACTGTCCACTTCAAGCCCTACTTCGATTACGTTTACCTCAAATTATAATTACTCACACTTAAGTTATTAGATATTTGTATTAAGAATTAGATTTAGATAGGACGTTTAGGTTATACAATGTATACAATATAGCATATTTATTAATATTAGACATTTTAAAATGACCCCGACATCCGGCACCTGACATTAAAAACCCAATTCGATATGAACCCGAAATCTGGCATATACAACCTTGTGCACCCATAACAATGATTAAATCCATATTCACTCGTGTCGGAAACTAAATCCATATGTGTGCATAATTAGAAATCAAATATGCCATCGAAATTTGAAACCATGTTCATCTATGTGCACATGCAATTAAAATAAAAGTACCTAAGTACCTAAATTAGTACACCCAAAAATAAACCCAATGTCCTAATTCTAAAATCTCAAAATTAGGCACATGTGTTGACTTAATAATATTGTCCTCCATCAAACTTTATTTTGAGCTACTTGCGCAGAAGAAAATAAAAATCTAATAATTACTATAACAAGGATATCAAGGTTCAGCATTTGCCGAAAATGTAACAAAAAAAAATGTCATGCGAAGACATCAGATGCTAATGATATTCAAAAAAGAACTGCAACATTACAGGATCTGATTTCTTCTTAGTTAAGAGGAAACACTCATATGACATGCATGTATGGACCTACCAAGTCAGCAACGGAACCACCAGCCATGTATTCCATAACTATCCAGATTTTGGTTTGATGAAGATACGAGCCATAGTAGTCAGTTATATATGGAGAACGGCACTGTGATAGAACTGAAATTTCCTGATAAGAGAAGGGAAACATATCTTAGAAAAATTAGAACATGGCTGAGAAAATGAGCTCAGACTGTCTTGTATGCTTCTGTACCTTCTGAATGTCTTCAATGTCGTCCTCTCTGAAAAAAGAAAAAGAAAAAAAAAGCTGTATTAGAAGATTAAGGACAAAGACAATATGAGAAATGTTGAAAGTATATATTAGGAATTTACAGATATAATCATTAATCCTACACCAAACACGTTAACAAATGAAAATGAAAAACAGAACTTCTATAACAAACACTATTCTAAACTATATACAATAAAACAGCATGATATCTCATAAAGTGGAGACCTTCAAACAATCAACAAACAGACAATGGGAATAAAGAATTGAATAATAAGGAACTAGTTTGGGTGGTAGCCGCGTGGAGAATAATAGTATGATGTCTTTTCAACACCTAGGCTACAAATACTTGATCAATAAAGAACACTACCAGAGCATCAGTACAACCTAAATGAGAATAGTGAGATGGATATCACCAATACCATCAGGATATACAAGAAATGAGTGCTTTGATAAAGTCACAGAGGGCTTATGTTGAGTTTATGATGGGGGATCCTATATGATGGTCGCGAATGTAGAATGAAGACTGAGGGCGTGCAACTTGGAGGTAGCAGGATCAAAGTTCTAGACTATTGTATGGATTAGGAGTTTAAAAGAACATTATCAAGGCAGGAAGAAAGATACGATGGTTGCTGACTTAACAGAGGATATGGCCCTTACTAGAACTGAATGGAGAAAGAAATCATATTCACAACCCCAAAGGTTTGGATATGGCTTTTCTGCTACTGTTATCCTAAAGTCCAGATATACGCCCACAAGAAACCACCAGCAATGTTATTCCAAAGTTTAGCAACAAGCTTTTGTCTAAAAAGTGAAAAATAAAAATGCAGTCCGTCTAAACTCTAGTATGTTTTCCAATCAACCACTACTGTTAATACTTATAATCACGGACGGTACTGGTAGTATTACTAACTAACAAGTTCTAGGTTTCCACTCACTGTCATTATTATGATATTATCTGACAACTTCTAGGTCTCCACCAATGTTTTTAGTCGTCTTTAAGTTACCATATACGTGTTCAACATATTAAACATCTACTTGCATTTAGTTCTCAAGAAGGCGATCAATAATTGGTGACCTATGACGAATAGCAAGGAAAGAATACATGTACTCATGAATGATGCACAACATAAAAGGGGAAAAAATGGATAAGTAATAGTAAGATCATCGTACCCAAACAGGAACAGACACCCACTCTACTATTGTCGTGTATCCTAGAAGAAGACGCAACAAGGACAATATATGGCCAAGAAATTGTCCATCTCCCCTCACTTTAGGTAGGATTATAGTTGACCGTACAAATTTATTGATAAATACTTAATAGAGCGCAAACTTGAACATACATTTGACATGTGCTTGACGTCCAATTTCACTTAATTGATGTCCAAATTTGATCTAAATCAACTCTTCATCAATAATTTGTACTCACTTCCAACCTATAGTACAAAGGGGAATGATGACAATTTCTTGTGATCCATAATCCATGTTGCATCTCCTTTTAGGATGCACACTGGTCAGTACCTTTTGTTGGCTACTATGTTGCACAAATAGTGACACGGATATCGATAAGGACATGATACAATTAATGGAAACATAAATTTTTAAATAGGTACAACATATTCACCAGTGTTGGACGATTACGGATACACACACCGTTTTGCCGGGTCCAATGCAACATAGGTTGGCTGTATTCGATTGAGGCGGTACTAATATATAATTGCTTTTTACGTTTCATATTTTCTTCTATGTTACACACCGAATGATCAAGGATAAGAATTCTTATACATAATCTTTGATATTCATGGTTTTAAATTTAACAAGTTTATATATATATATATATATATATATATATATATATATATATATGCTTTTGATAACATAGCCAAGAAGGGTGTAAGTTAGTATTGTACCCAAATTAATTTTTCACTAAATGACCATGTAAAGTCATTGATGTTAAGGACCATTTGGTAAATGGATTTGAGATGTTGAATTTTAAAATCCATGTTCATTTAATTTTGGTGAGAAAATTGTCAAATACGGCCCAAAATAATGAACATGTTTATTAAATGAGCTCAATATGGCTTTTAAAATTTAAAAATCAAGTATATTTACCAAAACCTTTCTGAGTTTAACAAACCACATACAATGATAACATACACCCTTCTTTGGGTATGTTAACAACCAATACATAATAGGAATGTATGTTTATGTCCTCTATGGATCATTGACTTTTTTCCACACAAAAAAAGTAGAAGAATCTACATCGTTCATTTTACATCCTTCAAGAACATCCTAATATATGTAATTTCACAATAAATGTATTCTTTTCTAATTACAATTCATCTTGAATATTAATTCACCTTTGCCAATATCTCTATATTATTGTGTACACTCACCATTGAGAAATTGGAAAGAAAGGGGACCTGATCCTCATCCATTTCCTTCTTTTAAATAAGACAACAGTACCGTTGGCAGCTGCAACCAATATAGGAAATGGCCCCTATAGGAAATGGTCGCAAGTGAGGCAACAATGAGGATCAACTACGTTTGCAAACTCACCGGTAGGCGGTAGCGGATATCGATCCAATTAACTTTGGTAATGACAAGGAGACGAGCACTATCTGGCAACAAAGATTAACATAGGCAACATAGGCAATAGTGACACACTGACGGAATATTGTAGGTACGTCAGGATACTTTCCCAATTAATTTATTAATATTTAAAATATATGGTACATGGTGGATACAGCGCGTCCTATCCAATTTGAGATCCGGTACATACTTAATATTGGGTAGGCTAATATGCAACTGAATACCTTAAAACTTTTTAAATTAGCAAGTAAATATCCTTAACTATTGGAAGTTCTTCATGTGTTAAATATGCATGTAAAAGGACAAAATACCACTCTAACAAACTAAAGAAAAGAAAAAATCTGGAAAAAAATACCCTAACCCCAAACACAGGCTAGGGCTTTTATTTTTATTTTATTTTACATTTTAATCTTTTTACAAAAAAGAAGCAATTACCATTACTAGGGCAAAATAGTTTTAAAAGGGATGAATTGACGAAAACTGTAACTATAAACGAACAGGAGGTAGCAACTTGCTAACAGCCCAATAGTTCAAGGGTATGTAGTTACTAATAAAAAAAATTCATGGTACTTAGTTGCAAATCAAGAAAGGTTAGGATGTTTAGCTGCAAATTAGCCTATTGGTTATGTTTTCATTAAAATACATGCTTTATTAATTAAACCCGTTACAATGACCGGATAACCCGACCTACTAACTTAAAGTCAAGGTGGGTTCTCTCTTTCCCTGCTCCCTCTTTGCAACCTCTATGTTCCCCTCTTTAAACTTTTTCAGTGGAACCCCTCCTACGAGAAACGGCAATGACTACAACAACTTGGTAACTAGTAAGATTTTAATTTTCTTTTCATGTCTTATTTCCTATCAAAATTTGTTTGTATACATAATTGTTTCTAGACTCTAGATAAATATATGTTTTAGGATCTAAGCATGCTGATTTTTTTTCTTACTTTTAATGGATTTTGGCTGGATTTTTAGTCCTTTTGTTGCAATTTTTTGTTCTTATTTTGCTGGAATTTTTTGCAGGATTTATTTTTTGAAAGTTTTGCTTGACCCAAACATGAGGAGACCCTATCAGTTATGAAAGTTGATTTATGAATTTTTGGTTGAATTATATAAACTTTGAATTGTTTTTGATGTAGGGAGGCATAGGTAATGGCAATCCAATTGTGGCAACGTGTAAGACAATACGGACGGCATAATGCCATTGATCCGATTATGACGAGAATGAGAACCCCACTACAGATACCAGGCACCACCTTGGACGGCCACGCCAAAGATACATCAAAGAAACAACTCCATTTTGCACAGAAGTGATAGCTTTATTATAACTTAATCATTCAATAGCTTGATTTTTACTTTCAGATTGCTTGCTTTTTACTTTCAGATTGCTTGCTTTCTAAAGCTTGGAGACAACAGCACTGAGGTGGTGGTTGTCGTACTTGTTGACTCTCCAACTACAATTGTTGGATTTGTTGACAAAGTTCACCAAATCACGATATCATAGAGTTATCAGCGACGAGGTGGCATAGCGAATTCCTTTTTTATGTAGGCGGTGATGGCGAGTGGCACTGATGGCGAGCAAATGATTATGGTGATGGCAAAATCAGTACAGGAAAGGGAAAGGTGATGATGATGATGATGATGATGTCATGACGTAGGCGGAGTATAACTACTTGACGAATCGAGCGCCGATATTAATTGACGTAGGGAGTGATTGGGGTATCGGCAAATACTTGTAGTGAGGTCTAGTTCTTCTCTTAGACTCATACTACTACTTGGTAGTTGGTCCACTTCTTAGGTCACTTTGGGAAGGGGGCAATCGACCATTTTAGGCTTTACCCTTTCCTCAGTCTCCTTCATCGAAAATTGCAATTCGAACATATATTCAAATGTCACCTTGGTACATACCCTAATCTCTTCATTTAGGATTTTTTTAATAGATGTGCCTTCGCACTAAAATATGATCCTTAAAGGTTACCTGATTAGAAGTCCAGCTCCTATTTCCGTCTTTTATTTCTCTCCCTTACTATAGTCACATATAGACAAAGAGGATGTTAATCATCCCGTTGTCAATTGCTCGAAAACCTATTAATAACACTAGTAGAACTACTCAACGCACATGAAGAAGTCATAATCATATAACTAAATAAAAAACCAAATATTTAATGCTTTGACAAATGACAACATATAAAAAAACAGTGTCTATAACACAAGGAGATTATTCAATTGGAGGAACTAATTCATAAAAGACCATATTTTGCAGATATCCCCGATATCCCTGAAGTTGACAAGTAGCATTAAAAGAAAAGGTAACCAAAAAAGAGAAACTAGAAACTAGAAAGTCTCATATAAAATGTCTTACTTATAAAGCATGAAGAGAAGTGTGGAACTAATTCACAATTAATCTAAAGGGATCCCACAAATTTTCAGGAACCGAAACAAAGATGATTCACAGTTTATATAATTCAACAAAAAATCCATAAACCAACTTTCAACTTTCATAACTGATAAGGTCTTCTCATCTTTGCTAAATAAAAAAAATCCCAGCAAAAATCCAGAAAGAATGTTAAGGGGAAAAAAAAGATTATCATGCTTAGATCCTTATGCGTATTTCCTACACTTAAGCTTAATTCCTACACTAGAATTCTTGAATCAATTATGCATATTCGCTTCATACTCAGTATGGGTACGGGTAGTGAGTACACTCATTTTCTTCGTACGCAATAAGAGGGGAGAAGGCTTAACTAGTACGCTTTGGTTCGTGTGAAGAGTAGTTTGCTTGTGTGTATATTTCTTTGTGTCAACAAGGAAAAAATTTGTCTTACAACAATCTAGGCATACCCACAGCGTATTTCAGAGTACCTGTGCTTCATAGTATATAAGTGATGGTGCTTAAAAAATCTTGCAATAAAATTGTTATCATAATTATTAAAACATTAATATAATTGATTATCCTGTTACATAAGAATTATTGTGCTTTAGAGTTTAGACTTGTAGTTAATGATTACATTTGGCTCGAAAGTGATAATCTTCTAGTAAGTTTATTATTATTATACACACAAATGTGACAGAATTTTGTTGTAATAAAACTTTTACTGCCTTGAACGAATTGAATGTATCGTCGACAAAATAAGAATACCAACAATTTGAAATCCACTACATATAAACCCTTCATAATGTACACTTATTCTGCCATCTGCAGGTCTTTCATCTTCACAGGAATGCAACAAAAACCTCGCAAGGAAAAAGAGATGTTCATTTCAACCCAAACTATTCCCACCCTGTCAAGGCCCAATATTATGGCTAAACCAAATATATCCTTACATCTCCATTGTATGGTTAGAAAAACAACTGGAATCAACACAAAAGTTGTTTCAGTAGCACATATGATTATCATTAACTCAAAATATATATACAAGCATTGGTTTTGTAAGAACTATCATTATTGCATCTCCTCTGATTTTGACTCTGCAAGCTAATGTTAGATTTTCAAATATTTGATTCAACATTTGATATCTCCCTGCATGACTAGGTCAAATATAACAGGCTCAAAATGAGGCAGGTAGTGAAGTCAGTTAATTACTCACAAACAAGATATTGGAAACAAGTATAATAAAATGAACTCGTCTACAAATTAGCATCAAAGTGTCCCTTTGCATTAGTAGTAACTTTACTAACCTACATTCCTCTGACCCAACAATAAGAAAACTATTGATTTCTCTCTCTCCAACACGCCAGCACATGATAAGGGAGAGAAAATATAGAACATATATACACAACGAAAATGTAGATGTACAAAGAACATGTATACATAAGGGAAATGCATATAGAACTCACGCTTCCTCTAAATCAATAACTTTGATAGCAACCTCTTTGTTCGTCTCCTTGTCGATTCTGCAATTTGAAAAGCCATGTAATAATTACCCTATTAATAGAGGAACAAATGAATATTGCCTGAATTCAATTAAAAAACGGCATGAATTTGAGATGCACTAGGAAGTGTCAGATACTGTGGGCAGGCCTTTCCAGAGTGAAAAAGTACATGCAATAAACTATTAGTTTCAAGGACATTGCATATATCATCATAGTACATAACTCTGCCACAAAAGTTTGCTTCAGAGGACCAATTTTGTGCTTTTTATAAACAGAAACTTAAACTTGGTTAAACTGTCTTACCTAACAGCCACACAGAACAAGAGTATGAGTGGAAAACAGAACGCAGTTATCTAACTGATCATTATTAAATCTCGAGGGGTAAAGAATAATCTACCTTCAAAGGTCAAATAGCCACAACTAAGGTGGTGCAAAAAGACTGGTAATTTGATGTCCCAAAACTTCTCCTTAAACCTAATCGGTTTCTCCATTGGCAACTACCAGGTGTAGTTTCAATAACCATCCAATCATCCATCACTTGCTCAAGAAAAGTAGTTGAAGATACCTTCAACTAACAAAGTTAAAAACTTGATTGCTTCTTCCAAATTCAACCACTTTCTGCATTGACAATTATGCCTAGGATTGACATACAAAGAGTTAAGTCCTCTGTAGGAAGGTGGAATTGTGGAAAAATGCTTCCAATTTATTGGAATTAGATGAATCGATAAGAGTGACATGCAGAAAAGCAACATTGACATTCCATCCCCTAATAACTTAATCAACAACTACTAAAATGAACAAGTACAGTCAAGAAGTATGAAACCAGTTAAGAACTATAACATCTGAACATTGATAAGACCCCATACCCCGCCCCAATCCAGAATATAACCATCGGAGAGGGAAGAGGAACACATTCTTCAATCTAGCAAGCATAACAGCGTTCTTCCGCCTTAGCAGCTCATGTCTGACACAGAATATATTTGTACTATGCTTCCCTTCAATCACAAAATGCAACAAAAACTCAAACAAAGATATGTGCAAGCTGCAATTATGTCAAATGGAAAACCACAGTACATGAGTTTCTAATTAAACATTGTGCTTTCGACCTATCATTAAATCATAGGTGAGACATTTAATGACGAAGGGGGGAAGGATATCATAATTAGTAGACAAACTTCAGCCAGATGAAACAAAGTGATGTTTAAACGAAACTCCATAAGCCAAAAGACAATATATAGACAAATTTCAGCTAATTTATTTGCTTGGGTATCTACAGTGATGACAAGTCCATCAACAATCTCCTTAATACAATAATCCATTTTGACTCATAATGTAAATCCTATATTTAGTCAAAGGCAAACAAAGATCCAGCCTTCCAACATTTTTCTCATGAAGCTATGGATGTCTTTTATACTAAGTGCAGGCCCTTTCTACTAGCACCACAAGAATGTTCTAAAAAGTTAAAAAAAAAAAAAAAAAGTTCTACATTTTAGTTAAGGCTTCGCACTTCTAGCTTAATAAAGGGGAACGGAAAGTCTCTAAGAGCCTCCTTGGGCGTGGAGTTGCCAAGTTTGAAACTTGGCTTCGGCCCCTATGTTGCACAGACACATATTCGACATGACACGTTTCAGACACGACGACACAGATTCAGCACCTATTTTGGAGTGGTTGTGCATGTCGGATAGGTGTGTCCGATACGTGTGTCTGATCCGACACAATACGGGCACGGCATGAATTTTGGAGTGTCCCTGCTTCTTAGTTGGGCCCAGCTGTAGGGCTGTCTTTCTTTCTAAAGAAAGAAAAGGAAGACAGAGGGAGGAGAAAAGCTTAAAAGGAAGTTAGACAAAAGCATTATGGATATCCTTGCCAAAGTTTTGCCACATATAAAAGATCATATGACAATTCATAGTTTACAATGGTCTATTAACAAATTGGCTTCAAGATTCTCGTAAGTTATGGTGTGATGAGAGTTTTGGATGCCACCTACATGCATCAAGAGAATTAATGTGTATGTATGCTAGTGCGCGTGGATAGGTGGTGGTGTGCGAGTATGTAGACATGTGTGTCTCTCTATATTTTGTAGATTTGCATTTTATATGTTTAAAATTTTTATTTTGTTTGACATAAACATTCTTTTGCAGGTTGGTCTCAATCAACTAAAAGATCCAATTGCAAGATACTCACCCGAAGAACTATGGAAATATCTTTTCACTAAATCGTTTTCCCTGATAACTAACTACTGTCTACATTAGACCAATCCATTCTTCTATTCAAGTTTGGCTCCCTATAACTTCCATTAATATGTCAATGCACCTTGATTTGAGGATGGCTATCATTCATGAATAATGAAAAATGAACAGAATTTTCATATCTAAAAAAATTAGACAAGTGAATGTGCCATGCATGTAAAGTTTATCTACTTATACAAGAAGTAACCTCCTAGTATATTTGAGTATGGAGTGATAAAAAGATCAAGAAATGCATAAAAGGTTAAGATTCCTCTTTTAGTTTAGCCTCCCAAGCAATTAACTTTTGTAATAAAAAATGTACTGATTGGATATATACAATGAAGGTCTCTCTACCTTTCCATATATATATTGCTTTCTTGATTTACATGAAAACTAATATAATCTTAATATTAATTTATTTTTCTTAGCATCTGGACGTTCTATATGGATTTGTTTGGGAGAGTATATAAGTAGAAAGTGGATTTATCAAAGAGTGAGAAATAGAATACAAGTGACTGACTAAAAAAACATGAAATTTTCTTATTTGCTTTACAGAGTAGCATCGAGGAGCAAAATACAAGTCAATAGGATCAAGTCATTAGCTAATAACTAGCATAAACCAGAATCCATAAAAGCTAGATATTCTTTTCTCCCATTGTATTGAGATAAAAAAAATACATCTAATATTTCAAGGTTTAAGCACCTTTATGTCATGAAGCTGCTTCTGACAGCATATGGGAAATTGTTGTCAAAAGCAACCGAAAATTTGAACTAACTTATCAAAAAAAATTGATAAGCTTTTGTTACCAAACAACCTTGGAATGCTTTCCAAGAAAGAAGGGGGGGAAAAAGCAGAAACTGCCAAAAATAAGCAATCCCAAACCCAGCCTAAGCCTATTCTACTCACGATAAATGTGTTGGATGTTGTGCAGGAAAATGAAGGAAGAAAATCAGAATGCAGCAAAAAGATGGATCTTCATGCATCGAGCAATATTGCTTATTGTCACGGCTTTAGTGTTTTTGCCTACACCTCGTTCCATGCAATGCACGAACTTCCTTCTCGAAGGCCCGTGCAATCATTCTCCAAATGCTTAGCTAGATTGCTAAGACGAGCATGAGAAAATATGGAGCAAAAGAGAGAAACTGGAATGTTGAAAACTTCACTATACTAGAGAGTTTACAACTTCTTGGTTCATGAGGAGCAAATGAGTCTTTCAATTATTTATCGGCTCCAAAAGGCCTTACAATAAACTTCTAGAAAAAGAAAAATCTAGGCCTAAAATATTTACATGATGAAAAAATTCTAAAACTTCTAGAAACTTGGTGAAGTTTCTTGGAGTTCAAGAGGACTCTACAACATTCTGGAAAATTCTAGAGCATTCCAGCTAAATCTCTCGACTTATTATGTTGTGCAACATTATCTAAGTGGAAAAAAAATTCTCATGTGTGACTTTCTCCCCCACATGTTTTGTCGACGCTCTCGTCGACAGGTGCACTAAGTCTCCGAAAGACTTCCACTCCCGCAGTCATGGTCTTCGCGTGTCGTGCCTTTTTTTTCTTTTCATACGACCCTCCCTAAGCTTGTCCATCTTTCTCCTCGGTATCGAAAGCAAACTGGTTCACCGCATCACCTTTCCCCGTGGTCCATACCCTTCTAGGCACAGAAAGAGGCTCGAACATGCTATCAGGTCGCATATCCACCACATCTCGTAGGCGCACATAGTCCTCCATACCTCCACGCATGCAAGTCATGTTGCGACTGTCGACCCAAACGTCCATCGTGATCCTCGAGCGACACCTTACATGAGTCACTCCACTTCCGTACACATATCTTTGTCGCATCTGCCTCCTCGCAGTCCACGACATCCTTCTTCTTACTTTGTACCCCAGCTTGGTAGCACGATACACCTTCCTCTGCGAAAGTGACTCCTCGAGATTGTCCTTTACAACATCCTTGGTCCCGTTTGGAAGGTCTTCTTGCTCGAAGTCGACCTTCATCTCGAGTACCGCTAAGTAGGCCATCTCCCTTTTGCTATCCTCCCTGAGCTAGCTGAATGGCAGAGACAGCTTTCCCTTTTGATGGCTCACCTCGTGTAAACTCACCATGTACGACGAGCCATCCTCCATAAAGCTGACGACTCACAATTGTGACATTATAATTGTCATAGTCGCGATTAGGAAATCCATGCCAAATATCTTGAAGTCATCCAATGATATAACGGTGAATTTGGCAACACCCAACCAATGTCCTATCTCCATGCAAACTCCATTGGCTACACCATACACGGGAGAGTCGTTGAGTTGATCGCAGCGACGGACCTCCACCCCCGAAATAAAGTTATGAGTGGTGCATGTATCAACCAATGCATGTGTGCTCATTTCATTGATCCTCGTGTCAACGTACATGAGCTCCCTGCTCGGAATCTTCGACAGAACGGACTTGGCCTTTAGGGCGTTGAGTAAGCGTAACACTCCCATGTGCGCTCCCACTTCGTACTCCCCATCCTCTACCTCCTCGCATCGAACGACATCGACACACTTGCTCATGTTATGGCAATCCCGAGCATAGTAATTTTTTCCACATATGAAGCACAAAACTATCCGCTCAGGTTAAGCCTTTTCATGCTTCTTTCCCTCGGACGAACCTTTCCTAGGAAAGCTCTCCTTCTCTCCTCCATCATTCTCCTTGGTGGTCTTTGGCTTGGCCTCGACATTGTTGTTGTCCCACATGTACTCGACGAACCTCTCGACTACTGCCATGGCAACGTTCAAGTCTTGCACCCTCTGTCGCTGCAATTCTTGAACCGTCCACGGTTGAAGTCTATCTAGGAAGAAGAATGATTGATCCTCCTCGCTCATGCCAGATATCGCGAGCTTCAAACGTGTGAAATCCGCAAGGTACTCTTTGACCGTCCCGCTATGCTTGAGTTGTCGCAAGCTTTGTCTCGCCGCAAACTCCACATTCTCCAGATAGAACTGAGACTTGATCTCCTTCTTGAGATCCTCTCAAGTCTCAATAGAGCACAAACCCTTCTCTATTTACATGCACCTATGCCGCCACCACAACATAACATCTTCTGTAAAGTAGAGTGAAACAATGTTTACCTTCTCGACCCCATCGTCGATGTGCAATGCCTTAAAGTATCGCTCCACATTCCACAATAAGTTCTCCACTTTTGGCATCTCGTACCCTACTGAAGGGTTTCGGCTCGGGGATCTTCCTTCTCGGTACCTCCCTACTCGAAGGTCCACCGTTCGCAACGGCCTTCTCCAAAATGGCAAGTTTGTCTTGAGTTCTTCACAACTCTCGACCACGGTCTTCAGCTCCTCGTAGCCTCGGACCTTCCAGTGCAAGTCCTTAATCTTCGCACAATATACTTTGAACTCCTCCTCAAGTGCAGATCGGATTTCTTGAATTTGCTTCGGGAATATTGCTATGGACGAAATGATGTCACTCTCCAACCCATCGCAGGACTCATCTAGCCTCGTATTGCTTTGCTCCACGGAGCCCATGTGCATTCATATGTCCCTCGAACTCGTCCTCAAGATCTCGAGACGTTCTGCAAGGTCGACAAAGGTACGCTCCGTCATAGGATCCTTACTCTTGCCCTTCTTGTTTGTCTTACATTCGTCCCCTTAGGCGACGTAGGTCCCTCCTGGACGTTCTTGGATGTCGATATGGCACCAACCGAACTTCGTTCTGATGTCACTTGTCACGGCCTTAGTGTTTTTGCCTACACCTTGCTCTATGCACCGTATAAAGTTCCTCCTTGAAGACCCGTGCAAATCTTCCCTAAACGCTTAGCTAGATTGTTAAGGCAAGAATGAAAAAATATGGAGCAAAAGTTAGAGATTGGAATGTTGAAAAGTTCACTATACTATAGAGAGTTTATAACTTCTTTGATAGTAAGGAAGAAATAAGCCTATGAGCCTCCCACTTATTTATAGGTTCCCAAGGGCCTTACAAGAAATTTCTAGAAAACTTCTGAAAAAAGAAAGATCTAGGCCTAAGATATTTACATGATGGAAATATTCTAGAACTTCTAGAAACTTGGGTAAGTCTCTTGAGTGTTAAAGAGGACTCCACAACATTATGGAAAATTCTAAAGCCTTCCAGCTAAACACCTTGACTTGTTGTATTGTGCAACATTATCTCGGTGGAGCAAAAAATCTCGTGCGTGACATCATGCTAGCATTATTTCCACAAACAAAATGATGTATGATTCTCACAAAAGAAAATTCATATTGCATCAATTAGGCATGTGCAAAAAAAAGTTATCAGCAATCAATTGTTTGTATACACTTGCCAAAATTATGTGCATCACATAAATAACCAAATTGCACATGTAGGTTTCCGAATTTCATTAGTAACACGGCTTCAATGACTATCATGTCAACATTGTGGATTGACTTATTCCTGCCAAAAGAGAAATATCCAGTGACACCAACTGAAAAGCCAGATGAAGTGCAAGAGGCTGGAGGCTTTCCAAGATTCTGATGATGAATTTAGTGGATGAGCGTTCAGAATAACCATAACCTTTCTTGTTTGCAAAAAGACAGCAGATCAAAACATATGCCAGACAGAATGCAAAAGGGTGGGCCACTTTCAATGATTCTGATGATGTATTTAGCGAATAATCTCATTCAGGATAACTGAACCTTTATCGTTTGTAAAAGACTGCAGACAAAAAACATATGACCACTTTCTATCCGTGGTCCACAAAACAAGGAAACCTATTCATTTAGAAATCCCCTCTAATCTCCAAACACACTGTCAATTTACTGTTTCAAACTTCTGTTCTACAAATAGTTCAGTCCTGACCAATTTAGTTAAAACTAAATTTTACCATGTAATACAGCAATAGCAAAGGTAAATTCTGGAAGAACTACCATTGAATATAAATATTCCTTTTCGAATATATTCATCCCAATTGAATTTCTCAATATTCCTTGGCAGTATCTACAGTAAATAGATGGTTGGTTTTCTCGTATTTAAAGTCACGGCCTACTGCAGCTGGATAATTACCGCTAACAAAACTCTGCCATCTTCCATAGATATCTGTCAACGTATAAAAAAAAAAAGCGCAATTCATGTTTGAGCCATAATGACCTAACTAGTTCAAAATTCAGTTTTTTCACCTTGTTCACATCATAGGAAGCACAGACACTGCAAAATTAGTGTCATGTAACTGTGGCGTCATGTCGGGCATGTATCTAGAAATGACTCATGCACTCCAAAATACACTAGGAAGTACCAAAACCAGCATCATGTCAGTTAGCCGATTTTAAATCATGTCATTTTGTATATGTGTCCGTACAACGTACATTTCTAAGCCACTTGGATAAAAAGATCAACATAAACTAAGAATGTCCATAAAATTTAGAAACTTTTCATAAATAGGAGAGAAAACACATTTCTAGTTTAAATCCAGATGATCCAAAAGGAGTTGGAACCTAAGCCCAACTTAAAAAAGAACATTGTAGCACACTACCACTCATGAAATCCTCCAATTTCACTTTATCCATATCTAAGCCAAGTTGATCAAAACATCACAAACCAATGATTTTAACAATCAGTCATATTTGGAAACAAAACCCACATACAATTTGCGCTCAATGGATTAAGAATCAACATAGTCATAGAACTCACCATAATACATGGAAATTTGTCAATGGGAACTGAAACCCACTTCCAATTGAGGCCCAAATTGTTTAAGAACCGGCAGAGTTATACAGAAACCATCATAGGTCATGGAATTTGTCAAGAAGACCAAAAATGTGTTAAAAACCGAACTTTTCACCTAAACCAACAGAAATTTTCAATTGGGAACCAAACTCACTTCCAGTTTGTGACCAAATGTAAACGAATCCACGTAGATCATGGAAATTTGTCAATGAGGAACAAAATTCAAGCTTCCATTCAAGCCAAGATTACCAAAAATGTTTAATATCTGAACTTCTTCACAAAATCCAACACATTTCTTGGAGTGGGGCTGGGACAAGCCAAATGTTTAAGGATCGACATAGTCATTAAGAACTCGACATAGTCAATAAGAACTCGCTGCACTCATAGAATCAATGGGGAACAGAAACCACTTCCAATTTGCGCCCAATTCGTTGAGAATCGACGTAAGACATTGAAAACCATCCTCCAATTCGAGCCACGACGACAAAAAAAAACACTAAAGATCCAAACTTTTCACCTAATCCAAACAAAATTTCTAAACGGAAACAGAAGCCCACTTTCAATTTGCGTCTGTGTCGTGTCCGACACGATGCGACCTATTACTGAACTCACTATAAGCCATCGAAATTTGCCAATGGAGATGAGAACCCTATCCACCCACTCTCAAATCGAGCCGAGACCAGCAAAAAAAGGGGCTAAAATTCCAAACTTTCCGCAAGAGTTCACGAAGGGGAGCAAGACCTAGTTCGAACTCGTCCCTGAATCACCAAAAATCCAACCAAAATCAAGAAATTATTGGAGATTTGGAGTTTACCCCTTGAAAACATCGCCGAAGGATCCTTTGCCGATCAGCTCGAGCGAGCTGAACCGGGCCTCAATGGCCGCAGCCATCGACGCCGAGTCCGACATCTCAGCCCGATCCGAGCTAGAACCAGTTGAGGGGAATGGATGATGAATCTCTGCAGGGACCAACGAGAAAGACTAGAGATCGTTTTGATTTGAAGTGGAGAGAGAGATCAAATAGTTGATGGCGATTTTGATGTGAGAAAAGAGGAAGAAGAAGAAGTGAGCAGAGTTGGGAACAATGTTATTTATGTATTTTATATTTATGGTCTAAATTATAATATTATAGAAAATAAAACTATCAAGCTTGCATTTATTTTTATTTTTGTTGTGAACAGCTAATAAGCATCAAAGTTGGGCTGCCAACAAATTAAGGGCCATATTCACACCAACCCTAAAATACCCCCTATATATTCTCTTTTCTTTTTCTTTTCTTTTTCTCCATCCTACAACAGTGAGATCTAAGTTCTATTTTTGCTAGATTTTCCAATAATCTATTATGCATCATTTTTTTCCCATCATTTTTTTTTTCTTGATTGGTATAGCAAAAAAAAATATCAAAGAAAAAAATTTGAGAGATTACTTTTGCCTCATAACCCACAAAATTCATAGAATAAAAAGAGAATATTTACCTAATTTACAATTCTTCATATAAATTATATACCTTATATGTCTCCAATGTACATGTATCTAATCATACTCATCACAACAAATCTATAATTGTGCCAATTACCAATCACCACATCACAGTACACTAGTATAGCTTTCAATACATTATACAATCAGCTCTCGATACAAATCCGGTAAACCAACATAATGAATAACTAATCCATCAAATTTTATACAAAAATATACTATAAGTCCTCTAGGATCCTCCAAAGCCATCCTCAATGCTAATCTCCAAGTCAACTTTGATATGTCAACGGATCTGAGCAAAGTAGCATACATCTCAAACTACTAAACGATATGATGCAATAATATAAATAAACAATAATCTGTAAATGAACAAGTGAAATACATGACTACATGCACTATCTATGTTTAGCAAGTGCAATCAGAACACCAAACAAGCATGTAAGGGTTGATCAGGATAAGGCGCATGATGTGCTAGCAATCAATCAATTGTTTGGACATAAGGCACGTCGCATGATGTGCTAGCAGTCAATAGTTGTCCAAGCCAGGTAAACTACATGTTGTATAGTATCCTCCCTCCCGACATGACTCAATCAATCAAGACACAATCAATGACACGTGATACATGAGTGCAATAATATATGAATACAATCTCGTAAAGTAGAGTGAGGGAGTATGTACTTGCCTTTTACCAAGAATGGGGATTATGCAAAGTCCTCTTGAGCAAAGTTGGTTCAGACAAGGCCAATGAGCTCAACTGTATTGGATACGTGTCCTCGTGTCCGATTCGAGAAATTTTGAATCAACACTCTGTTGACAAAATCGTTGCTACCATTAAATCTGACAAGTTCAAGCTCCTCGATCAAGAGTCACTACCGGAATAAGACAAATTAGCAACGCCTAAAAATGTCGCTAATTCGTCAAGAAATGTCGCTAATTTAAATTAGCAACGTTATTAGTGAAGTTTCAGGAAAGTCACGTTTTAGCTACTCACTGACAAGGAAAATGCCGCAAAAAATCGCTATAGCGACGAATATTAGCGACGATAAGACGTCGCTAATATTTATATAATTAGTGACGATCAGCGTTGCATCATCGCTATATTAGCGATGTATGTTGTGTCGATAAATGTCGTTAATATTTATATAATTAGCAACATTTTGCTACATAATTTGTGATATTTTGCTAAGTCAGGATGACATGGCAAATATTGTCAGGTTAGCATATTAGCGACCGAATAACGACGTCCATGGTACAGAGTAGTGACGTTATGATACCAATTAGCGACGTTTTTATGCGTAAATTGGTATCAAAATGTCGCTACTTTGTACCATGGACGTCGTTATTTAGTCGCTAAATGTCGTTAATATGCTGACCTAACAATATTTGCCATGTCATCCTGACTTAGCAAATACAAAATAGCGACTATTTTATAATATTCATATTTCCAAGTTGCTAATTGGTATCAGAACGTCGTTAATTGGTATCAGAACGTTGCTACTCTGTATCATTGACGTTGTTAATTGGTATCAGAACTTCGCTACTGTCATGCCCCGATCCCGCAGGGGGGCCGTTCGTCCTCGCTTGGGCCCTTGCAGGACCGATCGTCCTCGCTTGAGCATGATATCGTGCAAGCCTAAGCTGTGCTTGCACAAGGCCAAAGCTTGAACAAGGGCAAGTAAGCTATTCAAGACGGGAGCACCGGCACAATATTGCAGAAAAATAAAGAACACAATGGCATAAGGAAACAAGATCTTTATTGATAATCAAGATGTGATACAAGCGGCGCTTGGCCGAGATTATAATTCGCTCAAGCTCTCTTTCTCTCGATTACAATGACATCGTTCCATACATTACATCCCTTTATACAAAAGCAGCTCAAAGAAACCTCAATATGGCTCAAGGCATCGACACTAGATTTCTGGCTCCTGGGGATGAGGCACGGCTATCGCTTCCTCGAACGATCCAGTACCTGAGAACAAGAAAACTGTTGGTAGGTCAACACTTTGGAGAAAGTACTGGTGAGTCTAAAATCAACGAACAGAAGCAACACTTCCTGAAACCAACACTAAGTAAGCATGTGAAAAAATATTACATTACTAGTGATCTCGCTACTTTTACCTAGGTTTATTTCATGCAGCACATGATTAGAGTCAGTTTACATCTTTTCAAAAATATGTCTTTGAAACCAGTTTGCACATTCAATACATACAAGCAAGTTATAGAGACAGTGTTCTATCGTACAGTGTGCAGCATGTATCGTGAGCCATATTCGATCTCTTAGGAACAAAAGTTATCTTTAGTGGACTGTTAATCTTAAATCAAGATAAGTGCATCAAGTGGACTATTCAATTCAATACAATGGGGCCAGCAACATATTCAAGTAAAACAGATATATCTCATTTAGCATAAATGACAAGGAACATAAGGAAATATAAGTGATCACTTATTCAGTGATCCTTACCCATGGTCGAACGGTTATCCCTGTAGTAGACATACAAGTTAGCAACATATGCATATATATAAACGAGGTTCTCCTTCCCTGTCCGTCTCTGCATTAAACAGTTAGGTATGCAAGAATGCTAGCATAACATACGTCCTAACTACATGATGGCCCCCTCCACGGGATTAGCAGCTGGGACGTACAAGTTCATCTCACTAATAGACCTATACCATACCCTCCCGTAAGTAAGGACTACAAGCCTCAGGGTATATAGATCTTTACCAGGCCGAATGATCTCCAGTGCCCCAAGAACCGTTTGAGAGATAAACCTTGTGCACAAGTTGTCCTGACCAAATGCATGAATGCAAGTTCTTATCAGATAAATACCATATGATGCCCATGATCAAGAACAAGTAAGCAAGCATATAAATCAAGCTATAGAGCCGGAGCTCTCAATTCTCTTGTCTAATAGATACACCCTCTCGTAAGTAAGGACTTCAAGCCTCAAGGTGGACTATTAGTCTAGATGCACCAGTTTAAGTTATTCATACAGTTTTATCTCTTTATAAAGCGATCAATAAAATATGTTCAAGTAATCTAGCTTTTTTAACAAGTAACAGACAAGAGCAGTTCTATAAATCTAGTATGCAATTCTATTTCTTTAGTGCGATGGCGAACAGGCAAGCAATCTTTTCTTTAAGCAAGCATAGTAGTCATTCCTCTATCTCTCTTAGACAAGTATGTAGTTCTACTCTAGTTTAGCATGTGATACAAGAACAAGTTCAAGCAATCTTTTACTCTTTCTTATTAGCATAGCAATGGTTCTTCTATTGACAAGCATTCAAGTTCAAGATAAGCATGCAGTTCTATTATTCATGCAACGAAAACAATAATCTTCTTAGCAACAGGCATTATAAAATACATATTCATTATTAAGGCGTGCAAGAATCAGAGAATAAAGTTCTGCCCACTCACCTAGATCAGTCATCTTCTGGTTCAACAAGGAGCTCTTAAGGAAGATATCATTTTTGAGTCAGCAAACCGATATCTCTTGTACATAGTGCCAACGCGGAGCAGGGCACTACAACTACTCTGTATCATGGACGTCGCTAATTGCTATCAGAATGTCACTACTCTGTACCATGGATGTCACACCCCAGTCCCAAAATACGTAGGACTAGGAATACGTAACACGCCCAGCCGTATGTATACGAACTCCAATATATGGAAACCATATACACACATACATTGTACATGAATATTCAATCCACCAGTGGTAATATATTGTCACACAGAATCTATATCTCATCCACAACACAAATAATCAGTAGAAATAAAGAGCTGAATAACAACTGAATATCAAAGATAAGTATCAAGTCTGATAGTCGGGTGGAAACAAATCCACTACAAAACGACTATACTGAAGTAGCAAAAAGATCTCTAAACAGCGGTAATAAAATCACAGATACTCTGAGGGTAAGATCTTCTCAGTCTGGTAAGTAGCGTCAGGTCCAGGACCGTACTCCTGAGGATACTCCTGCTCGTCCATATCTGGAAAAGGACCAGGTCCTCAAAGGGACGTAACAAGATACATAATGACATGCCAATAAGTACTGAAATATAAACATCAAATGGGTCACCTAACCGTCTAAGTGAATGCAATTTGAGAACAACTTTCCAACACGTGGGCTATCTGGCCAATAAATAGGATTGGCATGATTCTCTCGGAGAATCAGGGGCCTACCAGCATATTGTCTTTTGAACGGCAGAGGCCGACTGCAATATAAAATATAGTGGTCGTCGTCACTCGTTTCTCCAGTAGAGAATTCGGGCGTACAGGAGAAAAAGTGCAAAGGAGCCTAAACGCCTTACTTGTTGTTCTCCCCATCCCATGCTCTAGGCATGTCATATTTATGACACGATAAACCTCTAAATAACTGCCATGTCTACTAGCATACAAAGTTTCTATCAGCAGTCATCCCTAACGCACGGCTCACACGTACATGCGGCCAACACAATACGTAGTTCGGGATCTATATGAAACTCACAACTCGTGTAACAACTGTGTCACGGCCAATGAACCTAATGATGCTCCATAATACTGGGGTAGTCTCATAAAGTAGGTCCAAAATCTACAAGAATAAACATCTATATAAGCAGAATTAAACATGCATGTATCAGTTGGAATGTAAATAATAGTACAATGGCAAGGTATACTTGCCGAGCAAAAGTTCTGTATAGCACGTCCAAATAGTGTTTAGTTCGTTGTAAGAAAATAAAAGTGAGTTAGGGTTTGGAAGAGTTGTGATATATATAGGGATAAGAGACGGTGGGGGTTACTTAATGGTTAAGAAACTACTGCCACTGCTGTTTTCTTTCTTATCATTGGTTTTGGTTGCGGTTGGGGAGTGTTTAGTAATAACAGGTAAAGAGGCGGTGGGGGATGAGTCACATGCGGGGGATGTTTTACGTGCGGTGTAGGAAATTAAGCGGCGGGGTGTACTTTATGCGCGGGTGAAATAAGAAGCGGTGGAGTTATTTTACGCGTGGAATTGCTTTACGCACAGAGAAGGAAATAGCAAAGTTGGGTTTTGCTACTGTTGTTGCTGATATTTTCCTAATGGGTTTGGGTTTGAGGTTAACGGGTTTAGGGTTAAAATCCAAATAGGAATCCAAACCCATTTTCTTTTATTTTCTTTTTCTTTCTTTTTCTAATAAACTATATATATATATATATATATACACTTAGAAAATTCTAGAAATTATATTGGTGCATATGGTTAAGCTAGCAACTGTCCAAAGGGTCTCCTACATGGAATAAATTAGAAAAAATTTATAATGGTCTCATAAATTCTCTAATTGCACAAACACCTCAAATAAATTAAAATAAAAATCTATTTCCTTTATTTAGCTTATAATTACTAAATAAATTAAATAATTAATAATAATAAATACGGTTCTCAGAATTATGGGTTTTATATTCTATCCAACTTATAAAAATTTCGTCCTCGAAATTAAACTAAGCTATGGTAGGAAGTCAAGGATGGTATAAGGTATAAATTAACAAAGTAATTTCATATCTTGGTCCGCGAATAGGTTCGAAAAATGTTTATGCATGTCGTCTTCTCGTTCCCAAGTTGATTCTCCTGGCGTGCCATGCTTCCATGCCACGCGGACCAAGGGAATAGACTGGTCCTCAATACTTTCTCTCGACGATCGAGAATTCCCACGGATTGCTCTTGATATGTCAAGCTTGGCCCAATGGTGATCTCCGAATGGTCGAGAATATGACTGCTGTCTGCCACGTATCGCCTGAGCTGCGATACATGGAATACGTCATGTACTCCCTCAAGTGAAGGTGGTAGTGCAAGTCGATATGTCACTTCTCCCACTCTCTCTAGCACGTCAAATGGTCCAATATACCTTGGACTCAACTTGTCGTGCCCTCCGAATCGAATGGTACCTCTGGTAGGTGATATCCTTAAGAAGACATGATCGTCCTCTTTAAACTCCAAGGAACGACGATGAAGGTCTGCCCATTATTTTTGCCTGTCTTGCGCTGCTCGCAAGTGTCCTTTAATCTTCTTAACGGTCTCAATGGTGTTGACCACTAACTCTAGTCCCAGAATCTGACGTTCTCACATGTCACTCCAACACATAGAAGATCGATACTTCCTTCCATACAATGCTTCAAACGGAGCCATCTGGATGCTTGTCTGATAGCTATTATTGTAAGAAAATTCTACAAGATATAGGTGGTCCTCCCATGATCCTCCAAAGTCTAATATACAAGCCCTCAACATATCCTCCAACGTCTGAATAGTACGCTCTGACTGCCTATCTGTCTGTGGGTGATAAGATGTACTGAATTTCAAACGAGTTCCAAGGCTCTCTTACATGCTCCTCCAAAAGTGTAAAGTAAAGCGAGAATCTCTGTCTGATACAATGCTAACTGGTATGCCGTACAATCTCACGATTTGCCTCATATATAAGTCAGCCAAAGCTTCTGTAGATTGGCCAACTCTAAAAGGCAAGAAATGGGCTGACTTGGTGAGTCGGTCCACTATTACCCATACTGCATCTCTTCCACTTGGACTCTTGGGAAAACCCGTGACGAAGTCCATAGTGATGTACTCCCACTTCCACTCTAAAATCGGAAGTGGTTACAATAACCCTGCTATTCTCTAGTGCTCCGCCTTTACTTGTTGATATACCAAACATTTAGCTACAAAGCGAGCTATTTCACTTTTTATTCCATGCCACCAAAAGTGTTCACGATACATCTTGGTGCCTCCAAGATGAATAGAATATATCGAACTATGAGCTTCTGTCATCAGCTCCTGTCGAATCTCTCCATTTGGAACATAAAGACGACCACCACATCGTAATGTTCCATTATCATGGATGCGCAGTCATGTCTGCTCTCCGGCCTCTATCCTTTCTTTTAATCTTCGGAATCTGGCATCTGTAGGCAATGCTGCCTTAATCCTCTCTACTAGAGATGATTGTATTTGCAAGTTGGCTAGTGTCCCGTCTGCTCCAGGAAATATCACTTCAATGCCAAGACCTTGCAAGTCCCCCAGTAGTTCCCTTTGTGTCGTCAAGAAATAAGCTACTAGCTTCCGGCTTAACGCGTCTGCTACAACGTTAGCCTTGCCTGGATGATAATGTAGCTCTATCTCAAAATCTTTCATCAACTCGAGCCATCGACATTGCCTCATATTTAACTCCTTCTGCGTGAAGACATACTTGAGGCTTTTGTGGTCGGTATAGATTTCCACTCATTCTCCATATAAGTAATGTCTCCATAATTTTAGAGCAAATACAACGGCTGCAAGTTTCAAGTCATGAGTTGGATAATTCTTCTCATGTACTCGTAACTGTCTAGATGCATATGTAATCACCTTGCCATGCTGCATCAATACACATCCCAAACCTTTTCTTGATGCGTCACTGTAGATCACATAGCCTCCTGATCCTGATGGAATAGTCAATATTGGTGCTGAAGTCAGTCGCTTCTTTAACTCCTCGAAAGCGACTTGACACTCATTGGTCCATATGAACTCTTGGTCTTTGCAAGTCAACCAAATCATAGGTGTTGCTATCCTTAAGAAGTTCTCCACGAACCGTCGGTAATATCTCGCAAGTCCAAGAAAACTTCTCACTTCTGCTGCTGATTTAGGAACAT
Organism: Iris macrosiphon; assembly: GCA_036927795.1. Classification (NCBI taxonomy): domain Eukaryota; kingdom Viridiplantae; phylum Streptophyta; class Magnoliopsida; order Asparagales; family Iridaceae; genus Iris; species Iris macrosiphon. The sequence goes on along the minus strand of JAYESA010000004.1, from coordinate 243,895,035 downwards.
GCCATGTCTCGACTGCCGAGATCTTTCCTGGATCAACAGAAATACCATCTCCTGTAATGACATGTCCAAGAAATGAGATCCTGTCCAAGAAGAACTCATATTTACTGAGCTTCGCATATAACTGTTCTCTCCTCAAGGTCTCCAGAACAATCCGCAGGTGCTTCTTGTGCTCCTCGTGGCTCTTTGAATAGACAAGTATATCATCTATGAAGATGACCACGAACTGGTCCAAATACTGATGGAAGACTCGATTCATTAAGTCCATAAAGATAGCTGGAGCATTGGTCAATCCAAATGGCATGACCAGAAACTCGTAGTGCCCATATCTTGTCCGGAATGCGGTCTTCGAAATGTCCTCCTTTCGTACTTTCACCTGGTGATATCCCGATCTCAAATCTATCTTTGAGAACATTTTGGCTCCACTAAGCTGATCAAATAAGTCATCAATGTGTGGCAGTGGATATTTATTCTTTACTGTCACTGCATTCAAGGCTCTATAGTCAATGCACATACGCACTGACCCATCCTTCTTTGGTACAAACAACACTGGTGCCCCCCAAGGTGATGCACTTGGTCGGATGAAACCTTTCTCTTCTAGTTCTTTCAACTGTGTTTTCAGTTCATCCATCTCCTTCTTCGCCAGTCTATAAACATGTGATGCTATGGGTGCTGCTCCTGGCGTCAATTCAATTAAGAATTCTACATCTCTATCTGGGGGTAGTCCTGGCAATTCCTCTGGAAAAATGTCTTAAAATTCTGAAATAATGGGCTGATAGACAACATCATCTATTGCGAGTTGCATACCATCAAGGAATTCTGTGGATCCTTGTACAAACTCAAGTTCAGGTGGAAACAAATCCACTACAAAACGACTATACTGAAGTAGCAAAAAGATCTCTAAACAACGGTAATAAAATCACAGATACTCTGAGGGTAAGATCTCCTCAGTCTGGTAAGTAGCGTCAGGTCCAGGACCGTACTCCTGAGGATACTCCTGCTCGTCCATATCTGGAAAGGGACCAGGTCCTCAGAGGGACGTAACAAGATACATAATAACATGCCAATAAGTACTGAAATATAAATATCAAATCGGTCCCCTAACCGTCTAAGTGAATGCAATTTGAGAACAACTTTCCAACACTTGGGCTATCTAGCCAATAAATAGGATTGGCATAATTCTTTCAGAGAATCAAGGGCCTACCAGCATATCGTCGTTTGAACTGCAGAGGCCGCATGCAATATAAAATATAGTGGTCGTCATCACTCGTTTCTCCGGTGGAGAATTCGGGCGTACAAGAGAAAAAGTGCAAAGGAGCCCAAACGCCTTATTTGTTGTTCTCCCCACCCTATGCTCTAGGCATGTCATATTTATGACACGATAAACCTCTAAATAACTACCAGGTCTACTAGCATACAAAGTTTCTATCAGCAGTCATCCCTAATGTACGGCTCACACGTACAGGCGGCCAACCCAATACGTAGTCCGGGATCTATATGAAACTCACAACTCGTATAAAAACTGTGTCACGGCCAATGAACCTAATGATGCTCCATAATACTGGAGTAGTCTCATAAAGTAGTTCCAAAATCTACAAGAATAAACATCTATATAAGCAGAATTAAACATGCATATATCAGTTGGAATATAAATAATAGTACAATGGCAAGGTATGCTTGCCGAGCAAAAGTTCTGTATAGCACGTCCAAATAGTGTTTAGTTCGTTGTAAGAAAGTAAAAGTGAGTTAGGGTTTGGAAGAGTTGTGATATATATAGGGATAAGAGGCGGTGGGGGTTACTTAATGGTTAAGAAACTACTGCCACTGTTGTTTTCTTTCTTATCATTAGTTTTGGTTGCGGTTGGGGAGTGTTTAGTATTAACAGGTAAAGAGGCGGTGGGGGATGAGTCACATACGGGGGATGTTTTACGCGCGGTGTAGGAAATTAAGCGGTGGGGTGTACTTTACGCGCGGGTGAAATAAGAAGCGGTGGAGTTATTTTACGCGTGGAACTGCTTTACGCGCGGAGAAGAAAATAGCAAAGTTGGGTTTTGCTACTGCTCCTGCTGATATTTTTCTAATGGGTTTGGGTTTGAGGTTAACGGGTTTCGGGTTAAAATCCAAATAGGAATCAAACCCATTTTCTTTTATTTTCTTTTTCTTTCTTTTTCTTTCTTTTTCTAATAAACTATTTTTATATATATATATATATATATATATATATATATATATATATATATATATATATATATATATATACTTAGAAAATTCTAGAAATTATATTGTTGCATATGGTTAAGCTAGCAACTGTCCAAAGGGTCTCCTACATGGAATAAATTAGGAAAAATTTATAATGGTCTCATAAATCCTCTAATTGCATAAACACCTCAAAAAAATTAAAATAAAAATATATTTCCTCGATTTAGCTTATAATTACTAAATAAATTAAATAATTAATAATAATAAATACGGTTCTCAGAATGAGGGGTTTTATAATGGACGTCGTTATTCAGTCGGTAATATATATGTATCAGCGACATTCTGATACCAATTAGTGTCGTTTGTAGACGCATATATTTTATAATCTCTATATTTTCTTTTTTACAAAATAGCGATATTTAGCGACAATCCATGGTACAGAGTAGCCCTAGTCCCAAAATGCGTAGGACCAGGATACGTGGCAATGGCCAGCTACATATCAAGTGGCTATAGCCCAACCCGAATACGTATACGATGTCTATATTAGGGTATAATTTCTAATAAGATAATTCAAACTATATCTCAATTCATATAAAAATAAACATCAAGAATGAGCAACATGTGTCATGGTCTGCAGGCCACTAGCATATACACTCGAATAGACTCAGAAAAATAATATGAGTCTATCAAAACTAGACTATATCGGGAGGATATAATAATAAATAATAATGAATGTAATTACAATTAGATTAATTTTATCAAGAATCCAAAAGACGTCCGATGGAGACAAATCCTCTACTAGTAGACGAAAAAATAAAAGACAAGAAAATAAAACTAACACCATGTTAATAAATTAACTAAGCAATAGCTGAGTCATCAACTGTGGATGTACCCTCATCTGGTGCCTATCTGTAGGACTCTGAGTAATCATGCACACCGGTATTTGGAGAAAGGACCAGGTCCTCATGAACGACGTAGCAAGATACATTGATGCATACTAAGTAAATAAAAAATATAGCATCTAATATAGATAAGTGCAAGCAGGAAAATAACTATAGCATAACCTATACAATAGTCATATACGAAAGATACCAGCTAACTGTTGGCCCAATGTTTATATTGAGTTTTTGAATATGGCTAATCGATTAAGTTTAGCATTATGATAATCAATCAATCACTATAGTAACTTCTACTTCAACTCAACATTGTCCAAATATATATTAATATTATAATATTTATTTCTGTATATTTGTTTGTTTGTCTAACATGTATGTGCAGAAAGTAATAAGCAAGATCAGCATTGACATATGCTATGACAAAATAATGATGAGCCAAAGATATCGTTATATCAGAAGATTTCTCCGAACCGCCTATGACTTATTTGGAGCCTCGCACCCGGGGGTTCCGCTGGACGGGGGTCGAGGGGGTAGCATCCCCCATGGGGGTTCGGGGGCGAAGCCCCCGAAAGGTATTCAGATTTTCAGATCTGTTTATCTTTGGACAACTGCCATCGAGGAAAAATGCATCTTCAAGTCAGCGAACATTTTAAAAGATTGGCGTCATCAGAGTGCTCTTGATTTCATATATAATCTTTTATAGTATTTGAGTCTAGGACTTATGTACATCGAGTCACACTGGCATAACCAAGTCTACTAAAAATAAATTATTGAACATATCCACCAAATCAGCCAACATTCAAACCCAAACCTTACTATAATAGGCAACGAAACTCGAACCGAATTCGTGCCAAACTTGGACCGAACTCGGTCACCTATTTAGTATAAAATCAACCAGTTGTTAAATCCCTGATTTCTTAGCCCAACGTTCAAAATTTTGAATTAAATCTAATCCGAACTCTGCCCGAATTCGATTTTCTATCACCCTATAAATATGATTGAATTTTTACATTCCTACTCACTCAACCATTCTCATTCTTTCTATCATGTAGTGAGTAAATCTTCAGAGCCTAAACTTTCTTATCTCCAAGATCAACTCTCAGCCTTCTAGTGCCAAGTGCGATCTCGGTTAGAAATCTGTCAGAATTGTAATAGCTTGGTTTATCAAGGACCTCTTTTGTTTGAGGTCTGCGTGCTCTTCGTATCAAACACACGTATGTGAAGTTTTGAGCCTTCAGATCAAAACTCGTGGTTGTAAAAAAATGGCAAGCCTTCGAATCAAAACTTTTGATTCACTATGGTGATTATAGTGGATACAACTCTGAGCAAGAGTTATTGGGCCTGAACTAGTCATCTCAGAGAAAAACCAGGATAAAATTTCGGTATTTGTGTTTGCTCTCTTACCCTTACTCTTTACATATTTGTCTTGCATATTACTGTTAGTAGTTAACTGCCTTTACTTTGGATAATTTTTTAATTGGATAGATTATTTCGATAATTTTTTAATTGGATAGATTATTTCGATGCACTCTATTCACCCCCCCTGTAGAGTTGCCACCACGGTCCTTCACTAACTACACATAAACTACAAAATATGACGGGATACAAATATCGTAGCTCGCAAGTAAACCACAGATAAGAGAACACTCACCCGACCTTAGTGGCCACAAGATAATCAAATAATCTGACCTTAGAGGCCACAGGATTCCAAAAGCAGATAACCCGAACATAGAGGCCTCAAGGTTACGAATAACGAAATAGAGAAGAAAATAATCCATGTGTTTATAATCGTTCCCGCATTACTACACTAACGTAGACAATCCTTCTAAGATGTGGATAAAATATTTAATCACTATATATAACCAATTCATAATTTTATGACAAGTCTCAAATCAAGTAATAATAATATCTACAAAATAAATTCTAAAAATATCATCATGTAAATTTTATGGGAAGCAATATATGTCATATAAAATAAGCAAATTAAACTAAACATGCTATATGAATTTGAAACTTGGCAAGGTATTCTTGCCTGCTTATCAATCAATTCCACGTTGGTCTTGCGTTTGCTAATTCCAAGTCTTAATCCGTAAAGGCCTAAAAATATAATTATATGCATATTGTAGGACCATTAGGGCAACTCTAGAGGGGGTGAATAGAGTATAGGGGAAGTGATAACCCAATTAAAAATTTAAGCTATGTAAAGTCAGTATATGTACCAACAGATATATCAACTATGAATATGCAGTAAAGTAAGAGTTGACAATATCAAACTCAAATATCGAGAATTTTATCCTGGTTTTCCTCTGAGAGGACTAGTCCAGGCCCGAGAACTCTTGCTCGAAGTTAATCCACTATTTGTGAAATAGGGTACACACATGCCTTTGATCCGATGTGTACGCCAACTTCTTATAACACGAGCTTTGATCCGAAGGACTCGTGACTTCTTACAACCACAAACTTTTGATCTGAAGAGCTTGCTGACTTCAAACTTGTATGAAAGATAAACTTGTAAACCAAGCTATACAACTCGATCAAACCTATAAGTCAAAATCGCACTTGGAACTAGAAGGCTGGAAGTTGATCTTAGAATTAGGAAAGGTTTATATCTCAGGCTAACACTCAAGAATAGATGAGAAGAATAAAGAATGGATGAGTGATTTAGAATGGAGAAACTCTTCTCTATTTATAGGATTTTTATGAACTGAGTTCGGGCAGAACTCGATCCAAGTTCGGTCACTTAACGTTCATAAATTAGAATGTTAGAGCCTGGTCATCCGGAAGAGGAGGCTGACTCAATTTTCTGGTTTGATCCTGACCGAGTTTGGTCTGAGTTCGGTCCGAACTCTGTTGGTCTATTTCCAGAATATTGGGTCCAAGTTTGGTTTTGTTCCGAATATTTTGAGTGGACTAGGTTCTGGTTTAATATGGGTTTAAGCTTCCTAGTGCCAACCGTGAACCCGATGTACATTTGGTTCTATAAACAAAATGTAAAATACATAATAAAAAATGAAAGACCAAGAGCACTGATGACGCCAATCTTCTGCTGACTTGAAGATAACTTTTTCCTTGACGGTAATTGTCCAAAGATAGCCAGATCTGGGAATCTGAATACCTTTTAGGGGCTTCGCCCCAGAACCCCCACGAGGGGCGCTGCCCCCTCGACCTCCATCCGCTGACCGGGCAGCAAAACCCCCGAGTGCGAGGCTCTGGATAAGTCGTAGGCGGTTGGACAAAATCTTCTGGTATAACGCCGTCTTTGGCTCATCATCATTTCTTTATATCATATGTCTATTGCTTTTCTGTACATACATGTTAGACAAACAAGGAATATATAGAAGCAAATATGATAACATTTAATGCATATCTGGTCTGGACACTGCTAAGTTTAAGTAGAAGTTACTATAGTGATTGATCGATTATCATAATGCTAAACTTAATCGATTAGCCATATTTAAAAACTCAACTTAAATATTAGGCTAACAATCTCCCCCTTTTTTATTATGATAAATCAGTTAAGTTTAAGACAAATATAATCGTTGCATATATCAAAATAATAAGCACAAATCACTATAAGTATACTACTTAAACATATACTTACATACTTAAACTTACTTTTTCTTCTTTGACATGATCAAAAAGAAGCTCACCCGTAATAGAAGATATTATCTAAGCTTCTATATGTGCATAAGCTCCCCCGTAGTACATGAGATGTTGGCGAATATGCACATATTTGACATATTTCTTCTCCTTTGTCAAAATAACTAGTTTATGGCTCCCCTGCAAATGAAAAATATATATCATGAAGACAAGGTGAGAACATAAAGCATATAATATGATCATGTGTTAAATGAAGAGTAAGTAGCTAAAATGTCAGCATAAGAATAATGACTTGCATATCATAACAATGACTTAATATACTTAACAATTGAAGGTAACTAGATGTAGACATATTCAATACATAGCATAAAAATTACTATTAAATATTTGGTAACAATAATATAAGAGACATAACTGAATATTCAAATCTAGTCATATACAAGAAACAATTAAACAACTTCTCTTAGATATCACATCTTAACATTAAACTAGATATCATAGTCTAGCATCGAATCATGTCGTAGAAAAGAAATATGCATATCATTTCAACTAGACAAAGTCTAAACTCAAATTTAAACTAAGTGACATAATTCTGAAATAATTAGAAATATCCAAGGTGACTAGTAGTTGTTTGATAATAAACAAAAAAAATAAAACTAGGTTTATACGAAACCCTTTCTTTGGTTTACAAACAAGAAGTACAATTAATCCTATACGAGGATGTTAAGTACAAAATTTAATTCTGGATAAATATTGCTATAGGAGTCTGATCTGCAGTCGATCACTTTGTCCCTTGGACCACATGATGACGAAGAAGTGATGTAGAAGAAGGAGAAGCTTCAGAAATCGCAAGAGGGATTGGATGCTCGATGCCAAAGTCGTCAATCACTACCCTCTGTCTGTGCTCTAGACTCTTCTCTCTCAAAATAAAATTCGATCTCCCCCTTATAATCCTCTACCTTTGACCTCCGTGGCCGGAGGTCCCAATTTATAGGATTTAGTGACAGTAACCGTCTAGTCGGCGTAGAAGCCGAACAGTGGAGAGCGTGGCGCTCTTTACGCGGCGATTATAATAACTACCACCCACATCTGAATGATCTCCTGAATCCGCGTGTGATGCGTGTCCCATTAGGAGGTAACACGTATAACTGCTGCAAAGATTACGGCATGCAATCCCCTCGCATAGAGATGGTTGGCATAAAAGCCAAATAACTGTCACGTTGGCATAAAAGCCAAAGAGTTATCTTGCTGGCGTAAAAGCCAAGTAGGTGTAGAAGCCGAATAGTTGTCAAGTTGGCGTAGAAGCCAAATAGCTGTCTTGTTGGCGTAGAAGCCAAATAGCTGTCTTGTTGGCGTAGAAGCCAAATAGCTGTCATGTTGGCGTAGAAGCCATATAGCACGTAAAACTTGATGTTGACTGGGGTCTTGAGCATATTCTGGACCAGATAGTCTTATCACGTACCTTTGCAAATATAGCCTGAGTTGGCGTATTTCGAGGAGATAGCATACGACGTACTTCTATAGTTGAAAATAGCCAAGTCGGCGTATTTCAAGGAGATAGCGTACAGCGTGCTCCTATAGCTGAAAATAGCCTGATGGCGTAACGTGCAGGAATGGTGATATGGACGTATTAGCCCTAATTATAGCTCTCCCAGTCATTGGAAATAGAATAAAATCTTGTGCATTAAATACAGAGATCTGCCTCCATCTCGCGCATTAATTGCAGAGACGTGCCTCGAGTTTTGTATGAAGAGCGGCTTTTGACGTGGCGGTTGGTTTTGTCTCATCCTGAGCGAAAAAGCTCATATCTGCCCGTGTAAAACTAAGCAGCGTATTCCTTGAATGTGTAAACGATATCTTATATCAAGGATTTGTCACTAAACGACAGTCTGGGGCTCTGTGCAGAATCATCATTACAGCCTTCGTCTGGATAGTCGTGCAGTACTCTTTGCCAGGAGTCAGGTTCATTGTACTGTCTGACAGGTTCATTCAAGGAATACGAAGAGTTCCTCGTACAACTTCCCGCTGCATTAAAAGTATATGGGTTTTACGCCAAAGTGGCGATGTAGCAACCTTTTTACGCTGAAGAGGTCTGGAAATACTGCAATACGCGGGTTGTTCTGGAGCTATATTTTACGCTGAATAGCGTTGAAGCTCTATTGTACGCCCATGGCTCTGAAGTCATGCCTTACGCTATTTAGTGCTGAAGCTCTGTTTTACGCGGCTGCCTGCATGTTGAGGGTTTTACGCGTATGATTCTCCAGCGTATTTTTCATGCTTCTATAAGACCCCCTTCAAAGTTTTCAAATTCCTCGTAATTTGAAACACTTTGAATGAAGCATGAAACGGTCAAGTTTGACTCGTTCCGCGAGGCTGATTTCTTGGCAAATATTTAGGAATTTGTTGGGATTTGGTGTGATCTCCTCTGCCTATAAAAAGGCGACTGAATTAACCTGTTTTTACCACACTTCCTTCACCACACAGAGATGGTTGCCGATGTTCGTCGGGTTGACTTGAGAAAGAAGAAGATCATGCTCTTCCAGCATGTAAGAAGCCGTAAAAAGAGGCATCTTCGAGCAAATGTTATCTGCAATGATGAATCATGGAAGGATATCATTGCTTCCTTTGCTCGGGATGATCAATAATTTCATATGGCGATTCGTCCAGAAGAGAGGAAGGGTCGTATTGGACCACACAGCTTGCAAGCTGTATTTTCTTCCATTATGGCGCTGGACGATGGTAGGCAGTCTGGCCCTGTCTTCCAGTATTGAGTTGGGTTTGAACCCCCAACACAATTCTAGGGCATGCCTGCCATGGCGTAAAGAGGGTGGGCTTGAATAATTTAGACAGGCCCAGTTGTGTATCCTCCCGCCATTCACCATTTTCTTGTTCATCGGCTGCAGAAGTCGATGAAGTGCCATAGAAGAAGAAAAGATCTCCACCAATATGATGACCTGGCGTAGCAGATTCTTGGTATAATCTTAGATGAAGATGAGAAACCCTTTGTAGAGAAAGAATTTCCATCATATGTAATCATGAAGATGAAAAAATCCTTTGTAAATTGAATTTTCATCATATGTATGTAATCATGATTAGTAAAATTGTCTTCTTTTATGCATCTGATGATTTGCCATATTTGCTGTGAGGAAGTCTGAATATGTGCAACTTCAGCACGTCTGAATAACTTTATGCCGACTCTGATAAAAATATATCTGACCTCGTCCCGTCTTTTACGCGTAACTGAAGACGCGTAGAAAGCTTCTTAGCATTAAGTTGAATGTCCAAACTGTCATGCTGTTTTGAATGAGGAGTCGTGTAGAATTTCTGAACTGTTATTTCTCTGGTGTGAAGAATTTGCTTTTCAGACCGTCATATTCAAGAATGCTTTTCCGAAAATTCCTTGCGAGAAATGGCCGTCAAATAAGCCATACTTGAACTTTTTGAGAAAAAGATTCTGACTGGACTTTGAATAAATTTTCAATCGACCCAAGAAGAAGAGTCATCTTCAATGCTGAACTCTGTATTTTTGGGTACTTGGAATATTGTGTAGCCAAGAAGGAGCATTTTTGCGTAAAACCTTGCAGTTGGCCATCTGTAGCTGTTGAGCGTAGAATCGTAGATTTGTAACTTCTGAGCGTAAAATTGTAGGTTTCTAGCCTCTCGAGCGTGAAAGCTGCCGAGCTTAAAAGCATCCGAACGTAAAACCATAGATTTATAGCTTCTGAGCATAAAAAGCTTCCAAGCGTGAAGTCATAGATTTGTAGCCTCTTAGCGTAAAACCGTAGGTTTCTAGCCTCTCGAGCGTAAAAAGCTGCTGAGCATAAAAGCATCCGGGCATAAAATCATAGATCTATAGCCCCTGAGCGTAAAATCGTAGACTTGTAGCCTCTTGAGCGTAAAAGCTCCTGAGCGTAAAATCATAGATCTATTCTGTGCGTAGAATCTATATGCACTGACTGTCCGTCTTCTTTTTTCCAATGATAGGCTGACGTGGCACCAAATCATAATCGAATATTAAATATCGGATTTAGTTAGGAATTCGAAGAGTTATCTGAACTCTATAAATAGCCCAAGGTCCTGAGAGAGAAACTTTTTATCTGCCTTCGCAAAACCCTAGCTTTCCAAGAACCTTTCTTCTTTGTCTCTTTCTCGAGAACTCAGAATCATCATGGCCCCTAAACAAGCTTCCACTGCTAAGGGAAAGAAGGCTTCTTCCTCTTCTCGATCCTCTGCTCAAGCGCGAGCAACTTCCATTAGGCTGAACGAGCCTCGATCGGAACGCAACGCCCCTCCGTCGAGCCGTGCCCCGGACGTCATAGGTAAAAGGACTTCGTGGGAGAATCGAGGACTTTCCGTACACGTTGTACGTGTATATGAACCAATACGCCCACATTTCTAATGTGTCAGCGTAAACCATCTTTTCACAGTCTGGCGTAAAAAGCTTAGACTGTCAAAATTTGGCGTATACTACAAACTTTGAGTTTTGCGCGCTGGATGAAAATTCTGGCATAAAAACTCAAATTTTGGCCATCTGCGTAAAAACTCAGACTGTTAAGTTTTGGAGTATACTGTCAACCTTGAATTTTATGCCTCGGACATAGGTTCCGGCGTAAAGATCAAGTTTTTGCAGTCTTGGCGTAAAAAGCTCAGATTGATAATCTTTAGTGTAAACTGCAAGAGTATAATGTCTAGTGTAGAAACTGACTTGTTTTCTTGCGTTTTGTAGTGGACTTGTAGATCTCTCCTTTGGCTGAAGTTATGGGCTCTGCTGCCGGGATATTGAGCTCAAACTACTTGGAGGACTTGTCCCATGTGACATTCCCCATATCTGGAGCCAATTATCCTGAAGGAAAGAAAACCCTAATCTTATCCCAGGGAGAACATATGCTACTGAATATGATCAGTGGGGAGCCCCTGACATACATAGACGGGACGGAATATAAGAAACCGGTTTTCTTATTCGGGGATGCTATTGACAAGCAATCCCAGACCAAGTCCAAGAAGGAGGACTGGGTGTTCACTACCGAGGGCACGGTTATGTATCTACCGATGATGCCCAGGGATTACCCTATCTCGACCTTCTTTTATGCCACACATCCTAGGAAGATGGTGTGGGTGCTGACTCCAGATCTTCATGGCCGACCGGGGAAGATCTTATACAACAAGGGAGGCGACCGAGGATCTTATATGAGCCGTCCTACAGGCCCTGTTGTGCCTTTTAGGGGATTGCTGTCGGGTAGTGTCCCGAGTGAGGACACTTCGCTGGTCCAGCCTGTCCAGATATCGACCTTCTGCAATGACTTCATGGGGCAGGGAGGAATGTACCCCAGAGTCAACCCTCAGACCAGTGGATGGCTTAGCCCGGGGAATCTTCGATGGGCTAGTTTGACTGCCTGGGCCCTGAAATACTTCCAGGTAGAGCTGGAAAGCATTGGCTTGTTTGCGGCCGTGAGTGCCACAAGTGTTGGGTTGCTTGCCAACCCTAACTTGTTCTTTGCCTTGATGGAGCGATACAATTCGCTCACTGGGACTTTTGCCACTCCGCTGGGGGAGTTGGGCTTAGCCCTTCACGAGATGGCAGAGATTTCGAAGCTGCCAATGGGGGACTCTCCTTATGAAGAGTATGTCCCTACAAACAAGGAATTGAGGGATACAAACCCTCGGGCAGTAGCGGTGTATCAGGAGCTGATGAGCCATTACCTTGGTTGCACCACGTTCTACAAGGAGCCCTCTGATTTGGCTTACTTCAACAAGTGGGCAACATACCTCTTCTTCCACCAGGCCAGAAATGCCAAGCCGGACAAGGTGGTAGATAGCCAAGACAGGCCCTTGAACCTCCTGAGCATGCTCAATGCTGACACGGTCGACGACCTCATCGAAGACGCAGGGGCTCTGGATTATGTTCTTGAGGAGGAGATAGGGGGTTACCCTGCAGGCACGAAAGCCTTCAGTTATATGAGGCATTGTCGGAAGCCTCTGTCAAAGAAAGCTTAATTGGCTGGCTTTCTCTCCGTTTGGCTATGCCGCTGGGTAGTGCCGGGCATTGCGTCTGCGGATCGCATCCATCGCAACACTTTATGGCCCACAGTGCGCTTGGTGTTCGGAGCCAGACTGGGTCTGCTTCGTGCTATGGTATGTAGAATACAAGCAAGTTTGAGGGCCCTTACTGATGGGTTGCTCGCTGATGAGACGCAGCGTAAAAGCTTTCCCAGGGTGGAATTACCATTCCTATACTTGATGGGATAGTTAATTCTTCACAACGCCCGGGTGATGTCTCCCGGTTTCGCCAGCAGTTCAGGAAATAATTTCTTGCTGAACAACAAGAATTCCTCTTGGAACGTGGCGACCGTCACAGATTGTCGGCGGGCGTTAAACGTAGCCCACAGCTGGAAGATCTTCTGTATCGTCCCCCCTGTACACCTCAATCAACAAGGGAGGAAACTCAAGGATGAAGGTCATGAGAGAACCATTCTTTCCCCTGAAGCCTTCTATTGGTTGGTCTATATTAGACCTTCCCACTTGCTATACAGGAGTGACGATCATTGCTTCTTGGAGCCCTATCTGCCCAGTCGGTTTGCCAGGCAGTTTGGGTATGACCAATTGCATGTGGGAAATGCCATCACCAGCTTCAAGTCCAGAGGTTGACTTATAGATAAAGCCAGAGGGTGGCGGTACTTCATCGCGGGCTGCACTGGTACAACTTTTGTTGTACCTGTGACTTCTCTTTCCATGGAGCTAGGCATCCTTCATTCGTATGCGCAGTTCTATGCGTCCATTAACACCTTCCATCGCGATTTTGATATGCGTGAAAGTTTTAAAATACCCTCTCATAGGTCCAGTGGAAGGGAAGATGTTCCATCTGTTTCCTCGGATGAGAATGAAGACACCACCGGCGCAGACGAATTTTTGACGACAATACCGAAAGGCGTACTAGCTCCGCCTGTAGAGCCTCTCTTTATCCCCCATAAAAGGAAGGCTTCTGCTCCGAAAGAACCTTCTCCCCGCAAAAAGAGGATTGCCAAAGGTCCGAAAAGGGCTTCTACCAGGGAGGCTTCTAGGAGCGAGCCTGTTGTTTTCCCGGTCGGGGATGTTTCTTTGATTAGAGTTCCTTCGCCTTTTAGAGAGGGAACCTCCACAGTTCCGGTCGGCAGTGCCGGAGATTCTTTGCTCGAGATCGCTGCTGCTACCACTGCTTCAGGTAGTACTTCGAGATCGCCTCCGAGGACGAGCATAATAAGATTGCATATACCTTTATCCAGACCAATAATGGGGGTAACCCCTACTTTGTCTGTAAGTATATCCAGCGAGATTCCACCCGATGAGCCTCGTGTGGATCTTGGTAAAGATTTGGATGACTACCCTCAGACGTCATTTGGTGCACCCTCTTCTCCAGGTATGACAGCTTGCCTAGCATTATTAAGAAATGATTTAGCTGTACTGGCTGCGGACGCGATATATATACCATCGGCCATGGGTAAATGTCGTCTTTTATGCCTCTTTTAGGAAAATTAACATCAAGTTGATATTAACTTTCTCTTGTCTTCGTTTCAGGGGAAGACATCTTAGGGGAAGGCGGAGTCGACGCAACTTTTGACTTTGTTGCGGATACTGCCGATGAAACGACGGCGCTCGACTTCGAAGAGGCATGCTTTGAAGCTGCTGCTCCTTCTTCTATAATATTTTTGGGTGTAGCCTCGCCCAATACAGTCCCGATATCTTCAGAGGAGGATGAGCCTATCGTCTCGATTGTGCCTCCTTCGTCAAGCATGCCAGCAACTTCAACTGTTGTTGGCGCCTCCTCTTTTGTCGTGCCATCTACTGAAGCGACGACTGTGGCAACATCCTTTGCTGTCATTCCTGGAGGAGGATTTATCGATATCGCAGCCACTCCCAGCGTCCATTTGAATTTCACTATGCTAGTTGAGTAGTGTACTAGCATTTTCTATATCACTTTAAAAATGCTGATATCGATGGTGCTGGAGAAGAATCTAGGCTTTGAGGCTCTAAAGATGTCCTCTAACCTCAGTATAGCGCAGATTAGATATTTCAGTGACGCTGAAAGAGCTGACGCGTTAGAGCAAATAGTTAATGGTTTAGAACAACCCATTAACGAGTATTTACAACTATCTCGAGACAACATCGATGATCTAGTTCAAGCTAAGTATGACTCCTTAACTGCAGAGCTTGCTGGACAAATGGAAACTCTGAACAAATCCATCCAAGAACAGCAGCAGGAGATGGATAAAGAGCGAGCTATCATGGTGGATTGTATTCCTCAGCTAACTATGTACCAGGCCGAACGTGAGGAAAATGAAGCGACGGTTCGAAGATTAGAGGCTGAACTCGCTCAGGCAAGAGAGAGAGGCTTCTTAAGACGTCGGCAGTTCATGATGTGTTTAAGGGCCAAGTGGAGACAGCTCAGCAAAACTTGACGCATGCTGGTGTCATCCATGCCAGTTTTGTTGACGCTCGGTCCGAGCTATCTCGCTTGAGTGATGATGAGGCACGACTGGAACAGGCTCGCAACACTATTTTGAACTCCAGGAATGAGAGGATGGCTGCTTTGGCACAACAGATTCGTGATTTGACTGCTCATCCCCAATGATGTACTTTTTTGCTTTTATATATAACTTGCTCTTTCTGGAGATAATAAAAAAACTTTATCTGACTTTGTGGACCCATCATTTTTAAATATAAATGATAGGCTAGGGTGAAAGTGATACCAGAGGTATCATTAACATGACATACTTTCGGTAAGGTTTAGCTGAATGTAAATCTATTCACAGTTAACACGAACCTGATATAATATAATCCAACTAAATTTGTATACTAAACACTATCAGAGGTAATATGAACATGATAGGTTTCCAAATTAGTTAAGGATATCTATTCAGAGGTCACATGAACCTGATAAAATATGATCCGGATAACCTTTGTATGTGGTATTGTCAGAATAAGATCTTCACCATACTCCATTTAAACAAGGGAGATTAAGCATAGTAATTCTTCAGGAATTTGCCGTTGATAGGAGCCATTACCAATTTCCATTAGGCTTGGCTAAGATGAAAGCACCATTTGCAATCATATAAAGGCCTTTCCATTTCTTTATGATTATTTGTGTGCACTTCGGATGTTGTACTAGAGGTAGTATGGACGTAGTACAATACCGTGTTTGTCGAGGATATCCCACTGGGGGATCTTTGGTGGACCTATTATTTGTTGTGCACTTTGAGTGCAAATAATATGCTATGAACGAGCCCAATCACAAATATGAACGTGATAGGTTTTGGGGATAGTAAGGATATCCTGTTGGGGATTTTTGTTGACCTATTACCCTTTTGCGCAAGCTAGTGCAAATAATAGGTTTGAGACAAGTCCTAGCGGAACTTGTAAAATATGACTCTGTGGGGATGAGCAGAGACTGACTCTTTCTTCGCTGGGGAAACTGAGGATAGTTCAGAGGTAATATGGACATGAACCATTCATTTTTATTGGACCTATTACTTCTTGCGCACAAGAGTACAAGTAATAAGTTTAAGACAAACCCTGCCAGAGGTAATATGGACATGGCAATTTTTGTGGACTTAACACCACTGGCGTACTTAGGGTTTAAGTACGGGTGTTAAGTTGAGATGACAACCGATATCAGAGGTAATATGGGCATGATAATCGATAGCCAAAAACTCGAAAAGTTTGTTCAGAGGTAATATGAACATGACAAACTTTTGAGTTATGACTCCATTGGGGATGGAGGTATATAGCTGCTCAGAGGTAATATGGACATGGCAAACTTAGCTGGAGATAATTGTGACAGCAATTCAGAGGTAATATGGATATGAACAGTTGTCAGGAAAATTTCTTGAGAATGTGGTCTATCTGATCATGAAGACAGATCGAGAGATTATTCCGCTAAAAGATTGATGGGACGATAGCTCAGAGGTAGTATGAACATAGCTAGCATCTAGCGAGATTGGTTGTGAATGGTCACTGCGGGAGTGTGCGAGTAGACCTAAAGGTTGCTTCGCTGGAGAAATTTTGAGGATCCATCATCCATTGCGTATCCGAGACTCTTGTATACGGACGATGGCTTTTTACAAGAATTTGTAGCGAAGGAGAAAATGTCGCAAATAGGCACTTGCTAGGCATAAAAAACCAAGAGTTGATTAATTCATCTGGGTTGTGGGCTTATTACCTATGGCGTACCTAAAGTACAGGTAATAAGCTGAAATGACTAGCACTACCAGGGGTTATGCAAATGTGATAGTAGAAAGTCGAAGAGAAGAACTTTACTCAGAGGTAATGGGGACATGGTAAGATAGTTCTTTGTGGTGATAAAGAAAAACACGACAGAGGTAATATGACCATTTTTATGGTGATAGATTTTACCCTGCCGGAGAAAGTGGCGAGACGTAGTTCAGAGGTATTATTGACATGAACTAATCGATAGCCACAAGCCGAAAGATTTTGCTCAGAGGTCACTTGAACGTGGCAAAATTCAGCTGGGGAAAAAGAAATGTTTGGATACCAGTTCAGAGGTAATATGGACGTGAACCAATGTCCAGAAAATTCACTGAAG
This sequence comes from Iris macrosiphon, assembly GCA_036927795.1. Taxonomy (NCBI): domain Eukaryota; kingdom Viridiplantae; phylum Streptophyta; class Magnoliopsida; order Asparagales; family Iridaceae; genus Iris; species Iris macrosiphon. The sequence continues at coordinate 243,877,767 of JAYESA010000004.1, read as the reverse complement.
AGTAATTTGCTGAGTGGGGATAGACCTGAAGGTTGTTCCTATGGAGAGATTTTAGGGACTCATCATCCATGCTTCCTGAGGGGCAAATTGCTACTTTGGAGTGATATCAATTTGTCGTGATCGTCATCTTGTTTATAGATGCAAAGTGATGACTTTGACATCGATCAACTCCTGGATTCTCCTTTTCAGTATGTAGCACGCTTTTGTGGAATGATGAACGTACCGATGAAAGAGACAATATTCTGGGTCATCGACTTTGCCAGCCCTTTCAGGGTGTCTGATGTTGGGTAGCTGAAGCTTATTTTCCTTCATCAATATATTGAAGATTTCAATGATGTCATCTTCATTGAAGGAGAAAGTGCCCTTCGGCCTTCGGGCTCCTGATGCCTGAGTTTTACGATATTCTGGGAAGATGGTCATTGTTGCATCGTCTTCAGACTCAGAGGGAATTCTACCCCCAGCTTTGGATGCTGTCCCGTTTTATCGAGGGAGGCTACCCTCAGCCATGTCGTTGCGTTCATCCACAGAAGTTGATCTAGAAGGACCTGGCTCTGATATTACAGGATCTGACCGTAGAGGTTTGGAGTTTGCAGGGGATGTGGTATATCCTAACCCAAAATGAGTTCGTTGACAGTGAGAATTACCATGCAACGGTGTTCGTCTGCCTTTTCCACAGTTGAGGCCTTGTTTTAACTTCAAATTATAACCCATGCTTTGTATAATCTTTAAAGCCTGTAGGCTATACCTATGGATTTGCATTCTTCCAGCATCAGACTCGTGAGAATCTTCTTGTATAATCGGTCTGTTCCACATGAGACGAAGACTATTGGACGCTGATTGTTGCGAGTAGGCAGGATAATGAAGATAGAATCTTCATGTGGCCCATCTGTCGTGATGACATTAGATATTGGCGCATCTTCCCACATGATCTTCCCACGCTTGGTGTTTAAAGGCACTGAATCTTGCTTTTGACCCTTGTCTTTGTGTTTTTGGATTAAGAAATCACGCAAATCAGGGGGATTAACAGAAGAAGAAGAAGAAGCAGAAGGCTTATTCTGCCTTTTTACATTAGTCGGAATACGAATATTGGGAATCATAACTCTCTCCTTGCCATACGAATACAACAGTTCAGCCATGTGAGTAGCACATGATCCATGAGGAACGTATCTATCCACAAACTGGGCCTTCTTTACGCCGAAGGGCTTCTCCTGGCGTAATCTGGATTTTTGCTCAGGTTGGCATAAAACTGAGGAAGTCCTCAATCGGCCGTCAGCCTTCCGCGTAATCTGAAGAGCGGGCTGATTCTTCTCTTGATGGCGTAAAAGTCGAGAGGTCTGGAAATCCGCCACTTGTTTTCCCTTGCGAAGATTGCAGGGACCATCTGCCTCCTTATAGGCGGGAGAGGTATTTTTACGCGCAGAGTGTATTTGAAATTTCTGACTTGGCGCTGAGGCATTATCAGAAATTCTGTCTGCCACGTCACAGACGGGAGACTGAATTTTACGTGCGGAGCGCGGTGTAGACTTCTGGATTGGCACTAAGGCATTGCCAGAAGCTTTGTCTGCCATGTCACAGACGGGAGACAAAGTTTTACTCGTAGGGCGCGGAGTAGACTTCTGGATTGGCACTAAGGCATTGCCAGAAGCTTTGTCTGCCACATCACAGACGAGAGATAGATTTTTACGCCCAAGGCGTAGAGGTCGTGATGTCACCCCCTTGTTGGTCGGAGAGAGAGAGTCCGCAGGAATGGTAGAGGATGTCCGGGGCATCCATACCTTACGCAATTTCCTGTTGTCCTGGACAGAGAGGGAATGAGAGCTACCCCCCGCTCGAAGCATGTCTTCATAGGCAGATTGGTCAAATTGGACGACCAGAGTCTTCTTCGTTGATCCTACGGATACAATATCATGTTGAGCAATGGCTTTCTCATCAGATGAGAAAGTAGTCCCCAGTAGAGTCGCCATCTTATGTTTGATAATAAACGAAAGAAATAAAACTAGGTTTATACGAAACCCTTTCTTTGGTTTACAAACAAGAAGTACAATTAATCCTATACGAGGATGTTAAGTACAAAATTTAATTCTGGGTAAATATTGCTATAGGAGTCTAATCTGCAATCGATCACTTTGTCCCTTGGACCATATGATGACGAAGAAGTGCTGTAGAAGAAGGAGAAGCTTCAAAAATCGCAAGAGGGATTGAATGCTCGATGCCAAAGTCGTCAATCACTACCCTACGTCTGTGCTCTAGACTCTTCTCTCTAAAAATAAAATCTGATCTCCCCCTTATAATCCTCTACCTTTGACCTCCGTGGCCGGAGGTCTCAATTTATAGGGTTTAGTGACAGTAACCGTCTAGTCGGCGTAAAAGCCGAACAGTGGAGAACATGGCGCCCTTTACACGACGGTTATAATAACTGCCACCCACGTCTGAATGATCTCCTGAATCTGCATGTGACGCGTGTCCTATTAGGAGGTAACGCGTATAACTGCTGCGAAGATCACGGCATGCAAGCCACGTAGGTAACTGCCCCTCGTATAGAGATGGTTGGCATAAAAGCCAAATAACTGTCACGTTGGCGTAAAAGCCAAAGAGTTATCTTGCTGGCGTAAAAGCCAAGTAGGCGTAGAAGCCGAATAGTTGTCAAGTTGGCGTAGAAGCCAAATAGCTGTCTTGTTGGCGTAGAAGCCAAATAGCTGTCTTGTTGGCGTAGAAGCCAAATAGCTGTCATATTGGCGTAGAAGCCAAATAGCACGTAAAACTTGATGTTGACTGGGGTCTTGAGCGTATTCTGGACCAGATAGTCTTATCACGTACCTTTGCAAATATAGCCCGAGTTGGCGTATTTTGAGGAGATAGCATACGACGTACTCCTATAGTTGAAAATAGCCAAGTCGACGTATTTCAAGGAGATAGCGTACAGGGTGCTCCTATAGCTGAAAATAGCCTGATGGCGTAACGTGCAGGGATGGTGATGTGGACGTATTAGCCCTAATTATAGCTCTCCCAGTCATTGGAAATAGAACAAAATCTCGTACATTAAATTCAGAGATCTGCCCCCATCTCGCGCATTAATTGCAGAGACGTGCCTCGAGTTCTGTACGACGAGCAACTTTTGACGTGGCGGTTGGTTTTGTCTCATCCTGAGCGTAAAAGCTCATATCTGCCTGTGTAAAACTAAGCAACGTATTCCTTGAATGCGTAAACGATGTCTTATATCAAGGATTTGTCACTAAACGACAGTCTGGGGCTTTGTACAGAATCATCATTATAGCCGCCGTCTGGATAGTGGTGCAGTACTCTTTGTCAGGAGTTAGGTTCATTGTACTGTCTGACAGGTTCATTCGAGGAATACGAAGAGTTTCTCGTACAACTTCCCGCTGCATTAAAAGCAGATGGGTTTTACGCCAAAGTGGCGATGTAGCAACCTTTTTACGCTGAAGAGGCCTGGAAATACTGCATTACGCGGGTTATTCTGGAGCTATATTTTACGCTGAATAGCGTTGAAGCTCTGTTGTATGCCCATGGCTCTGAAGTCATGCCTTACGCCATTTAGTGCTGAAGCTCTGTTTTACGCGGCTGCCTGCATGTTGAGGGTTTTACGCGTATGATTCTCCAGCATATTTTTTATGCTTCTACAGTAGTGCTTACTAAAAGTCATAGTGTCACAGTCTATACTAAAAGTTGTTAACTTTAAGTCAAAAGTATGGCTCAAATTTACTGCTGTATTCTAGAAATAATTACAAATAGACAATAACAAATCATTATTCAATAAATTGTTGATCATCTTGGGTTAGTTGTAGGGGCCGGATCCCAGCTAGCGGTGGTCATGAAGATACTTAAGTACCGTGTCACTTATGTTATTTACGTATTTTTGACAGAAGGGCCATTTCGGCTTATAACAAAAAATAATCTTAACTTTAAAGAACTTAGATTTAACATGTACATATGCTAATTATAACATCATACAATATCGTAATCCAGAATCCTAATTCTCGACGAATAAAGTTTACTAAAAGATATAAAGCATGTATATACAATAGAAAGTAAATGATCATTCCATAGTATGAACTGATCAATAACTAGCCTTGAATTAAAAGAGAAATAAACTAATCATACTAGTTTCATATATCACACATTGATTTAACTAAATACCAATTAAAGGAAATCAATAAGAGATAGTAACAAAATATTGATTAAAAATATGTTATATTCTATAATTTTAGCTATTTAGGAAGAATAAATTAGCATGTTACCAAAGTGGCTCAAGTGACCATATTTATGTTGGTGCAATTGCTTTGGAAGATGATATTTATAGCTTTGCAATCACCAACGTTCTTCTTGGTGCTAAATTTTGACACAAAGCGTTCTACCTGCATTACTAGACTTTGGTATCCAAGTAGTTTTGGATCCATAATGGTTAGCTTTAGGCACCCACATAAATTTGTTCATATCAACCAACTTTCTAGTCCTACACTGATGTAAAATTTGTCCTTTCTGTCCATAATAGTGACATGTAGCATGGATATTAGTGTTAGGAGTAGCATAGTGAGTATGACTATATAATGTGGTGCGTTGTGTCTTGCGAGGATACTTATAATAAAAAGCATGATTGTGAGAAGATTTAGCTTTGCTTGCTTCCTGTAGAAATGATCTGACGTGTGTGTCTCTGTGATGAGTCATGTGTCTTGTGTTAAACTGAGTCATAGGTTTCATTACCTGTTTCCCAAGTCTAACCTCTAACTTTTTAGAGTTATCATATAAATTATCATATTTAACAGTAAGAGCATCAATTCTTTGTGAAGCAATAGAATACTTCTTCTTTTATGATTCCAATTCCTCCTTAAGATTAGCATTTTCTTGAGTGCTTTTATCAATGCATTCAAGTGCCTCATGCAATCTAAGCTTAAGTGTGGACATTTCAGCAGAGTTATCAGAAAAGAAAGTGTCTTTAATTTCATTCAACAAACAAGTAAGCTTTTCATTCTCAAGATGATAAGATTTAATATATTTTTTAGCTTGCTTATAATTATTTCTAAGCTTCTTGTAATATTCAAATAAATCATTGAAAGCATCAGATAATTTATTAAAAGAAAATTCTTTAAATAAAAGATTATCTATTACCTCGTTTAACATTAAGCATAAACCTGTAGTATGTCAAGGGCTTTCTTTTTTCGAATTGCTAGCTTCACTTTCGCACCAAATGCTTGTATTTCTTTCTAAGCTTTCTGCTCTCTCATTTGTTGATGTCATTAGGCACATGTTTGCAGTGTTATGAGAACTTTCTTCTTCTTCAGAATCACTAGCTTCATTTTCATGCATGTTCTCATAAGTAACTTCGAGGCGATTCCAAATCTCATGTGATGTCAAGCAAGTAGAGATTAGATCAAATATAATTTTATTTAAAGCACAAAATAAAATATTTACTGCCTTAGCATCAAGGCTAGCTGCTGTTTTTTCTTTCTTTGTGTAGTCATAATAAGGTTGGTTAACTACATTAGAAGTAAGAGGAGAAATGATAGTAGGCTTTGTGTAACCATAAATCACTATGGTCCAAAGTTCAAAGTCAAGTGATTTAAAATAAAAACTCATACATGTCTTCCAGTAAGTGTAATTCGTACCATCAAATAGGGGTGGCCTATTTGTGGACTAACCTTCGCCATTGTTGGTGTAAATGAATCTAGTGGTTGACATATCAATACTCTTAGGAGGTTAGTCCAAATAAGAGCCCTTGCTCTGATACCAATTGTAGGAACAATTGGTTTGGGCAGCAAAAATGTATATACAGAGAACCCGCTCTGATACCAAATGTATGGCCGTTAGGGCAACTATAGAGGGGGGTGAATAGAGTATAACGGAAGTAATAACCCAATTAAAAAATTAAGCTATATAAAGGTAGTATATGTACCAACAGATATATCAACTATGAATATGCAGTAAAGTAAGAGTTGAGAATAGCAAACTCAAACACCGAAAATTTTATCCTAATTTTCCTCTAAGAGGACTAGTCCAGACCCGAGAACTCTTATTCGGAGTTAATCCACTATTTATGAAATAGGGTACACATGCACCTTTGATCCGAAGAGCACGCCAACTTCTTACAATACGAGCTTTGATCCGAAGGACTAGCGACTTCTTACAATCACAAGCTTTTGATCCGAAGAGCTTGCTGACTTCAAACTTTTATGGAAGATGAACTTGTAAACCAAGCTATATGTCACGCCCAAGTCCCAAAATACCAAGGGACTAGCCATGTGGCAATGGCCAACATCACAACTCCAATGGACAAACCCAATTTAATATACCCGTTAGAGTGCACTTAAGCTGTAATACATATAAATGGTCTACGAATACCTGCCACATTCTATATATCTAATCTCATCCACAATAAGTAACGAAATCACAAAGAGACAAGTCCAGTCACAATAATATAAAATGATCTAACCAACCAAAGAAATATAAATAATGCCACGGGAAATAACCCATCATCAAAATGGAAAGAAAAATAAATCCAAGTACAAATATCCAGAAGTAACTACAAGATCAAATATCTAAGGACACTAAGCATAATAAATGAATGGTGAGAATACTATGTGCTCAAGAGAAGTCCTCTGGAACAACCTCGTCCTCTATAACATGTACGTCTCCAATAGTAGCTGTCACGACCCGCACTGGATATTCGAACATGAGTACGTGATTACGCCCAGCCTACGCCGCAGAATCGACGGTAGAACGCTATCTGGGTCATTTCTAACTATCTAACATCTCAATAATATAATATGGTACCTGTCAATCATCTCAACTCTAAACGGAGAAGCAATATGGTATCTCACAAGTATATCAAATCTCAATCACAAAACAAACTAAGGAAGAATAATGCACGAATGGAATAGCGAAGGAAAGAATAAGATACAATCCACAGTATGAAATAATAATACATCTGTGAATTTCATCAAAAGAATGGTCTAATACAAGAATTACTACACATAAACTAAACCTCCTCAGTCATCGGTACTATGTCCTCCTGCTCTAGGGGAGTATCATCTAAAGTCTCACCCTCCTGAGGGCCGTAGTAGGTGGGACACAACTCCTCTAGCCAATCATCTGGGAAAAATATATCCAGTCAGGATTGGAGTGAAGTACATACCTCTGAAAGCAGTTCCAATAACATAATCGAGCATATATAACAAGCAATAGAAAAAGGATACAAGATGGACAAGTAGAAAGAATATATAATACAGCGTGAACATACAATAAGCACAATAAGAACTGGAAAATAAATACAAGAAATAACTGCAAGTTGAGAACAAGAATACAAGCTATGTATTTTAGAGTGTAAGTTCGTTATGTGATTGGCTTAGGTTGCACATGAAGTATAAAGGTAACTCCATTATACGTGAGGTGTATAATCGACATGCACATGAGATCAAGAGGACTTTGATCATATAACCAACTCCTACTCACCCTCCCCAACCAATATTCATGGATCCAATCACAACACGTTACGTACATGATCACGATATAGTCACACTAGCACACGAAATAGTGGATGCACAAGAAGCACATGAAAGTCAATACCCGATGCACATGATAAAATATATGTGACTGGGTACCCGTTGCACACGGTAGGGGATAACACCTCCTGACGGGATCCATATAGCACCAGTCCATAAAATTACTGTGTCGGGAATCAATATATACAATTCTAGAACATGCATATATACAATATTATGAATTGAAAACAATCAGAGAAATGTACACGCCTGAAGTCCTGAGCAAAGTGTGTCTCTTGATGCCCAAGCTGGTATCTCACAACCTATATATGGTATATTGCAACAATACAAGGTTCAATAATAAAAATAAGTGAAACTGATACAAGTCTAGGTCGATACGCCATTCTAAGTCAAACCAATGAATTCTAGGTTGCAAGAGTCTAATGCTAAGTCACTAAGTCGACATACTATGAAACTATGCTAAGCTAGCTAAGTTAACACACAATAGTGCATTCAAAGAGCCGTATCCTAAGATACGCAAGTTTCGGATATAAAAATAGTGTTTTAGTTATATATACAAGTCAAATATCGGTAATACCATATCAAAACAATGACATAGGATACCTTGGTCATGCACCAATGCGTTTCGCCACTAACTCGATACCCAAACCCAATACCTTGGTAACACTTCGGTATCCCAAGGTAATCTAAAACTAAACATAATAGATAAACGTATAAATATATATATATATATATATATATATATATATATATATATATATATATATATATATATATATATACCTCAAACTAATATGCTAACTATACACTAATCACTTAAACTCATTAAACCATCACCTTAACTAAATAAACTAACTATTTTCTAACAAGTATACCAAACTAACATATATTACCTATACTAATATACATATATATCTAATATCATAATCAACTAATACCTGCAATACTCATTAACCACTATTATAACTAGTATACATAGTCATATATATACTAACTAGACCATATAAACTACTAATCAAAACTCAATACCTTAACTCAAATAATACCCAAAATACCTTACCTGATACTGAACACTGTGCAGAACACTAATATTGTGCCTATATTTGAACTGTGAGGTAACTGATACTGTGTCCCTCCTCTGTTTGCTGTAGTGAGGACACTGCTACTCCCTTCACTCGTCTCAGCTGCAGAACTGTAGCACCTCTTCATAATATTTGCAGCTGACACAGTGACTGATATACTATGTCGAGTTCTCTAGAATGTGCCACTGCACACAGTGGCGTTGCTGTCTCTGGTCTAGTTCTCCTCCTACTCATTGCAGTTGCTTTCTTCGAGTGAAGCATTTTGCTTCTAACTGTGAAGCACACAGTGAGCATTGCTTCTAACTATGAAGCATACAATAAGCATTGCTTCTAACTGTGAAATACACAGTGAGCATTGCTTCTAACTGTGAAGCACACAGTGAGCATTGCTTCTAAATATGAAGCACACAGTGAGCATTGTTTCTGTGTCGAGTCCCAGGTGTATCTTCAGGCATGCATCCTCTGTACACAGTGCTAGTTGTGTCGAGTTCTCTCCCCCACTCACTCAAGCATACACAGGCACAAAATCAATACTCAAAACATTTAGAATATATAAGCCAACATATATATATATATATATATATATATATATATATATATATATATATATATATATATATATATATAACTATAGACACTAATATGTATATATATATATAGACACACAAATACACAATCATAAGTGCACCTATATGTATACACCAACATGTATATATATACCTATACACATAGTTATATAGATATATCTAGATACTCTATTATATACACAAATAGACACACACCTATACATAAATCCAAATTACACTAATACATAAACTATATATCATATAAAGAGCTTATATATATATAATTACACATGCACGCATAGAAAAATTGGCTAAACAACAAACACATGGGGTACATCGCACCCGTATCACACTTTCTCTATGATACGCTTGCGATACGGCTCCAACACACAACCAAACGCATCTCGAAGGACACGTACAAGTCTAATACAAAAATTATGAACAATACGTATAACAATTAGGGTGTCTATGTGTCTATTCACAATGTAATATGCATAAGGCCCCGTGTCGGAGAAAAATCTCCAAAATTAACTGTTTCGTCAAATTGACGAGATACAGCCTACACGTATCCAATTATGGATACGACACTTGTCACAAAAATAATAATCAAGTGTCAATTAGATCTATTAGATCAATTGACAAGCACTACATGTGCCAATCTCGGAATTCTCCCAAAATTGCACCAAATTGGTCATAACTTCCACCGTAGGTCTCCAATTGACCCAAAACCAAATCCTATGGGTAGCCTATGCATGTGGGTTGGTTTCTCATGGTAAAATCTCAGATCTATAGTCTATTAGAAGGGGGAAACTGAATTGTACCTATTAGGAGATGGATTCTCAATGAAAAGTCCCCAATTGACAAGTAGCTCCTCTCCTTGTAGATCTTGGCCTCCTCTTCCTTGCTCTGTCATGCCCCAGTCCCAAAATATGTAGGACTAGGAACACGTAAGCATGTCAGCCGTATATATATGGCAACTCTAATATATACCATAATACACACGTACGCTGTAATATGAATATAAACTCGCATGTGGTATAAATATTGTCACAAGTCACCGATATACTAAATCTCATCCACACACAAGTCACAAAAAGAAAATAACTAAATTAGCATAATGAGTCTGAATAACCTAGAATAATAGTTGGGTGGAGACAAATCCACTACCAATGACTATAACATACTAAAATAAGGGAGAAGGGTAAATCTTCAATATAAGTAAGATGATGATATAAAGGTATCAGCGAAGCGATCCATCGCTAGAGATAATCAAAGATGCTCCGAAGGTAAGACCTCCTCAGAAGAGATGAGTGGTAAGTCCTGATCCGTGCTCCTTCGAATAGTCATGAACATCTACACCTGGAAAGGGACCAGGTCCTCAGAGGGACGTAACAAGATACATAGAAGCAAGCCAATTTGAATACAGTAAACATGCATAATGTTTGAAAAATACAAAATTACGCTGTACAAGACAATCTATATGAATGCAAATGAGGACAACTTTTTGACATATGGGCATGGATAGACTACTCTATCTAATCTCACAACTCACACACACGTCAGGAATATCACCAGCCGATATACCGCGGGGGTAGCGACCCTCGTGACACCATCAATCGACATACCGCGGGGGTAGCGACCATCGGACATGACTACCATAGTGCGTGCTAGTTACTACGGTTCACCAGAGTGATTAAAGCCCATACGCCTACTGATTGTCCTCTCATGATACTAAGTATCATGTGTGTGTCAAAATATCTAATATATAATAATGAATGAAAGAAACTACACATGCAATGAATATACATAAATGCAATGAATATACAAAAATATAATAAGCATGCAAAGTACTGTAAACAATTTGGCAAGATATCTTGCCTGGTAAGAAAGCTGCAAGGTGTAACGTCAAGGAGTCAAGCACACCAGATCAGAAACTACGGCCTCAGAATGAACGTCTCCGGATGCTGAAATAAATATTACCAACGTTCCCAGAATAAGCAAAATAGCTAGAAAATACTATCCTTTCGTCCAATTTGGACACGGGGGCAAAACGGTAATTTTTGGTCAAAGCGGGATCCACATGTGGGTCACTTTGCACCGAAAAGCATACCAGGGGTAAATGTCTCTAAATGGGACAAATTATAGGAAAAACTAATTCTAAACGTCAATACAAACTCAATAGTACGTCCAATTTTGAATTTCGGTGAGTCGTACACAAATTCGCCAAAAAAGTCAACCGTGGGGCCCGCCAATAGGCGACTTGGTCAACTATCTCAGAATCGTATGAAACTTGGGTCACAGGACCAACACGATACCACAAATCCAATGACACAAGTTTTATCGCGTTCTGATGAGCGTACACTAAATGGCACAATATTTTACAAAAGTTGCGACACAGGGCCTTGTCGCGGATACGGGTTGATTCTGACGCACACACGCGTCCGAATCAGTTTTCGCGAAAGCCCACACATCTGGATATACCGTGCGCACCTTTCGGTACACTTGGTACACGACAGGGCGGTCCCGTTTGGCGGAGCGGGCTCCGTATCACAAGTTTTGGAAGTTGGAAAAATAAGTTTTTATAGATTTTTAACCTAATTTAATTTTGCATACAACATTAATTAAAATAATGTAATTGACAGAAAATAATCTAGGTTAGGTGGTCTTCACATAGCAAGAAGAAAATCTAAATTCGGATCTCTGTGGTGGGAGATACGAGTCCTTGAACATGGGTCATCGCAACAGAATTTCTGAAATTAAATATGGTCGTTTTTCTTCAACTTGGTGTCGATTTTTACCTAGGTTTGCGTGCTGCACGATAGAAACTAATCTACGGGTTTTAAAGAGGGATAGGTAGGGATCATACCGGCCAAGACGGGGTTGAGTTTGGTCCAGCAAGGGCGCGAGAAGAGGGGCCTGAACAGAACTAAGTTGATAAATACTATAAATTAAATAAATTCTATTACTTCTAATTACCTAATAAATACTATAAATTAATTAAATAATTAAGTAAATAATTTTAGTACGTTTTAAAAATTAGGGGTTTTACATGCTTCTTGCTTCCTTCTTGTAGATCATTGGTGTAGCAATCACAATGGTGAATTTAGAAGAGAATTTGATGAAGAATTGGTGGAGAATTGGTGAGGGGGTGCATGGAATTTGTAGATCTAGAATTTAGAAAATTGGAATAAAGTGAATAATTTTCTCTCTCCTCTAAGGAGGGGCCGGCCAATATACATCCTTCATGCAATATAAAATAACACAAATACCCCTTGGGCCTCTCATGAAGAATTAATTAGGGAGGGAAGGTTCTAGTCTAATGGTTTCACTAATTAATCAAGCCTCATAATTCATGGGCTCAACTTAGACTAGTCCAAATATTTGTTTCATGCTTTCTAATTAAATGGTTAGGTCCACTACAAAAGTCCAAAATAAATCTACACTAGCAACAAATAATAATACAATAAATAAATAAATTATGCCATGTACAAATATTAATTATAATAAATCCTAAAATAATTAATACCCAATGACAAAAACTACCCTTAGATGAAATGTGAGGGTGACAAACCTACCCACCTTAGAAAAATTTTGTCCTCGAAATTATGGAAGAAACTATCTACCAAAACAATAATATAATGCAAGAAAGAATTATACCTCACGGCTCGAACAGATACGGATATCGCTTGCGCATCTCGGTCTCTCGCTCCCAGGTACTCTCTCCTAGCGAGTGATGCCTCCACGCGACGTGCACCAAAGGAATCGTCTGGTTTCTCAGCACCTTCTCTCTTCGATCCAGAATCTCCACTGTCTGCTCTGGATAGCTGAAAGTAGGGCCTACCTCTATCTTCGAGTGATCCAACACATGACTGGGATCTGCCACGTACCATCTCAATTATGACACGTGAAACACGTTGTGCACTCACTCCAATGCAGGTGGTAAGTCTAGTCTGTAAGCAACTGCATCGACCTTCTCAAGAATACTGAAAGGACCGATGAATCACGGACTAAGCTTGCCGCCTCCACCGAAACGAATCGTGCCACGTGTCAGAGAAATTCTCAAGAAAACCAGACCGCCAACCTAGTACAAAATACAACCTTAGCACTCTAATAAGCAACAATCAAACACAAGCAAGACAAAACTAAAGCTATACCTCAAACTCAAAGGTCTCCGGTGGCTATCGGCCCAATGCCGCTACCTGTCCTATGCAACTCGAAGTCTGTCCCTGATAAGCTTCACCTTCTCTGTTGTATCCACTACCATCTCTGGTCCCAATAAAGCTCTGTCACCAACATCATTCCAAGACAACAGAGTGCGAAACCTTCGTCCGTACAACACCTTGAATGGTGACATCTCAATGTTAGCTTGGTAGCTGTTATTGTATGAAAACTCTACCAAGTAAATATGATCCTCCCAAGATCTCCAAGATCCAAAACACATGTGCGTAGCATATCCTTGAGAGTCTGAATAGTCCTCTCCGACTGTCCGTCCGTCTGAGGGTGATAGGCGGTACTGAACTTGAGCTGACTGCCCAAGCTAGCCTACAAACTCCTCCAAAAATGGAACGTGAAGTGGCTATCCCGATCCGAGACAATGCTCACTGGAACACTGTACAATCTGACAATCTGGCGCACATACATCTCCGCAAGCCTCTCCGTAGATGTACCCACTTTAAATGGCAGAAAGTAGGTTGATTTGGTCAACCTGTCCACGATGACCCAAATCACATCCTTGCCCCTGGAAAATGCGAAAGTCCCGATACAAAATCTATAGTAACATGTTTCCATTTCTACTTTGGAATGGACAAAGGCTGAAGCAATCCTCCTGGTCTCTGTCTCTTCGCCTTGACCTGCTGGCAAACTAAGCATCTGGACACAAAGCTAACTCCGTCAACTGCTCCTGGGAAAGTAGAATCGGCACGTACATCTATGGATGCTGAAACAAACATCACCATTGTATTCAAAATAGTTGAAATATCTAGGATTAACTACCCATAAGTCCAATTTGGACACATGGACAAAATTGACAGTTTTGGGTCAAAGCGGGGTCCACATGTGGCCCACTTTGCACCAAAAAATGTGTCAAAGATACAATTTTCCAAATTTGTTAAAATTAGTGTCTATGAGTCTAGAACGATGATACGAACCAAATAGAACGTCCAAAACTGGATTTTGATGAGCCAATCACGAAATCGCCCGTTATGTGGAACCGTAGGGACCACGAAACGACGTTTGGTCAACGTTCTCAGAATCAAACCAAACTTAGGTCACAAGACTACTGTAATGCTGCGAATCCAATGGCACAAGTTTTAGTACAAATTGACGAGTACACACGAAGTTATGGTGAGTGTCAGAATAAGCCGATATGGTGCTTTTCGACAGATACGCGTTGATTTCGGTATACACGCACATCCAAATCAAGTTTCGTGAAAGTCCACACGTCTGTGTTTATGTTATACGTCTTTTGATGTAACTCGTATATGACAAAGTTGCCTCATTTGGTGAAATGCACCCCATATCGCAAGATTTTTGGTGTTTTAAAAAATAAGTTTTTGGTCGTTTTGGAACCAAAATAATTTAACCATTAAAGCAAACTAAAAAAACTAAAATAACAGTCAAAATCTTGGTTATATTGTAAAAAGTTCTTTCAATTATATTTTAAAAATAATTAATGAGATAGTAGAAAATTGGACATGAACATGGGTACTTGGACTGGATTTTTGAACTGTTGTTGAACAATTTTTCGGCCAACTTCCGTTCGATTTTTCGATCAAACCCGGGTGCCTAAATTTGTTCCACTTGAAGAAAATCCTAGAGGGTAAGGTTGTGAACATACCAGCAAAGATGGGACATGAAACGGAAGAGCGAGGAAGGTGAAAGCTTCGCGCGAAGGAGGGGCCGCACAGCTGTGTGCTGTGCGCCTGCGGTCGGCGCTGTGGGCGGCGCTGCGGGGGTCGGCTACGGTCGGTAGTGCGGGCGACACCGGCGAGTGGTATAGGTGGGTGATGGTTGGGTTTTAGGGTTAGGGTTTGATGTGTATACATTTTATATATAGGAGAAAGGGGGTGCTCCTGTCGCGGGGGGGGGGGGGGTTAGAGTTAGGATTTTATTAAATGGGTTTGGGTTAACGGGTAAGGTTAGGGTTTATTGGGTTTGGGGTTTATTTCTATTTTTTTTTCTTTATTTCTTTTATTTATTCAATAATTAAACACAAAAAATTCCCAAAAATAGTTAGGTTCTTGAAAAATTTTGTAGAAATTTATATTTCCTCCAATAAATAATCTACAACCATTTTATATTAATTAAAAAGGTGTTTACCAAATATTAATCAATATTAAATTAATTAAATAAACCCGTAAATTTTATTTTCTACTTAATATTATATTGGGAGCATGCAGGGGGGTTCGAATAAAGCAACTCGAGTGTCATGTGCGTAATCGGACTAGTTAGGTTCATAGCATGAATTTAGTTGGAATCAATGGATTGGTGTGGCGTGTTAAAATTGTACGCCACGATAAAATGGTTAATTAATCATCGTTTTCTCGTAATTGTGTCGTAAAAGTTGTGCGACCAAAATAAGGCATAGTATTACAAATTTGTGAGGGACAGTCATGGTAGGAGCCTAATTTGACTCGTCTAAGTCGAGCATGCTAGGTTGGTTGGAAGAAAAATGTGTCACGACCCGCACCCAGAATTTGGACATGAGCCGTGGGTACGTCCAGCCTACGCCGCACCATCGGCGGTAGAACGCTGTCTAGGTCTCAATACTACTAAACATAACTTACAACCTGTCAATGATCTCAACTCCATAGGGAGGACAATGAATAATACATAGATCAACAATTCATAATATACTCAATCACAATAACTATAGAAAAATAATGGCACAATAAGATATAAAGATAAGAAGTACTGACATAAGTCAAGCACAACAACTCAAAATACAATGATAAATCTAAAGTCTAGCTGACCCACATAAATAGTCTCAACAAAAGTCTCAACATAAGAACAAAAGATGTATAGATATAACCGTCTAAATAACTACAGGTGGTGTCTCCTCTAAGGGGAGGGACTCTTCTAAGATCTCTGGTATGTAGTCTCCCTCTACACCTGGCCCATAGTGTGTAGGACAGAAGTTCTCAAGATCCTCTGAAAAAAGATTATCCAGTCAGGATTGGAGCGAAGTACAAGCACTAAACAACAGTTTCATTTATATTGACAAAAACTATAATACAATGTAAAGAAATATAAGATAAAGAAATACTAGAAATAAGAAATACTGGAGATAAGAAATCAGCAATAATACAACTAGCAATGAACAAAAATATAAGTGAATGCGAGAACAAGTGAACTGGAATACAGAAATAGAATATCTAGCTAATTGTTTGAAATATCAGTCTATTATGTGATCGGCTTTGGACAAGATCAGGCTTGTTATATATGATTGGCTATGATTCATGTGAGGTCAGGCTAACCATCTGTTTAGCTATGATGTGAGCAATAGTCAGGCTAATCATATATAACAGGCTATGAGGCATGTAAATGGTCAGGCTACACCCGACATGATGTGTGGGGTGAGCTATGATGCATGTAAGTGGGGTATGATCACATAATCTGCTAATATTTCCCTGTCCCCCAGCTAGCACGATGGATTCCAATCACGACTCCTCATGACAGGTATCTATGATGCTAACCCGTGTATCCATAGTGTCAGAATCAAGTACAATATACAACTAGAATCATAGAGATGATCAACATAATGAAAACTATCAGAGAATGTACTCGCCTGTGGTCCTGAGCTGGCAATACCAATATCCTGTTCCCGAAGTCTCGCCTGAACGATCCAACGGTCCTATATACATAATATAATAATAATATAACATCAGTCATTTATACTAGCACGCATGTAAACACAATTACACTGCACTCAAAACTACGCAAGGGGTGATAACTGGTCAACTAGCAGGGTCAAATGTGCACGTCTAAATGCACATGTATCATGTCCTCGAATACCGTGCATAACAAGACAGTCAAATAACACTAACACATATCCAATCTCCAAAACTCGTGCAACGCTAACACATGTCCTAGCTTGTACGTTAGGGTACACATGGCAGTCAACTAACACCTATGGTCATGCAGTCATATATAATACTAGCAATCAATTTCCCATAAAGTAATATATATTAAACCTAATTATTATACATACATACATACATGCACACACACACACACACACACACACACACACACACACACACACACACACACATACTAGTTATAAGGGTTTACCAACACAGTGTCATACTACACACAACATGAAGGAAAGAGCAAGTTTGGACCTTGATGTGCACGTGACCGATGAGGGGGTGATGTCGGAAAGATAGTGCGGTCATTGTGGCGATTGCTGCTCGCCGGGAAGGAGATCGACGGTGATGGTGTTGACGAAGTCGGTGTGGTCGATGTCGAGGGAGGTCGTGATGATCAGTGGTATCTGACTGGGTCATGGTCGGTTTGGGCTCCGGCGATGAAGATGATGATGGTGGTGTAGATGGTGACGGTGTAAGAGGTGCTCAGGCGGAGGAGGTCAGCCGTGGGTGGTCGAGATGGTGAGGAGGAGTCGTTGTGGTAGTGCTGTTGGGCTCCGATGGGGTATCGTCGGCTGTGAACGAGGTGGAGGTGATGATGAAGATGGCGGAGATGATAAAGATAGTGGAGCTAATGGAGGCGGTGGCTGTCAGTCGTCGGTGGTGGTGGTGTTGGGGTGATCGATTAGGGGGAGAAGTCAGGGTCGGCTGCTCGTCGTGGAGAGGTGGAGGGAGTCGGGGTAATCGTTATCCGGTGGTGAAGTTGAGTCGGCTATGGCGGGATTGTACCGACGAAGGTGAGATGGGGGAGACGGTGGTTGTAGTGGCGGCTACTCAGGCGGGGAAGTGGCTGCTCCGGCGGGATGGTGGTCGGAGGGGAGGAAGATGAAGGAAGGTTTAGGGTTTCGGTTTATTTGTTTGATGATGGTGATGAAAAAAATATAATAGAGAGATGGGTTATGTATGAGAGAGAAAAGTGGGGATGATCACCTAGGGATTAGGGCCGGCCATGCCTCCTTGGGATGGGGATGGTTTCCACATAAAGAAAAATGGATGGCTAGGATAGTGTGTGTTTGAATGGAGGGCTAGGATGGTGAGATGGAAAAGTTTGAGTGTTGTACACTCAAAAAATAAGGAAATAAATTGGTATTACAGGTCAAAGAGGGGGGATGTTTCTTCATGTCTTGGGTCTAATGGGAGGTAAACACCTTATTGTACTTTTGCATAAAAGTCCCTATCAATTGGAAATTTGCACAAAAATGGAGTTTGGGATTGAATGAGGAAAAATACCATATTTGGTGTGATGTAGTGGTTTAAAAGGGCGTGTGGTGTTTAGTATGAACCTTGAGGGTATGAGTGGAGGTTTGGGTTGATGTTGGGTCTAGTTTTGGGTTAGGTTGGGTCCTTAGACCAATTTAATTAAAATTAGTGTAAATGCTGATCTTAAATTAATTGGAAGTGCATAGGGTTAAAATTAGTGGGACACAAGTTTCATGGACATAGAAGTCTTAGAATAGAATATTGTCATAATTTGGGTTGCACAAAATGGGTCGAGGTTGTATCTCCAATTTCGATTGGAACGGACAAAGATGCTACGTTAGATTTATTTGGATTTAAAAATAAAAGCCTGTAACGAATATTGTGCGACTAAAATAAAGCACAAGGGAGGGTACTTATGAGTTACACAAGGGTCAAAATGGAAGACTGGCACGTCTAGAACAAGGATTTAAAATTTGTTGGAAGGCAAAAGCTAGTGTAGCGTCCCAAATATCGAAGCAACGGTAAGGTACAACAATTGAATAAAAATCACAGTAGTGGAATATAACCCCAATAATTAATCCCGAAAATACTAATTAAATCCATAAGCCTATATTTTGGTCAGGAGATTTATCTAGTGGGTTTCTAGGTCTAGTCCACTAACCCATGCATTAATGAACACTATATAATATGTATATATACATATATCATGTAATTATTTAAAAATAAAATATACACAATACTTATAATAAATAAAAAGACAAAAATACCCTTATTTTAGAATGTGGTAGTGACAAGTCTACCCTCCTTAAAAAATTATGTCCTCGAAATTGAATTAAACTAGCACAAGAACATACAATTGGACAAAGAATTATACCTCAAACTTGTGCTCTGATGCTCAAATATTTATACAGGTTTGTGTTGTACTAGACCCACACTCTCAACTATGGCATCAACTCAATTATCCCCAAACACCCTGATACATGTGATGCACTCAATACTCTAATACACTCAAACACTATGATATGCATCACCTGGACACACCTTCATCCTCTAACATACACTTAACCCTGGCACAATCACTCACAAATTCCTATCCCTATACACTGATACCCATATTAACTAATCACTAGTCCACAAGATATCCATGGACACGTCCATATTGTATACACCTGTCTATTAATACCAAAATTCGATACCAAGAACCTCTAACACAACCATAGGTTTAATGATGCATCCTAAAGTTTGATACCCCTATCCCTTTGGTACTACTGTTTTTACTACAAGCACACCCACTGCTAGCTCTCTTACCTATTGCAATTGCTGATACTAGTTGTTCTTATCACTCAAGTGCATACCAAGTGCAATACCACACTAAGTACTTCTTCCTCTAATACAACTCTAGATGGACACCCAAGTCAGTTTGTAGTGCCATCTTAGGCATGCTCAAGCCAACAGATCCTTACACATGCACATCATCCACTCATATACTGATACATATTTCTTACCCATATCTATCTAAGTATACCTATACATACTCACAGTCTCTAACACTCAATATACACACAAATACACTAATTGTCTACACCCCTCAACTGTGTACTAAATTTTGCACTGCCTGGATTACTTGCACTATTACTTCCAATGATTTTCTATCTATATTAACTGATACACCAATCTAATATTATCACACGAGATACTTACTGTTACTAGCACATTGCTCAACTAATCCTTGATATAGAAATACCTAGTACTCTTGGTATAGTAACACTAGCTTCATCATTAGATTACCTTATCACACTGACACTCATCACCCACTGTGCATTCTGCACACAATTTCTAGACACTCTTCCATCTATTTCTTTTAACCCATCACTGACCTCAATCAGGTGATACATCCATCACTGGTTATATACTGGTACACTCATATCTACTCACATCAAGGTCCTACTTTTATCTGTAACACAAGTCTTACGACTTAGCATAATGTATTCTTATTCCCTCACACTCTTCTATACACTTATGGGTACCCTCCCGCTATGGTACACTCACAACAGTCAGCACTGATACTCAAGACATAGACCAAATTGTAAGTCACCAATTATCACACTAACAAGAAACCCTAATGGAATAAAGCTCTATAAGAAACTGGACTAAGGACTGAAGGTATCTTTACTGCTAGCTAAAAAAATGATGGAACAAAGTCCTATAATAACAGAAGTGGATAAGTATTGAGATGATACTTTAAGAACCAATTTAAGATACAATCTGATAATCATACACGTCTGTCTGAAATTATGACACTCAAAATTTTTGCCACGCCAGTAAGCATAGCTGCGATAAACGATAGATTCCATAACTTAGGTATGCAACTCTATAATTATGTCGTCTAGATTCCTCGCTCTGCCGACTAGTATAGCTGCGAGAAATTCTAAATTTCATAACTAAGATATATATATATATATATTCGAAGTCAGGTTCCTATGTTTCTGCTACGCCAGCTAATATGGCTGCGATAAACTCTATGTTCCATAATTAAAGCAGATGTTTCATCTTTCTCACTGTCCTTGTCAACATATGTCATCAGATGATACTGTAATTTTAGTCCGTAAAATTTATCTCAATATGAAATCAAACTCAACAACGACACCAAAAAATTTAACAACCGATCAATAAGAATCAAATTCAATAACAACAAGTGAGGACGGACGAACCTTCTAATCCATCACCTGTAGTATCGGTCTCCTCGACTGTCATCGCAAATGTCCTGCCCTACTGGGGTGGCTCTCTCTGCGGGTGCTGAGCAATCTGCGGTTCCACAGGTGGCCTAACTGGACCTCTTTGATTTGGAGCTATGCGCTGGCAGGGAAAATAAGGAGCTCGAAGACAATCCTTCACTTGATGTCTCACAGTGCCACAGTACAAACAAAGTCCTAGCCTCACTCTACAGCTCTTCCAAAGGTGACCTGACTTTTTACAGAAATGACAAGCTTGCTGGGTCTGCCTCGGAGGCTGCTGCTGATCCTGCGATCTGGTCTTCGGCGGCATCCTAAAGACGGATCAAAACCAGAAGAAGTTATTAAGGCACAAGAATACGATGTCATCAAGGAAGGACAATATTCAAGGAAGGCAATGCTCTGAAGGAATAGCAATAGCAATAGATTGGAAGTATTCCTAGTTGTGATCGAGTATTCGCTCTCATCCTAGTATACTATATCCTAGATCCTATCACAGGCTCGTAGTAGTACAACTAAGACATCGCACTACCATGACATCGTACTACTTGCGAAGCCTGACCTGCATTGGCCACCACTAAAAATGTGTCACGACCCGCACCCAAAATTTGGGCATGAGCCGTGGATCCATCCAGCCTACGCCACAGCATCGGCTGTAGAACGCTGTCTAGGTCTCAATACTACTAAACATAACTCACAAACTGTCAATGATCTCAACTCCATAGGGAGGATAATAAATAATACATAGATCAACAATTCATAATATACTCAATCACAATAACTATAGAAAAGTAATGGCACGATAAGATATAAAGATAAGAAGTAATAACATAAGTCAAGCACAACAGCTCAAAATACAATAATAAATCTAAAGTCTAGCTAACCCACATAAATAGTCTCAACAAAAGTCTTAACAGAAGAACAAAAGATGCATAGATATAACCGTCTAAATAACTGCAGGTGGTGTCTCCTCTAAGGGGAGGGACTCTTCTAAGATCTATGGTATGTAGTCTCCCTCTACACCTAGCCCATAGTGTGTAGGACAGAAGTTCTCAAGATCCTCTAGAAAAATGTTATCCAGTCAGGATTGGAGCAAAGCACAAGCACTAAATAGCAATTTCATTTATATTGACAAAAACTATAATACAGTGTAAAGAAATACAAGATGAAGAAATACTGGAAATAAAAAATACTGGAGATAAGAAATCAGCAATAGTATAACTAACAATGAACATAAATATAAGTGAATGCGAGAACAAGTGAACTGGAATACAAAAATAGAATATCTAGTTAAGTGTTTGAAATATCAGTCTATCATGTGATCGACTTGGGACAAGATCAGGCTTTTTATATATGATTGGCTATGATTCATGTGAGGTCAGGCTAACCATCTGGTTAGCTATGGTGCTAGCAATAGTCAGGCTAATCATATATAACAGGCTATGAGGCATGTAAATGGTCAGGCTACACCCGACGTGATGTGTGGGGTGAGCTATAATACATGTAAGTAGGGTATGATCACATAATCTGCTAATATTTCCCCGTCCCCCAGCTAGCACGATGGATTCCAATTACGACTCCTCATGATAGGTATCTATGATGCTAACCCGTGTATTCATAGTGTCAGAATCAAGTACAATATACAACTAGAATCATAGAGATGATTAATATAATAAAAACTGTCATAGAATATACTTGCATGTGGTCCTGAGCTGGCAATACTAATATTCTGTTCCCGAAGTCTCGCCTGAACGATCTAACGGTCATATATATAATATAATAATAATATAACATCAGTCATTATACTAGCACATATGTAAAAATAATTATACTGCACTCAGAACTACGCAAGGGGTGATAACTGGTCAACTACCAGGGTCAAGTGTGCACGTCTAAATGTGTGATGCCCCAGTCCCAAAATACATAGGACTAGGAATACGTAACCATGCCAACCGTATGTATATGGAGACTCCAATATATGGAAACCATAATACATACGTACGCTGTATTATGAATATCAAATCCACAAGTGGTAAATGTGTCACAAGTCACAAGGTATAACTAGATCTCATCTACAAAAATCATAAATAAATAAATAACCAATAACTATGTAACTAAATCTCAATATGAAGTATCAAAGAATGATAGTCGGGTAAAAACAAATCCAATACCAAACTAGAATATAAAAGCAAACATAATATGAGTACATCAACTAATAAACACGAGGCTCGAAGAGAAGACCTCCTCGAAATATAAGTAGCAAGTCCAGATCTGCGCTCCTGCGAATAATCATGAACATCTACACCTGGAAATAGACCAGGTCCTCTGAGAGACATAACAAGATACATAGAAGCATGCCAATAAAGTACTGAAATAAATATTCAATGGATCGCCTAACCATCTATGTGAATGCAGTTGAGAACAACTTTCCAACAAGTGGACTATCTGACCATAAATAGGATTGGCATGATTCTCTCGGAGAATCAGGGGCCTACAAAGCATGTCGTCTTTTGAATACCAGAGGCCGCCAGTAATATAGGGGTCATCACCGTCACGTATCTCCGGCGGAGCGTACGGGTTACAGAAAGGAAAGTGCAAAGGAGCCCAAATGCCTTACTTGTTGTTCTTCCCACCCCATGCTCTAAGCATGTCACATCCATGACACGTTTTAGCTATTACGTCGAGACGGAGTGCAAGTATCGGCATCGTAACTTTGGTTCATAGCCTATCGTTAGTACAATAGCACAACCCTACAACCAAACAAGGACAAGGATTGGACCACCGTACTACAATAGTCTGTGTCCATGGACTACTAATAACTGCTAAGTCTTCTAACATGTAATTTCTATCAGCAGTTATCCCTAACGCACATCCCATACGTACAGGAGGCAAGCCTGTCACGCAAGTCCGTATTCTATATGAGACTCACACTCTTGTAACAACTGTGTCACGGCCAATGAAACCTAAGAATACCTCATGATAATGGGGTGGTCTCATAAACTAGGTCACATACATATACATAATAAAAACAGAATATGACGCTACCGTCGTTGCACCCAAGTTTTCTTGGACACGCAATTTATATAGCAGTTAAAATATATGAACTAAATGACAGAAATAAAATACATGCATCATATGGAATATAAATTATAGTACAATGACAAGGTATACTTGCCTGGCAAGAAAGTTGCGTAGTACCAATAACCTGCTCCTGAAGTCTCGCAGAACAATCCGATAGGTCCTATATACATATAATATAATATAATACAACATCAGCCATTACACTAGCACATACACAACCATAAATACACTGGACTCAGGGGGTACGCTAGGGTGACACTGGTCAACTAACAGGGTCAATTGTGCGTCTAAATACGCGGGTGTCCTATCTTAAATGCTGTATCAAAATCAGACAGTCAACTAACATGTGTCTAAGCCAGTACGTTAATGTATACAAGGCAGTCAACTCACAAGCTCTTAGGGTCACTTGGTCAAACATAAATATCGAATATCCATAATTAACCTAGGGCCAGACAGAATAAATACATATATAATCAAAATTATTATTTAGCATCTAATTACTTATATAATACGTCCATATGTTTATACATATATATTTATATATCAATTTGATTATAATATGCGTACGTGTACGCATACAAATCATTGGGTTCACCGACACGGTCTGAACTCATAACCACCAACTAATCTGAGCCAATATGTAAACTCCCTCACCCAAAATAGATATTTTGTGTATATTTTATATTATTATGGATATTGAATTTCTTTAGAGTATTCTGTTATTAATTAGCAAATGAATTTCTTGATATATTTACTTATATAAATATTTATTTAGAATCATTTTTAGGTTATTTTAGATTTTTGAAATTAATTAGGATTTATTTGGATATATATAGTCTTAATATTAGATAGATGCTAATTTAGTGTTAATAGATATTAATAAGATTTTATAAATTATTTGTATTATATTTAATTATATTCAAGATTATAAATTATTGAGATAGATTCAAACTCTACTTTAAATTAATTCAAATCCTGAACCTACTAGGAATACAACTTAATGTATATCATATCCTTATTTAAATTCATCATAATCCTATCCAAATTAACCAATCCTAGTTGTATTTAATTAAGTAGTCTCTACCATTATAAATACCTCATTCTTCATATTTTTTTTCCAAATTCCTCTCTTTTTCGTCCAAAAATAGTCAAAATTCGTCATAAATTCAGCCTCATTTTCTACTAGTTATGACGAATTAAAAAGACTATATCTCCTAGCTCCGGACTCCAAACGCGCTCCAATTTTTTTTGTTAGAATGATAATGAGGTTAGCTTTTTGATTATATAATTTTTTTTATGAAATTATGAGTATTAAATTTTGGAAAATTCGTAGAACACAGCATGTCCGAAAATAGACGTGTTTCGATGTTTTCGCGATTCCGGGAGAACCAGGAATCAGAATCACGAACCGTTTAAAGTTTCGGAAAGCTAATGTCGAGATCATCGACATATATTTTTTCTAGAATTTAATTTGAAGTATTTACATACTGTTAATTCTGTAGAACTTCTAGGTTAGAATTTAACCATCGGTGCACAATACAAAATTTGTATGTGCCATAATTCCCAAACGAATTTGAATTCAGACGAGCCATAAATTCCAGTATGTTTTTTATGCTGAAATCTACAGAAAATTATGCATGAAAGTCGAGTTTGTATCGGTTGACTTTTTGGTCAACAAATTGCCTCGATTTGTGTGCCATGAGTCTCGAGTTGATAAAATTCAGTTTCTTTGGACAAAATTTAGGAATTAACATAAAAATCAGAATAATAAGATTAAAATAGGATTTTAGAGTAACTATTCCAGAATTAAATAAATTAAAATAAATTATCTTTTGACGTGATAAATTTGTAATACATAGGCTATTTGGACTGTGACTTGGACTCTGATTCATACCAGCAGCAGGACCCCAGGCAAGATACCTTGCCAAATTGTTTACAGTACTTTGCATGCTACTTATATTTCTTTTTATTTATTTTATTTCTGTATAGTTCTTGCATGTGTAGTTTTTCTCCAGTCATTACTATGTATTAGATATGTTGACACACACATGGCACCTAGTATCATGGGAGGACAATCATTAGGCGTATGGGCTTTTAACCACTCTGGTAAACCGTAGTATATAGTTCGCACTATGGGCGTGTGTCACGCTGGTCGCTACCCCAGAGGTATGTCGATTTCTGTAGAGTCGCGCTGGTCGCTACCCCAGAGGTATGTCGATTTCTGATGTTCTAGACGGGTGTGTGAGTTGTGAGGCTTAGATCGAGTAGACTACCCTTGCCCATACGTCAAAAAGTTGTCCTCATTTGCATTCATATAGATTGTCTTGTACAGCGTACTTATCTATTTTCAAACCATATGCATGTTTACTGTATTCAAATTGGCTTATATTTTCTGTATCTTGTTACGTCCCTCTGAGGACCTGGTCCGCTGCCAGGTGTATCTTTTTTGAGTATTTACAGGAGCGCAGATTTGGATGGTTACATGTGATCCGAGGATGTCTTCTCTTCGAGCTGTGATGGATAGCTGGTATTCTTATATTGTGTTGTGGTGTTGTACTCATATTGTATTTGCTCTTATATTCGAGTTGGTAGTAGATTTGTTTCCATCCAACTATCATCCTTAGATACTTTTTATTGAGATCTAGTTTCATAGATACTGGTTATTTATTTCTATATGATTTTGGTGGATGAGATTTAGATTTTACCCTGTGACTTGTATTACATTTTATACCACTTGTGGATTTTATATTCATATTACAGCGTACGTATGGATTTGGTTTCCATATATTGGAGTTGCCATATCCATGCGGCTGGCATGCTTACGTGTCCTAGTCCTACGTATTTTTGGGACTGGGGCGTGACATGTTTTTGTGGTGGCCCATGCAGGTCGAGAGCATATTGTCTCGGTTACGTTACTGTACCGAACAAGCCTGCCCCTAGGACTAGAGTATAGGATCTCATCCACAATTGACTGTGATTCATCTCCTCCTATCTGTTCTATTTTGAACAATTGTATCCTGCTTGATTCATGTGCTTCCCTAATAGTTTCTTGAGTATAGTCTTCTGCTAGAATATAGGAACCCCTGTTATTATGATGATAATTAGAGTAGCACACCTATTAAGAATACAACGAGAATATAGACACACCACTAAGTTTAGAATATCTAGTGAACCTAGAATTCCTTATCTTTAGATTGTTATACCATTACCCCTTGATATATTAAGAAGACTTGAGAGTAGTATAGACACTACTAGAGTTAGTTAGAAGTTTTACCATAATGTTTGACACCTAGTATCACATAGTCTTTTGACCTATTAATTGAAGTGTAACCGAATGATATTTATAGCATGCTAGCAAAAGATGACAGTGTTTATTCAGACCATAGAATTTAGAGGTTCTTGCCCTATTTGGTCGACTAACGACTTAGATAAGGAGGTTGTATGATAACTGTAGAGATTGTAGAGTCTTTTATTATTATTGCTTATGTTATTTTTGTGAACTTGAATTATTTTGTAACTTCTCACATCATAATCCAGCGTTATATTTTCTGTGCTACCTTGAATTATGCTGCTATTATAGCCTAGTTTTTGTAAGCTTAATCTTATATCGAGCTTGTTCATGACATATGAGTTATTGGGGCCTGATCAACCACACTAATACAAATTGTCTAATCAGAATCAGTATATTATGGTCTAGCTAGCCATAATGCGCTTGATTCGCCCTTCGCAATAGTATTTTACGTGGATTGAGATGTATAGTAGACCAGTAGACAAATATACTTACCCTCTAGATACGACAAAGCATATCATATCAAGTACATAACTGCACCGATGTGAGCATGCGAATAGAAAATTACCAAATTAAGATTTCAATCCACAACTTACTTGACAATTCTCATTTGAATTCTATAAACGCTTTGATTCCCATACTTCCATTCTATTACCGCTCCTTGAACTCTTTTCCGTTGCTTTCCGTCTTCCCTTGTTTCGAAAAGACAAAATCTCGTGCTTGGATATAAGTGATACACGGATAGTACAAGATATACCCCATAGGCCAATCACATTATTTGGTGACTATCTTTCATAATTGATTAAGGGCATATCACATATGATATAGTTGGTGTTAAAATTTTGAGGATTGAATGACATGAGAAAATAAATTGAGGAATATTTTCTTAAGTGTAAGAGCCTTATGTGATAGATGGGTAAATTCTAAGTTGGGTAGAAATTGCATTATTAAACTTGAGGTAAATTCTTTTAGATTGTGATCAAGTGAGATTAGATAGAGAGAAACCATGTTCTATTTTAATTTCGAGGACGAAATTATTTTAAGTTGGGTAGATTGTAAACTCCCTCACCCAAAATAGATATTTTGTGTATATTTTATATTATTATAGATATTGAATTTCTTTAGAGTATTCTGTTATTTAATTAGCAAATGAATTTCTTGATATATTTACTTATATAAATATTTATTTAGAATCATTTTTAGGTTATTTTAGATTTTTGAAATTAATTAGGATTTATTTGGATATATATAGTCTTAATATTAGATAGATGCTAATTTAGTGTTAATAGATATTAATAAGATTTTATAAATTATTTGTATTATATTTAATTATATTCAAGATTATAAATTATTGAGATAGATTCAAACTCTACTTTAAATTAATTCAAATCCTGAACCTACTAGGAATACAACTTAATGTATATCATATCCTTATTTAAATTCATTATAATCCTATCCAAATTAACCAATCCTAGTTGTATTTAATTAAGTAGTCTCTACCATTATAAATACCTCATTCTTCATATTTTTTTCCCAAATTCCTCTCTTTTTCGTCCAAAAATAGTCAAAATTTGTCATAAATTCAGCCTCATTTTCTACTAGTTATGACGAATTAAAAAGACTATATCTCCTAGCTTCGGACTCCAAACGCGCTCCAGTTTTTTTTGTTAGAACAATAATGAGGTTAGCTTTTTGATTATATAATTTTTTTTACGAAATTATGAGTATTAAATTCTAGAAAATTTGTAGAACACAACATGTCCAAAAATAGACGTGTTTCGATGTTTTCGCGATTCCGGGAGAACCAGGAATCAGAATCATGAACCGTTTAAAGTTTCGGAAAGCTAATGTCGAGATCATCGACATATATTTTTCCCAGAATTTAATTTGAAGTATTTATATACTGTTAATTCTGTAGAACTTCTAGGTTAGAATTTAACCATCGGTGCACAATACAAAATTTGTATGTGCCATAATTCCCAAACGAATTTGAATTCAGATGAGCCATAAATTCTAGTATGTTTTTGATGCTGAAATCTACAGGAAATTATGCATGAAAGTCGAGTTTGTATCGGTTGACTTTTTGGTCAACAAATCGCCTCGATTTGCGTGCCATGAGTCTCGAGTTGATAAAATTCAGTTTCTTTGGACAAAATTTAGGAATTAACATAAAAATCAGAATAATAAGATTAAAATAGGATTTTAGAGTAACTATTCTAGAATTAAATAAATTAAAATAAATTATCTTTTGACGTGATAAATTTGTAATACATAGGCTATTTGGACTGTGACTTGGACTCTGATTCATACCAGCAGCAGGACCCCAGGCAAGATACCTTGCCAAATTGTTTACAGTACTTTGCATGCTACTTATATTTCTTTTTATTTATTTTATTTCTGTATAGTTCTTGCATGTGTAGTTTTTCTCCAGTCATTACTATGTATTAGATATGTTGACACACACATGGCACCTAGTATCATGGGAGGACAATCATTAGGCGTATGGGCTTTTAACCGCTCTGGTAAATCGTAGTATATAGTTCGCACTACGGGCGTGTGTCGCGCTGGTCGCTACCCCAGAGGTATGTCGATTTCTGTAGAGTCGCGCTGGTCGCTACCCCAGAGGTATGTCGATTTCTGATGTTCTAGACGGGTGTGTGAGTTGTGAGGCTTAGATCGAGTAGACTACCCTTGCCCATACGTCGAAAAGTTGTCCTCATTTGCATTCATATAGATTGTCTTGTACAGCGTACTTATCTATTTTCAAACCATATGCATGTTTACTATATTCAAATTGGCTCGTATTTTCTGTATCTTGTTACGTCCCTCTGAGGACCTGGTCCGCTGCCAGGTGTATCTTTTTTGAGTATTTACAGGAGCGCAGATTTGGATGGTTACATGTGATCCGAGGATGTCTTCTCTTCGAGCTATGATGGATAGCTGGTATTCTTATATTGTGTTGTGGTGTTGTACTCATATTGTATTTGCTCTTATATTCGAGTTGGTAGTGGATTTATTTCCATCCAACTATCATCCTTAGATACTTCTTATTGAGATCTAGTTTCATAGATACAGGTTATTTATTTCTATATGATTTTGGTGGATGAGATTTAGATTTTACCCTGTGACTTGTATTACATTTTATACCACTTATGGATTTTATATTCATATTACAGCGTACGTATGGATTTGGTTTCCATATATTGGAGTTGCCATATCCATGCGGCTGGCATGCTTACGTGTCCTAGTCCTACGTATTTTTAGGACTGGGGCGTGACACAATATGCTAACCTAGATGTTATTCACACAAGCACACATAAAATAAAAGGAGAGGGACAGGTTTGAACCTTGGGGTTAGCGTGCACGGGCATGAGGATCGGGGTGGTTGCTGTAGGTCGTCTTTGGCGAGGGTGACGGGTCCATGATGAATACGATGATGGTGATGACGAGGGTAATACTGATTGGGTTAATGATGATGACGAGGGTGATGAGGATGGGGATGTTGATAATGATGACGAGGGTATTGATGATGGGGATAATGATTGTGATGATGAGGATAATGATTGGTGAGATGATGATGATGAGATGATGAGATGATGATGATGAGATGATAAGGGTAATGATGATGGTGATGATTATAATGATTAGGGTGATGATGATGGTGATTAAGGTGATAATTAGGTTAATGATGATGAAGGGATAATGATGTTGATGATTGTGTTGATGATGGGGATGATGATAAGAATGATAATGGTGATGATTGAAGGGGATGACGATGGTGATGATGAGAGAAATGTCCGAAGGCTTACTGCCAGAGTCCGGTGAGTCGAGGGAGATGAGACGAGGAGGACGAGCTCAGGGAGGAGAGGTCGAGTGGCTGTCGTGGAGGAGTCGGGACAGCGGTGGTTCTGCGATCTCCGGCAAGGGTGGTGAACTCAGGAGAAGTGGTGGAGGAGATAGGAGAAGGGGGTGGACTGGCCGGAGTGGCCGAGCTATCGAGGGGAGGTGAGTGGAGAGGAGACGGTGGCTGGTCGTGGTCGTGGGCTCCGGTCGAACGGGTGGACAGGGCGATCATGGGGATATTTGCAGAGGGGTTAGGGATGTCGGGGACGATGACGATGGGAGGTGGTCGGGTCCGGCGTGGTGAAGGAGAGGGAGAGGTGAACGTGAGAGAGAAGACCGCTGCTATGGTTCAGGCGGGTCGAGGGAAGAAGAGGGTGGCGGTGGTGAGGTCTGCTGACAGGGAGATGGGAGAGGCGGCTTGGGGTTGTCCGCGGTGGAGGAGGCACTCGGCGAGGGAGGTCGACAGGGGAGGTGATGAAGTCGGGTCGGGTTGCAACGGCGGGTCCGGTTGAGGCTACGGTCGGGACTGGGCTTCTCCGGCGAGTTCCGGCGTGTTGGACAGGGAAGAAGGAGGTGAACATGAAGGGGATTGATGAAAAAGTCGGCTGTGCAAAGTTTAGGTTGAAGGAATAAATAAAGAAAAAAGGAAAATAGGTATATATATACATATGTAAAGGAGGTTTAATTGTTTGACCTAGAAAATTGAACATCTTTGGGATTGGGCCTTGGTTTCACATAAGGATGTTTGGAGGGCTAGGTTTTGCATTGTTTAAAAGGCATGGCTAGGATTGATGATGGGGTGATGTTGTGATGCACATTCCAAAAATTATGGAAAAAATTCATATGAAGGAGAAATGGGTTTCTTCATGTATTGTGTCCAATGGTGTGGATACCTCAATGTATTTTTGCATAAAAGTGCCCAACAATTGGAAAATTACACAAAGATGGAAATTAGTTTAAATTAATTAAAATTATTATAATTGGTGTTCTAGAATTAATTAGAAGTATACGGGACTAAAATTAGGTGGGACACAAGTGTCATGGTCATAGAAGACTCAGAATAGAATATTATTATAATTAGGGTTGCACAAAATGGGTTAAGACTGTATCTCCAATTTTGATTGGAACGCACAAGGATATAATATTAAATTATTTAGAATTAAATATAAATATCTGTGATGAATATTGTGCGACTAAAATGTAGCACAAGAGAGTATAATTATAGGTTACACAAAGGTCAGAATAGATGACTGGCACGTCTAGGACAAGAGTGTAAAATTTGTAGGAAGGCAATGGCTAGTGTAGTGCTCCAATTATTGAAGCAACGGTAAGGTGCACTAAGTGATATAAATATTGTAAAATTAAATAAAATCCCGTGTTCTATTTCTAATTGGATTCAAACTAGCCCTAGTCTCTCTATCTAAGCCAAGTAGGCCTAATTTTGGTAGAGGAGGTTTACAATCTACCCAACTTAAAATAATTTCGTCCTCGAAATTAAAATAAGGCATGGTTCTCTCTATCTAATCTTACTTGATCACAATCTAAAAGAATTCACTTCAAGTTGACAATGCAACTTCTACCCAACTTAGAATTTATCCATCTATCACATAAGGCTATACATTTAAGAAAAATATTCCTCAAATTATTTAATCATGTTATTTAATCCTCAAAATTTTAACACCAAACATATCACCTATGATATGCCCTTAATTAATAAAAAAAATAGTCACCAAGTACTACGGTTGGCCTATGGGGTATATCTAGTACTCTCTGTGTATCAAACTTATACCAAGCATGAGGTTCATCTTTCCGAAATAAGGGAAGACGGAGAGCAATAATAAAGAATTCAAGCAGGAGGTAATAGAATAGAAGTATGGGGATCAAGGCGTTTAAGGATTTCAAAAGGAATTGTCAAGGCAGTTATGGATTAAAATCCTATTTTGGTAATTTTTATTCGCATGTTCATATCAGAACAGTTATGTAACTGATGTGATATGCTTGGACCTGTCTAGAGGGCAAGTACATTCGTCTAAGAAGCTAAGTCAATTTTATCTCCATCCACATAAGTAGTCATGCGAAGAGCGAACCAAGCGCACTAAGGTTAGCTAGACCTTAATACACAGATTCTGATTAGACAATGTATTAGTGTATGCATCCAATAATACATATGTTATGAACAAGCTTTATAAATGAATAAGCTTGCAAAACTAGGCTTATAATAGAGGTATAAGTCAAGGTAGTACAAAAATTATAAATACGCTGGATTATGATGGAAGAAGGTATAACCTATATAGAGATATGGGTATAAATTACGTGATTTAAAGCTAAAGAATAATCATCAATTCACAGTCTAAAAGAATAACTCAAACTATTAAGTTCTACTAAGCACATAATTTCAAATTTCAAGATTACAACTATAATCCTAGCAAACTATATATCCTAACATAAAAGAAAATTACTTGGCATACAATCAGAAGGGTTATGTGGCACGAATTGAAAGATGAAGAAAAATATTCTATTCATTCCTCTTGATTTCCTAAGGTACTGTTCTGCTAATATCAAGACAAGAATCTAAATTTATAGTTCTAATATTATCTCACTATGAATGTTAGGTTTAGTCCTAGTATTCAACCTTGGATTTCTATTGGTTCCTTAATACTAGGGTCAAACAATATGTCCAAATTTCTAACTAACCCTACTAGTGTCTATACTACTCTCAAATCATTCATAAATATATCAAGGGATAATGATAAACCAATCTATAGGTAAGGGATGCTAGGGTTCATTAGGTATTCTAAACTTAGTGATGTGTCAATATTCTAATTGTATTTCTTAGTAGGAATGTTATCCTAATTATCATCCTAACCATAAGGATTCCTATATTCTAGTAGAAGGCTATACTCAAGGAGCTATTAGGAAAGCACATGAATCAAACAGGATACAATTATTTAAATAGAACAAACTAAAAGAAATGTGAGTCATAGTCAATTTTGGATGAGATCCTATACTCTAATCCTATTTGCAGGCTTGCTCGGCACAGTAACGTAACCGAGACAATATGCTCTCGACCTGCATGAGCCACCACTAAAAATATGTCACGCTCCAGTCCCAAAATACTTAGGATTAGGAATACGTAACCATGCTAGCCGTATGTATATGGAGACTCCAATATATGGAAACTATAACACATACGTACGCTGTATTATGAATATCAAATCCACAAGTGGTAAATGTGTCACAAGTCACAGGGTATAACTAGATCTCATCTACAAAAATCATAAATAAATAAATAACCAATAACTATGTAACTAAATCTTAATATAAAGTATCAAAGAATGATAGTCGGGTGGAAACAAATCTACTACCAAACTAGAATATAAAAGCAAACACAATATAAGTACATCAACTAATAATCACGAGGCTCGAAGAGAAGACCTCCTCGAAATATAAGTAGCAAGTCCGGATCTGCGCTCCTGCGAATAGTCATGAACATCTACACTTGGAAAGGGACCAGGTCCTCAGAGGGACATAACAAGATACATAGAAGTATGCCAATAAAGTACTGAAATAAACATCTAATGGGTCACCTAACCATCTATGTGAATGCAGTTGAGAACAACTTTCTAACAAGTGGGCTATCAGGCCATAAATGGGATTGGCATGATCCTCTCGGAGAATCAGGGACCTACAAAGCATGTCATCTTTTGAACGTCAGAGGCCGCCAGTAATATAGGGGTCATCACCACCACGTATCTCTGGCGGAGCGTACGGGTTACAGAAAGGAAAGTACAAAGGATCCTAAATGCCTTACTTGTTGTTCTCCCCACCCCATGCTTTAAGCATGTCACATATATGACACGTTTTAGCTACCACGCCAAGACGGAGTGCAAGTATCGACGTCGTAACTTTGGTTCATAGCCTATCGTTAGTACAATAGCCCAACCCTACAACCAAACAAGGACAAGGATTGGACCACCGTACTACAATAGTCTATGTCCATGGACTACTAATAACTGCTAAGTCTTCTAACATGCAATTTCTATCAGCAGTTATCCCTAACACACGTCCCATACGTACAAGAGGCCAGCCTGTCACGCAAGTCCGTATTCTATATGAGACTCACACTCGTGTAACAACTGTGTCACGACCAATAAAACCTAAGAATGCCTCATAATAATAGGGTGGTATCATAAACTAGGTCACATGCATATACATAATAAAAATAGAATACGACGCTACCGTCGTTGCATCCAAGTTTTTTTGGACGCGTAGTTTATATAACAGTTAAAATATATGAACTAAATGACAGAAATAAAATGCATGCATTATATGGAATATAAATTATAGTACAATGGCAAGATATACTTGCCTGGAAAGAAAGTTGCGTAGTATCAATAACCTGCTCCTGAAGTCTCGCAGAACAATCAGATAGGTCCTATATATATATAATATAATACAATACAACATCAGCCATTACACTAGCACATACACAACCATAAATACACTAGACTCAGAGGGTACGCTAGGGGTGGCACTGGTCAACTAACAGGGTCAACTGTGCGTCTAATTACGTGGGTGTCCTATCTTAAATAATATATCAAAATCAGACAGTCAACTAACATGTGTCTAAGCCAGTACGTTAATGTACACAAGGCAGTCAACTCACAAGCTCTTAGGGTCACTTGCGATGGGGATGATGATGGGCTATCAAAATTTTTGACAGTCCTACTTATTGGAAGGACTATTAAAAATTTTGGTAGTCCTAAATAAAATAATTGGTTCAATAGAAAGCAAGTTTTATTTAGGGCTGTCAAAATTTTTGACAGTCCTTCCAATAAGTAGTCCTGTTGAAATATTTGACAATCTTAAATGAACAATATATTTTATTTAGGACTGTCAAAAATTTTAACATTCATTTCTAGGTTACTAAGTTTTTTCCAAGTCCGAAGATACTTAAATTTTACTGTATCCTAGGATAGTAGAAATTTGCTACTATTCTTTGGCCGACAGTCTTAGGATTACAACAAAATATAGCAGTTTCACATAAGATTAGGCACCAATCTCACAAAATATACATCAAGATTTCATAAAATATAGCATATTACAACCAACATCAAAGTTCCAATAACATCAGAGTTTCACCTATCAAAGTTCGACAACACAAACGTTTAATGTTTCACAACTAACATCATTTTGCCTATTTACTCGTTGCTCCCTATTTTCAAAGAAAGAGAAATCATTAGTGTTGTCGATATTCTGTAACTGCTCACTGATTTTAATATAGTTCTTGCCCTTGCAACTAAGAGACTTTTTCTCAACTTCTTAGCTTTGTTAGCCTGTACGAGAAGCAAATAAAATTCTGTTAGGTTATAAACATATAGAAATCTTAAAAGTCAAACAATTTATTTCTCACTATCTTTAGCAATGCAGCATACAAGACTGATTTGGCGGGAAGAGGTGCTGGTACATGCACAATACCGCCTTCTGGATTGTCAGGGTTTAACAACATAAGATGTCTTACATCTGCATAGTATGCAATATAGTCGTCGCTACAGTCTGACATCTCAACCATCGCTTATCGTTCGGATTCTTCGATAATATGACATTGTCACTCAGTGAAGAAGTCCATGACCCAGTTGCATTATGCTGGGACATAGTTTAAGAGTTTTGTCCCTCTCGAAGTGCTCACCATTTTTAATGTGCGATTCAGAACCGTTTGTATGTAGCCAAACTAACGAAGCATTCTATTAGGCATATAAAGCTCCTCGATATCATGACAACTTATCAGACCATGGAATAAATGATAAATTATAATGGACGACTACTATTCTGTAAATTCTGATATAGATGTTATACTATATGTAACACAATACATTACGTATAATGTAATTTAGTAAATTATTAGCAAACAAAAGGATCAAACCAAAAATAAGGTCTCATCTTACCTCTTCTTCCCGCATATCTTTAAGTGTATCTTGTAGGGCAGCCAATATTTACGGACGTTTGACATCTTCCTTAGTGGCTTCTATCTGCACATTCTAGGCAGGTGCTCGTCATACCCTCTATTAATTATAGCCCTCTTTAGCATCAAAAAATGCTTGTATATCCATGCCTGTACGTAGAATATTAATATTACATTAAACAACATAAATTTATATTATGTATAGTTGACAAAGATATTTCTTTACATGGAGTAGAGTCTGGCATCCTAATATTATTTTGGAACCGACGCGAGATGTAACGACCCGTTCCGTTCAAGCGGACAGCTGATTCAAATGGCAAAAGTGCAATGACCTGACCCATTTTGCTCAGCGAGAATACTTGTTTAAGGGAAAGGATTTTCTGACTTGGCCCTTCATGAGTTCAGACTTAGACTTTCAGAGGCTCGCTCGGAGTATCGCTCGACCGAGGCGAATCATCGCTAAGGTGGGTGGCTACGATAAACTTGTCTTTGCTTAGCCAGCACACTTAAAATATGGATGATACATACTAGTCGCTAGGTGAATCACCCCCTGCATGCTATAAAATTATAACGCACCTAGCTAAGGAAATAATTCTAACTTGTATTGCTTGTGTTAGAACATGGAAATAAAACTTTGCTTATAAATAAACTCTCGCATGCTACCTTTGCCTTGTGCAACTAGATCCCGCTATGCCTCGAGTAGAACGATATATATATATATATATATATATATATATATATATATATATATATATATATATATATATGCTCGTCGTATTATACTATTCACTTATTTATACTGCACGTCCCTAGATTATATCGCTCGGTATGTCCTTGTACTGTTTTACTCCTCTCCTTACCCTTAGACCGTGCCAATGTAAATTCTTATATTTTCTTATGAATGTAATATTTGCCTACTTATATGTATCTTGTACTCGTTGCCTCATTTCAATGTTTGCCACACAGATTATGCCACAATCAATTAACACTATCCGTATAATGCATGCATCGAGTTAGCCAGAAGACTATCAAATAGTTCTTTTGTGAAATATGAACCTACAAGTATATGGGACCGTTGGGTCGCCAAGGCAATCCCCGAACCAGGGGAATACATCAAGTCAAGTTGAACGCTGAACGAGAATCAAGTCAGGCAGATCATGAATCACAGCTCGTAGAGCAATGCTCGTTCAGAACAAGAATCATGGATTATCATGTCAAGTTATGAAATTGGAAGACCAAGACTTGCGTGTCGCAGACAACTTAGAATCAAGGGGGATCTTCGGATCTTATTCCACGGGCAGTCTACGGGACACCGGGGCCGATCCGATCCGGATGAAACTTCACCATAGTCTTTAACCGGGCGGGATGGCTTGTAGCGACCCAGTTACCTTCGTCATCTGTGCTCCAAGACTATAACTCATCCTTTATGGCTATACCAGCGACTACTGTTCATATAGATAAGTCATCCTCGCTTAGCGGTAATCCGCGTGTGAGTCATTGTATCGCATCCAGTAAGCTAAAATACCTGAACAATCCCAAGTATAACACACTTGTACATATGGAGCACTTGAACATCTTATGCAACACACCGGAGTAATCCTTATAACTCGTGCACCCAGAACATAATCTCGCTCATAACACTTGTATTTGCTTATGCTATTGCCCTTGGATTCCATTATATATGCTCGTGCTTGTTTTAATTTGGTTTGCCTTGGACAGGGTGTCACGCCCCAATCTCCCACAAGCTCAATAGTCCCCACTGAACGTGAATCACCACGTTTCAGCTCTCCCACAGGACAATCGTTCTCATCGGGACGTGATGCCGTACGAGCCTGGAGTTGTGCTCGTACAAGGCGATGTTGTCAAACACCAAAGTTATCATCGAAATAACCGAGTTACAACGAAAGTCAAGTATTTTGTATCAAGCACACATCAGAGTAAAACGCAGCGAAGCTCTCGATAGGGTCCAAATGAAATGCCACAAAGGCGATTGCCTCAAAGCCGATGAAATACTCTTGCTCTTTCTCTAGCCCACAAAGGTACTTACAGTTCATACATCATGTCTCGTATATCCAAGCAGTGCCACTACACCTGCGTACCTAAAATAATGCCCACAAACGTGGGTCAGTACACAGCCGTACTGGTGAGCGGGGTAATCCACTCGTCTAAGTCGACACTAAGTAAAATAGTAAATACAAACAGTTATATGATGATCTTTCTAGTTGAATCCTAGATTCATTTTATGGCATAGGGATGACATGTTAAGAAAAACTGTAAAGCAGTTTAAGCATGCAAGCATTCAACTCAATCCAATCGACAAGCAATATATAACCAACTCAAAGGAAACTAGCATGCAAACTGTCCTACTCAAGCCCAAGCAACACGATAACATATCGAACCATCAACCAAGGCTCAATATCCGTCCTCAACCAAAACTTACAATCCAATCTCAAAGTGCACACTCTTGCCGAGGCAAGGTGGCCGCGCCTATACGAAGCACAAAGTAAAGCAAACCAACTCTTATCTATATGAAGTCACTGGCCAAGCCATAAAGGACATATTCCAAGCATTTGCGGGCGCGCCCTATCATCCCAGGTAGCAAGCCCCGCTGGAGGTCCCGCAATGCATCGTGACTAGCATGAATCAAATATTTTCCTCCGGATCGATAAGGTTCCAGTGCCTAGGAAAGTCGTTTCGAGGAAATGCCAAAACTTGTGCACAAGTTGTCCGTGACATGCAGAAAGTAGGTATGGCGAGAGAATCGAACCTTCTCGCCCCACCAAGCGATCCTAGACTCGTTCAACCAATATCCAACCAAAACATCCATAACCAAAACATCCATAACCATTCTTCCAACATATTGCCCAAGGCACAAATATCAAGTTATTCCCATAGGCACAATGCCTCTTCTCAATACATTGTTTCAAATTGGGTGCAACACCCCATGCTCAGAACAATCCTGTGGCACCATGCCCCAACAGTGGCACAATGCCCTCGCCGATGCAGTTGTTCGGTTTCGAACCATAACTGCTCGCTTTGCTTGACAAAGCAACCAAGTGATACTCGTGCACGGATGCACGCTCGCTCGCCCGAAATCCCGATGTTCCAACCAAGATGTATATTTCCAACTGTCCAAGCATAATCCCAATCATTCAACCAACTGCCTCAAGTGTAATAATCTAACTCTAGCTCCAACTATCCATACACGTAAATCAATACAAGCCACAATCCTATCCAAGCAAACGACGTACACTCTATGCACGCCTCAGTGTAGTGATTCCCAATGTTCCAGTCCGAGTGTTCAAGCCTTTACGTGTGTTTTCCATATTATTAGGCATGAAGGAGTAGAGGAGAAGGAAAAGTGCCCACTCACAATATTTGATTCCGTTAAGCAGCATGTCCTGTCGATACGACCGATTCCATGAACCCGTGGTTCGATGCAAAACGCGATCTACTCAACTGGTATGACCGTACGAGCAGGTCGTGCTCTCCAAATCATCCGACCAATCAGACTAAGGAAGATGACATTATCGCTCCAATCCAACTATCTCAGTACTGCTCTGAACGAACACCTGATTTCCATCGAACTCCGCTAACCATCTGCACATAAAATAACTTAATTAATAATTCTTCCCAAAATCCAACAAATCAAATGTAACCAGCTTTTGTTTTATTCAATCTGACTCAGCGTAACACACCGTGCGGTTGTGGGGCGTTACATAATATACCACTTAGAATCAGGTTCGTCCACGAACCGTGCTGGTACTCATTCCTATCACATGCCGCTTTTCCAATTCATAACTCTGCTCTATGCAACTCTCATACTCACGATCCAGGACTCAGCATCCCGCTCTGCTGAATGCTCGTACAAATTTTTAAATTCCCACATCCTCCTTGCAGCTCAATACGAATTCCTCGTATCGCTTAGTTTTGGATCGTACACATATTTAAGGCGTCCCTAAAATACATGCATTTCAGCCGAGCTTTGCGATAGTAAATTTGAACAAGTTACAAGGGTATCTTTATGTCCAAGGCATCTATTTGCTTTACTCCCAATTGAACAAATCCTGATTTCCATTCCAACATATTTGCTAGAGCACTATTCTCAAATATGATAATTTCCATCGACTTAATCAGTTCGTGTTCCAACTCAATCCATCCAACTATCTCTGAATCCGCACTAGCAACATCTCTAAATATATCTCATGCACTGACGATCATCTCAACTGATACTACCCCAACTAGGCGACTTACCCAAATATCAAACTTTGCTTAGATCATCTCAACCAAACACCTTTTTCTGCCATCTCAATACCTCACTGGGTGAACATCTATGTTGAGGTTCGTGTGATCCACGAAGATCTCGCCGCCACGCCAAAGGGATAGTGTCACCACAATTTCAACGTTGACACACTCGCTACAATTCCTAGGTTGCGCATGGAATAGTTCTTCGC
Source organism: Iris macrosiphon (assembly GCA_036927795.1). Lineage (NCBI taxonomy): Eukaryota > Viridiplantae > Streptophyta > Magnoliopsida > Asparagales > Iridaceae > Iris > Iris macrosiphon. The sequence continues at coordinate 243,835,897 of JAYESA010000004.1, read as the reverse complement.
ACTGCTTCCACTGCCTCGAAGCACAGGATATCACCTTTGCCTTCCGAACGAGCATGCTTTCTAGACTAAGTTTTGATGCATCTTGTAAATCTGAGGCACATATGTCCCTTCCAGTATTCGCAAAGATTTGATCTAAACGAGCCGCTGCTTTAACTTCAAGAGCTAGTTTCACAGTCGTTAATTCATATGAATGTTATTCCCTTCCAGGGCACGATGAGTCAGAGGTGATGCCATCTACAAAAATCTGCGACTCTGAAATCTCATCAGTTGACTTAGGCTAATCCCACCATCGCTTCGATCTTCTGGCTGCTTCTTCAGCTGAAGGTTATCCCAATAATCTCTCAAATCCAACACTCAATCAATAGGCCAATCTCCAATACACACTACTCACATCTGCTCTCGACGCATTCCCAAATACGCTACCGCAATGGTCGTTCTATGGGTCTACAATATTCATCTCTGATTGACGGTTAAGTCGCTAGGGTCAGCTGTCCCGAAGCTACGCTCGATAATTGTAAGTCATCACGATGGACAGTTACTATGAACCATGCTATATCTCATCTGCAAATCTGAACCATAATTCCAACCATTCCATCTGAACGAACTTTCGAATCCGAGCACTTCATGCACTACCTCTGTTGATCTTTCAACTAAAGGCTGTTTAACCACCTAGAGTCTTACTATCTTATCTAAGCCAACAAACCGAGAACTATGATCGTTGAAATTGTCTTCCATCAATCCGTCGTTCTGCCCTGAATCTAGCAAATTTTTTGAACTGCCATGTTCAACTTCTCGCACTACCACTGCAATGATTCCCGAAACCAAAGACTTGCTCCAATTTTTATCCGTTTGCCGCATCCCACAATGCATGTCCAACTTGCTCAAACAGTACAGTGATTTTCTCAATTGTTGCTCCCATATTTAGCCATCTTTAAAAGTCTGTCCGCCATAATTTTTAGCCTTTAGTTGTTGCCTCAATACGTTCACGTCTTTCGGAGAATCCGTCTACCCTTGTTGCACCATTTTGCCCAAAATTCTACTTTTGCTAAACCTGAGTCGACTTTTTAAGCAGCAATATCCAAAATCCTTCAAGTCCGTGTAAAACCATCGCATTTCCCCTCCAAACCAAGATTGTGTTTCATTGCTCAACCAACAGCTCAAATGTGTTGCCCAAAATCATAGTCCGTGCTCGCTATCCTTTAATTAACCCATCGCTTCGCTCAAGCGTATTCCAACTGTTCGTTCCTTATGCTCAACTCTCTCTTTGCATTCATGAATGATCCACCGAACTCCCAAATCGTGCAAACAAACTCTGGTATTCAGCTTTCCATCTTATTCATCTCAACTTGTTTCTAATACTTGGTCCGCCTTAATCTTTCCAATTTCAATCACTATTTCCCATTGCTCGTTCTGAACTCGTCCATCTCTCAAGTCCAATAGTACTTCCATTTGCACGAGTTCGTTCTTGATTGCTCAACTCAATATTCGCTTGCTATATTTTTCATTCTTTCCAACTCAGCCGATGTGCACCAACCAACTTATATTTCTGTTACCTAAGTCCGTTCAGGCAATTCCCATTGATGTCTATTCAAAATATTTTCAATGCCTTGCTCACTATGTGGTATCCCATATACCACTCCGAATCAAGTTGCTACTCGCATTACGATTTTCTTGGACTGATCCAAGATCCGTTTGAGCTATCCCTTATGCATGATCCTATCATTCCCAACTTAAGTCCGACATGAAACTCAACCAATTCTTTAACCATCCAACCCTTTCCATCAATCTTGCGATGCAACTCGTGCCATATCCCATTCTCAATGCTTTCAGCTATTCCAAACCGTCCGATACTTTTGCTACACGAGCAATCCCGTGCAATGATCTCTTCCAAGTAGTCTAACACAATACCCAACTGTTCTACACATTTGTTGTACGAGCAACTCGTGCAACACTATCCTAATATTCCCAAGCCAAACTCAAACCTGCTCAACTGATGCGCCACACGAGCAACTCGTGCAACGATCTCTGTGATACACCCAGCCATAATTCAAACTTCGTCCAATAATTTTGCTACATGAGCAACTCGTAAAATGATCCATTCTTATCCGATACTTCTACTCACAACATGGCGCATAACCAAACTCGTATGCCAACCAACTGATCCACTGAGGCAATCAGAAACTCCCCGAATGACAAGCCAAGCAACGACACCCTCTCAACTTGCTGCACAAATGCAATAACGCCACCCAACTTGCTGCATGAATGCAACAACGCCTAACGATGCTAAGCGATCTACCAAAAACCAACAAAAGCAACACAATAAAGAATAATATGCAGCCACAACCAGCAATATATAGACTTATTGCATGAAATATCCAATGCGGCACTGAGTAGAGTCAAGGGCTAGATGACACGCGGAAGCTATTTAGAGTTTGTGATGAAGAGAAGGACCAAGTCCGAGAAAATGAACCAAGCGCTCTGATACCAATTTATCATGCCCCAATCTCCCGCAAGCTCAATAGTCCCCGCTGAACGTGAATTACCACGTTTCAGCTCTCCCGCAGGATAATCGTTCTCATCGGGACGTGATGCCGTATGAGCCTGGAGTTGCGCTCGTACAAGGCGATGTTGTCAAACACCAAAGTTATCATTGAAACGACCAAGTTGCAACGAAAGTCAAGTATTGTGTACCAAGCGCACATCAGAGTAAAATGCAGCGAAGCTCTCGATAGGGTCCAAATAAAATACCACAAAGGCGATTGCCTCAAAGACGATGAAATACTCTTACTCTTTCTCTAGCCCACAAAGGTACTTGCAGTTCATACATCACGTCTCGTATATCCAAGAAGCGCCACTACACCTGCGTACCTAAAATAACGCCCACAAGTGTAATAATCCAACTCTAGCTCCAACTATCCATACGCGCAAATCAATACAAGCTATAATCATATCCAAGCAAACACCGTACACTCTATGCACGCCTCAGTATAGTGATTCCCAATGTTCTATTCCGAGTGTTCAAGCATTTACGTGTGTTTTCCAAATTATTAGGCATGAAGGAGTAAAGGAGAAGAGAAAGAGCCCACTCACAATGTTTGATTCCGTTAAGCATCATATCCTGTCGATACGGCCGATTCCTTGAACCCGTGGTCCGATGCAAAGCGTGATCTACTCAACTGGTATGATCGTGCGAACAGGCCATGCTCTCCAAATCATCCGACCGATCGGACTAAGGAAGACGACATTATCGCTCCAATCCAACTATCTTAGTACTGCTCTGAGCGAACACCTGATTTCTATCGAACTCCGCTAACCATCTGCACATAAAATAACTCAATCAATACTTCTTTCCAAAAACCAATAAATTAAATGTAACCAGCTTTTGTTTTATTCAATCCGACTCAGCGTAACGCACCGTGCGGTTGCGTCAAGTCTAGTTGAACGTTGAACGAGAATCAAGTTAGACAGATCATGAATCACAGCTCGTGGAGCAATGCTCGTTCAGAACAAGAATCATGGATTATCATATCAAGTTGTGAAATTGGAAGACCAAGACTTGCGTTACTCGGTTTGATCCAGCAATTTTGATTCCCATTCCGAGACCGGGGAACCTTGATTGAACTAAAGAATCAATCGCAGACAACTTAGAATCAAGGGGGGTCTTCGGATCTCATTCCACGGGCGGTCTACGGGACACCGGGGCCGATCCGATCCGGATGAAACTTCACCATAGTCTTTGACCGGGCGGGATGGCTTGTAGCGACCCAGTTACCTTTATCATCCGCGCTCCAAGACTATAACTCATCCTTTATGGCTATGCCAGCGACTACTATTCATATAGATAAGTTATCCTCGCTTAGCGGTAATCCGCGTGCGAGTAATTGTATCGCATCCAGTAAGCTAAAATACCTGAACGATCTCAAGTATAACACACTTGTACATATGGAGCACTTGAACATCTTATGCAACACACCTGAGTAATCCTTATAACTCGTGCACCCAAAACATAATCTCGCTCATAACACTTGTATTTGCTTATGCTATTGCCCTTGGATTCCATCATATATGCTCATGCTTGTTTTAATTTGGTTTGCCTTGGACAGGGAATGACGGATGGTAAGTTAGTAAGTCTCACCGTGTTCCTTTATATAGCACGATGCACTGCCACACGAGTTAGGCTTTTCATCACTGCCATAAAACTAATCATAAGGCAAGAATAAAAAAATAACTTAATAGATGGTGCACGGAACCTATATAACGTGTTTGGATTTGTCGAGAGGGTGAGAGACCTCCCCACCAGTGCATTCATGTACTGATAACCCACCAGATTGCTTGTAGGGTATGGGAGAATCTCGTTTGGTACGGATACCTCCTTCTTGCGTGCTAAGACGTGGAGTTCGCTCTGGAGCCTTGGAGCGTTTCATCCAGAACTGTAGCACATATACAAGACATAATATTAGAACATCGCCTATGTATCATACCATAAATATAGCCACTTGGCACGCTTTTACTATTTTAGAGAGAGGCTTGAGCGGCTTGTAATCTCGGTCTAGCGCCGTTTGTAACACTTGTTCAATATCAATAAAGAGCTTGTTTTACTTCTATACTTGTGTTATTCAATGCTTTCGCTATTGATGACTATGTGAATTTGTTACCAATCTCCTGTGCGTTTCTTAATCCACTACACTCGGACAATATGTGTGACTATGTGGCTTGGACCTCTTACCGCTTGTTCGGATCGTGGCCTTGCACGGGCGTGGCTCACGCTCGTGCGGCATCACACCCAGATGGCTCAAGCGATCGTTCCGCGGGAGCGCTGGCACGGTGATTCGTGCCTAGCGGGGAAGGCCGATTGCCTGCGAAAGATCGGGGCATGACATATTGGTATCAGAGCATGGCTTTACGCCTTTGGATTTCGTTTCAAATTTTTTCAGTTTTGAAAGCTCGTTTGTGGGTTATGTGCATACACTCTCTCTTAATGTCCCATCGAATTGTTCCAAACAATAAGTCTAATACTTTCAAAAGTGCATATGAATGATGTGATTGCTTGTACAAAATTGTGATATGAAGGCCTTTGTGCCAACCTGTGTTAGGCTTGGTTGGAATAGAGTCGTGTTATAATTTGCAAGTTATGTGCAAACCCGAGTACCTGTACATGATTACCCAACTAGTTAGTGTACGGAATAGAATATCGTTCAAATGGTTAGCTATGCACACAACCATTCGGCTAAGTTGTGTTGAATATCGTATGCCAAGACCCTTTGGTGCAAGCTAGTTGCAAACAAGATTGGGATATCGTTCAGATAAAGACAAGTCAGACTTAGAATGGCAACCGATCTAAGCATTTTCAGATTTCTCGCTTAGACGAACATAGAGAATCATGCTTGGATTTTGGAAAATAGCTCGAACGGTATTTCGTATCAGAAAGTACAAATCGAATATGGTTTAGTTGGATGATTATCAACAGGATATATACGAGACTAAGATTTTATCAGGCAATGCTAGGTATCGTGCAATAATTCTTACGAATGACTTGGTGAAGATACTAGCGATTAATGCGAACACGATTGAGGATTTAATTGGGTGACTTCATTCTGAGTGGTATATAGACCATTTAGAAATATCCAAACGGATTCATAGGTCTTGTACGATAGTTGGATTAAATGATGTGAGAATGTCTTGAATAAATGATAAGGCTTATATCGAATATGAATTCATGGAAATGGAAATCGATATCTTGGTTAAAAAAAACTTGTTAAAAACTTGGGGGATCGTGCAAGCGATTTTGGATTGAATCAAACAGATTAAACTTGAATATAATATCACTCGAATAGAAGTTAGCCTAAGAATAAATGTCTTGGTTCGATGAAAGAGATAAGCGATAACGAATTTGACTTGGAGTTTGGAAGAACGATCTTGAATCAAGTTCGAAAAGATAGCCTTCAAAATTAGTCCCAACGAGAACGATTATCCTGCGGGAGCGCCGATGTGGTGATTTCACGTACGGCAGGGATGATCGAACTCATAGAAATGTTTTGGTGATTATTCCAAACGAACTCGATGAATGGAACGTATCAAAAGTGGATAAAATTAGGCTTGAATATTTGAACTTAGTTGTTTGAGGTTTGCTAGAAGTAGACTATGAGTTTACCAAACGATAACGTTAAAGTTAGATGATTTTGCTAGACGAATTATAATCACTACATGAACGAACATGACTCGATGGATTATATATATATAACTTACATGGAGCAAAGTAAAATTATAAGGTGTCCCAATCATTTCGAAGATAACCATAACGTTCAAACGTTCTTGTCTTGTGCGAGCGTAACTCTATGCTCGTACATGCGTCACATCCGGATTATGATGATTATCCGACGGAAGAGTTGGCGTGGTGATCTCACGTCCAACGAGGGTGATCAAACTTACGGAAGACCGGAGCGTGACAACTAATGGATCGTCTTGAGTTTTGGTTCGACATGATAAGATGAATTTGGAAATACAAGTGAATCAGAAGTATTTCGAGGATAAGTTAGCCTAGAACCTGGAATAAAATTACGCTTGATGGTTTCATGAACGGATACATAAATCTTGTTGGACGACTTAGAGTTATAATCAAAGGTTTAGAATTAAATCTTGGCTTGGCGGTCTAAACTTAGAAATGGATATATGGATACTATCAAATATGTCTTAAGAAGATAGACTGTGCAAATTGCTAGGCTTATCCTGCAACTTGGACATCATAGATTTTACTGAATGGACTCGACCCCTGTACAAACAAACGTGTTGATGAGGGTAGGATGATCTGTGCTCGATGTTTAAAAATCTGAGTGAAACGAGCTTGGATAGAATATTTCGTGCAAATGAATAATGGTTTGACCTTAGGAATTGGGGCGAGCATCGTGCGACGAATTTGTACGATGAAACGTGTGCTTGAACTTGTACCTATGACCTTGTGAGCTGACCTAGTAATTAGACAGACGACCATGTGCCGAGTGCAAGAACCTGTGTGACCAACTTTAGCATATTGCTTGAACAAAGCTATAGAACTGGGGTAGCAAGACTTAGTATTAGACTTGGAATGGTAATTGTGGGCTATATTTTATACGATAGATCCTGGACGCTAGTCAGTTGATCGGATAGATCGTGCTCAACGGTAGTACAAAAGATTGATTTGAGTTGGAATAAAAATAGCTTAGAATTTGATTGACCCTATCGGAAGTATCCTTGTGATTTGTAAAACGAGAACCTTTGAGATTTTTGTAAGTAGCTTGTCCGAATTCATTATCACTAAGTTTGGTTGAATGCATGTGTTTGAGGGACGCCTTGAACGTGTGTACGATCCAAGTCCCAGTAATATGTTGAACTCGTATTCTAAGACTTCGCTATCGCTAAGTTGGTTGACATGCATGTGTTTGAAGGACACTTTGAATATATGCACGATCCAGGCTCGTGATATGCTGATCTCGAATGCTAGTGCAAGTAAATATGTTAGAACTGCATGAACAAGTATAACAACTTGTATAAGTTTGCCTCAGCCTTAGATCATCATTCAAGATGGATTAAAACGGACCCCGCATTAAGCAATATATGTTTCGCGCTAAGGCACAATAAAGACCGATTCAGAACTTGGATTGGATGATAGAGTCATTCAACGAGACCGACCCAGCATACACACGATACGGTATAAGGAACGAGTAGGAGATTGTGTTCGAACGGATCTAGTGGTATCGATTACTACGCTTGGGATAGATTCGATAATGCGATAGAACGGCTTGCGCTCAGAAAGTCTCGAGGATGAGACTTTTTCTGAATGGTGTATAATGTGATGACCCATTCCGTTCAAGCAGACAGCCGATTCAAACGGCAAAAGTGCAACTACCCGACCTGCTTTGCTCAGCGAGAATACTCGTTTGAGGTAAAAGATTTTCTGACTTGGCCCTTCATGAGTTCAGACATAGACTTTTAGGGGCTCGCTTGGAGTATCGATCGACCGAGGTGAATCATCACTAAGGTAGGTGGCTACGATAAACTTATCTTTTCTTAGCCAGCACACTTAAAATATGGATGATACATGCTAGTCGCTAGGTGAATCACCCCCCGCATGCTAATAAAGATTACAACGAACCTAGCTAAAGGAATAATCCCAGCTTGTATTGTCACGCCCCAGTCCCAAAATACCGTGGGACTAGACACGTGGCAATGGCCAGCAGTACGCACCGATGGACCAACTCAATATAATGGATCCATCAGGGCATACTTAAGCTGTAAAACAAGTCTACGACAATCATGGCACAACTAATCTCATCCACACAAGATATAAAATATGATCCACAGAATAAATAAGGAATGTAAATCATCAGCAAGTCTCACAAAGTACTTCGGGGAACAACCCGATAAATATCTAGTACAATGGTTCAACAGACCAGAAAGTAAAAGACTGAAATAAATAATGGAAGCTGAGCATGAACATGGATGCTCAAGAGAAGTCTTCAGCTAAGACCTCGTCCTCAGATGGTGGTACAGCTCCTGGATTAGCTCCTGCTCCGGTCCCGTAAACCTCGGGAAAAGCCTCGTCTGTAAAATCTGGGGACAAACATCCGGATCCAAGTCCTCAGGGGACATATCAAGGTACAAGAAAACTCATGCCAAATAAATACAGATAAGCAGTGCAGCAAATAAATAACTAAATGATCAATGGGTAAATATGTAACCATCTAAGTGAAATGCAAGTGAGAGTAACACTAAAACTCAGGCTGAAGCCACTACAAGCTCTGTGTCGGGGAGCCGGTAGCGGTAATAAACACGTAATGTGCCTAGCTCTGCTACGAGAGTCTGAGGGCTCACAATAGTAGTAGATAGATATATGAAACAGCCTGTAGCCTGTGTGTCTCTCCCCACCCAATATAACCACGCATATCATGACCATAACGTCTCATGCCCATGTCAAGCGCGATCATAGCTAATGCAACAAGTCATAAGTATCTAAGAGTATAATGTCCATGTCCTGTATCCTATACAGAATCACCACGAATATCTCGAGAAAATTCTGTCTCATGAATAGTGTCAAGTGTCCTGGGTCATATGGTACTTGATAAGACAAGTACGAGAATAAAGTGTCACGAATGTCCATCTCTAGATGACCGTACCCAACACTGCGCACAGTGTCGGCACCCGACTGATAATCGGACGCTAAGTACGTCACACGGTCCTAGGTTGAGCATGCACCGCACTATAATAAAGCAAGAAATATATATAACAATACTGTAGAGTTTGGCAAGGTACACTTGCCTGATGTTTGAATATCAACTGTCGTCCTGGTATCTGTGGATCCGGTAGGTACTACTCCGAAAGCTGTAATAAATATCACCAACAGTCTCAGAAGATGTCAAATAGCTGGAAATGCCTGTCCTTACGTCCAATTTGGACACAGGGGCAAAAAGGTCATTTTCGGGCCAAAGCGGATTCCACATGTGGGCCACTTTGCACCGAAAAGCGTACCGAGGGTAACAGTCTCTAAATGGGGCAAACTATGGGTCAAACAACTCTAAATGTCAATACGATCCCAACGGTATGTCCAAATTTGGATTCCGATGAGCCGAACATAATTTGATCCAAAAAGTCAACTGTGGGGCCCGCCAATTGGCGATCTGGTCAACCGTCTCAGAAATGCGTGAAAATTGGGTCACAGGACCAGCGTGTTACCACGAGTCCAGTGGCGCAAGTTTCGTCGCAATCTGACAAGCGTGCACAAAATACTCGCGAGTTCCACGAAAGTGACGACACGGAATGTGTTTGCGGATACGGCCTGATTCCGGCGTGCACACGCGTCCAAATCAGTTCCCACGAATTTTCACGTGTCCCGTTATGCTGCGTGCACCATTCGGTACACTTGGCACACGGCAGGGCGGTCCCGTTTGGCGGGGCGCGCTCCGATCTCCAACTTTTAGAAAACCGAAAAAAGTGGGTGCGCACAGTTTTGTGACGATTACAATTTTGTCCACAGCAACTAATAGCACAAAGTTATAATACAGAAAATAAACTAGGTCATGTAATCTACAGGTATCAAAAAGAATCGTCGAATTTGGATCTCTGTGGTGGGAGATACGAACTCGACAATATAGGTGGTCATCGCAAGTTTCTGCGATTGCAGAATTCTGTCTGCTCGCGCTGACTTGGGTGCTGTTTTTCACCTAGGGGCACACGTTTTCCGAGGTTGACTATAAAACAAATATTTGAGAGGGTTAAGGGAAGATCATACCTATGAAAACGAATCTGCGTTTGGTCGAGCGAGTCAACGGGGAATTACGCCGGAGCGAAGGTGCCTCGAGTGGAAGACTGCAGTTTGCGATGTCGACGTCGACGGGATGGTTGGATGGCTTGGGGAGGCTTCTCTGGCTGCGGTGACGGCTCTAGATGGGAAGGAGAAGTCTGGAGTTTTAGATTAGGGTTTTGGAGAGCTAATCATATATATATATATGTTATATATATTTAGAGAAAGAGAGAGAGATATATGACTCGCGGGTTTTGAAGGGTCGGCGGGTGAAGGGTATAGGCGGGCTCCCTAGGGAATATCCACTGGAGCAATGTCACAGCAACCAACCAATTCGCTGAAGGGTGTGGGAACTACGAGTCACAGGGGTTACTTAGAAGTAGTAGTAGTATTAATACTAATATTATTATTATATTACTTAGTTATTATTATTATTATTATATTATTCTATTAACTTTTTCTTTCTTTCTTTTCTTTCTTTCTTTAATATATATATACATATATATTTGTATATATATATATATATATATATATATATATATATATATATACTCATAAGAAAATTTATAGGATAGGGTATTGCACATCGTTAGGCTAGCAACTGCTCAAGGGGTCTCCTACATGGAATAAATTCCGAAAAAATCCTGCTGGTCCCACAAGTCCTCTAAGTGCCCGAACACCTAACATAAAAATTATTAAAAATCTATTTCTCCTATTTGGACCTAATTACTATAATTTAATTAATAATTAATAAATAAAGGGCATATACGATTTTCTGGGAAGGGGGTTTTACATGTATTGCTTGTGTTAGAACATGAAAATAAAACTTTGCATATAAATGGACCCTTGCATGCTACATTTGCCTTGTACAATTAGACCCCGCTATGCCTTGAGTAGAATAGTATATATATATGTGCTCATCGTAGTGCACAGTTCACTTGTTTATACTGCACGTCCCTAGATTATATCGCTCGGTATGTCCATGTACAGTTTCACTTCTTGCCTTACCCTTAGACCGTGCCTACGTAAATGCTTATATTTTCTTATGAATGCAATGCTTGCCTGCTTATATGTATTTTGTACTCGTTGCCTTGTTTCAATGTTTGCCACACAGATTATGCCACAATCAAGTAACACTATCTGTCTCGTGCATGCATCGAGTTAGCCAGAAGACTATTAAATAGTTCTTCTGTGAAATATGAACCTGCAAGTATACAGGACCGTTGGGTCGCCAAGGCAATCCCCGAATCAGGAGAATGCATCAAGTCAAGTTGAACGCTGAACGAGAATCAAGTCAGGCAGATCATCAATCATAGCTCGTGGAGCATTGCTCGTTCAGAACAAGAATCATGGATTATCATGTTAAGTTGTGAAATTGGAAGACCAAGACTTGCATATTGTGGACAACTTGGAATCAAGGGGGATCTTCAGATCTCGTTCTACGAACGGTCTGCGGGGCACTGGGGTGGATCCGATCTGGATAGAATTTTACGATAGTCTTTGACCGAACGGGATGGCATGTAGCGACCCAGTTACCTCCGTCATCTGTATTTTGAGACTATAACTCATTCTTTATGGCTATGCCAGTAACTCATGTTCATATAGATAAGTCATCCTCGCTTAGCGGTAATCCACATACGAGTCATTGTATCGCATTCAGTAAGCTGAAACACCTGAATGATCCTGAGTATAACACACTTATACATATGGAGCACTTGAACATCTTATGCAACACACCTGAGTAATCCTTATAACTCGTGCACCCGAAACATAATCTCACTCATAACACTTGTATTTGCTTATGCCATTGTCCCTGGATTCCATCATATATGCTCGTGCTTATTTTAACTTGGTTTGCCTTGGACAGATAATGACGGATGGTAAGTTGGTAAGTCTCGCTGTATTCCTTTATATCACATGGCGCACTGCCACACGAGTTAGACTTTTTATCATTGCCATAAAACTGATCCTAAGGCAAGAATAGAAAGATAACTTAATAGATGGTGCACGAAACATATATAACGTGTTTGGATTTGTCGAGCGGGCGAGAAGCCTCTCCACCAGTGCATTCATATACTGATAACCCACCAGATTGCTTGCAGAGTGCGAGAGAACCTCGTTTGGTACGGATGCCTCTTTCGTGTGTGCTAAGGCATGAAGTTCGCTCTGGAGTTTTGGAGCGTTGCGTCCGGAACTGAAGCACATATACAAGACATAATATTGAAACATCGCCTATGTATCATTCCATAAATGTAGCCAATTGGTACGCTTTTACTGTTTCAGAGAGAGAGGCTTGAGCGATTTGTAATATCGGCCTAGCTTCATTTGTAATACTTGTTCAATATCAATAAAGAGCTTGTTTTACTTCTATACTTGTGTTATTCAATGCTTCAGCTACTGACGACTCTGTGAACTTGTTACCAATTGCCTGTGTGTTTCTTATTCCGCTGCACTCGGATAATCTGTGCTATTCTGTTGCTTAGACCTCTTACCGCCTGTTCGGCTCACGCTCGTGTGGTATCACGCCCAGATGGGTCAAGCGATCGTCCCACGGAAGAGCTGGTGCGATGATTTGCGCCTAGCGGGGACGGCCGATTGCCTGCGGGAGATCGGAGAGTGACACGAGATGCCGTACCAAGCTCACGGTAAAGATATGCTAGTTACTGTTTTCCAATGATATTTCTTCCAATGTGGATATTTCCACAAAGTTCAAGAGATATTTGGCATGTATTGATATTCCAAACTTGTCAGAAATACCGACAGCCCCTAAGATGAACTACATATATTCACGGGCCACCATATCGACATTATCATCTACGACATCCGTTTCATTGAATGTCTCCTCTAAATATCTCAAAGGAAGTCCGTACGACTTTTTGAAATCGGGAATGGTTGTAAAAGTCTCAACATCAACTCTAAGAGAATTTGAGATATGTTCCATGATCTTATCGTACCACTCAAAGTCCTTATCAAAAAAATTATCATTCATTATGACACGACCATCAATCCTAAGGCCCAAAATGTTATGGACGTCATCCAGGATAATCGTCATCTCCCCTGTTGGGAGACAAAAAATGTTAGTTTCTGGATGACAGCGCTTTACGAATGCGGATATGAGTGCGTTGTCCACCATCTTTTAGCCGTATTTAGCCAAAATTTGCAAACCGATGGGGTTGGTTTTAAAATTTGCCGAAAGTTTATCCTAAAACTATTTTATCTTACTACACTATGATATTTAGGCATTAAAAAGGATTGGGAAGAAGATTTATGAAACTACAATAAAAAATACGAACATAAAATTATAGAAAGAAGATGGAGGAAGAAGATTAGGAAGAAGATATGTACCTTGATTGTGAAGAAGCTTTGGGTGTCATCGATTGATGCTTGGAATTGGAGGAGGTGGAGAAGAAAGAAGTATAGGATTTTCAAATAGCGGAGGTGGAGGAGGAAAAGTATTTTGAAGAGGAAGAGAGAGAGAGAGAGAGAGAGAGAGAGAGAGAATGTTTGGGTTTGGAGGGGATTGGGGGGAAGCCCCTAGTAAGTTTTTGGCTGTCATGAGTAAAAGTTTCTCTAAACTAGGCTAGCCCAACCGAGTAAGTTTGTAAGTGCCCCAATAAATACTTTTGATAAATGCACTCCTTGCACTCTACTTGCCATTTCATTTCCTTCCATGGCATTATATGTATTGATCATGAATGAGACCATCGCATTAGTATAATCAATACATTGACTATCATATCATCTATTTAGCAAAATATAGTCAGATTTTGGTATTGTCTTAGTAGTATTAAAATTTAGTCGTATTATTGAATTTTAAAATAGGTATACACACCAGACTTAAACATTTCCTATACCGCATATGAATTTTTTTCCTCTCATGTACTTCACTAATGACTTCAAAATAAAACAATTTATCCTACTTATTATCCAGAGTCAGTCATGACCCAAGACGGACGGGGCAAGCTTCTACAGCCCAAAATTTTGAGGGGCATCAAAACAATCTTTAGCCCATTATATAAACGTTTACGTGTGTTGTAAGTATAAAAAAGAAACTTTTTTCCTCTAATATTGTTAAAAAATAAATTAAAATTAAAATTATATTAAAATAATTAAAATATATTTTAATTATAATTTGTTATAAATAATTTTTTTGGATGTATTTAGTTAGATAATACTATGTAGTTAGTTTAATACAATTTGAATATTGGATATATTTTAATTAGAATTTATTATAGATATGTTTGTAAGACTTTGGATATATATATTTAGTTAATTAATACCAGATAGTTATAAGGATTTTAGAAGAGGATATACATAATAGTAGTGAGAAGGATTTTGGGAATTTTCTTTTTCTTAATTACTTGAGGTTATATATATGACTTAGAAGGCTTATTTTAAATCGTGTCAAGTCTACTTCTTAATTACCTGAGGTTATACATATGGCTTAGACGGCTCATTTTAAACCGTTTCAAGTCATATATATATATATATATATATATATATATATATATATATATATATATATATATATATATATATATGGCCGCTAGCCGAGGATAAATAGAACCACACACGTACACACACACACAACCCGCCTCCACCGAGGCTCGAATCCCGCCCACTCGGACCACATGCATCACTCTTACCAATAAGCTAGAGGTCACTTGCTATATATATATATATATATATATATATATATATATATATATATATATATATATATATGTATATATATATTCTAAAATTAAAAATACATACAAGGAAAGTTAAGAACAAGCTTGCAATTAAGTAGCATTATTAGATAAAGGTTGATTCCAACAAGAACATGTATATATACATAATATTTAAGGGCTTTTGGTCTTAGAACACCAATAAAACCTACTTAAATGTTAATAACCTGCTAGAATATCAGCACATTAAATTACCTTTTTTTTTTCTCTTTCTCATTGGCCACGGTCGGCCCTATGGGGGACCACCATGTGCAGTTGCTAGGACCCCAAAAAATTTAAATTAAGATCAAAATACCTTGGCCTATATATATTGAAAAAGAAAAGAAAAGAAAAAATCATATATAATTTGGAAATTAACAAAATTTTATTTGAATGTTGTGTTGCAAAATTTAAAATTTAACAAACTCGGAGTGAAGCATGTGATTATTTGAATTTGTTTTTCTAAGGTCAAATATATATCGGCACATAATTTACTTGCAATTTATTCATCAATATCACCTCTCTCTCTCTCTCTCTCTTAATTTATTTGTAAATTTATTTGAAGTACTTGTACATTTTATTAAACGCTTACTGTATCAAGATTTTTAATTTACTTATAAAATTTATGTTTTGATGTAATTGATTTATAATTTTATTTTAAGTACTTATAGGGACTTTTTTTGAACAGAACCTCCAAAAATTCTGGACCGACCCTGTTATTATCCAATTCCATATAAAAATCGGAACAACATAGAAGTTGTTTTGGCAACACAAAAACTAGTAAAATTTATGTTCAAATCCATGTTGCTAGTCATTTTAAGCATTCTTTCTTCATGTGTGGTCTAGGCTTCCAGAAGAGAGTTTAAATGATAAGGATTCTTTTTTGTGTGCACATAACAAAAACACTAAAGCATTGTCTAAATAACAAATATGATAATCAAGGAATGGAGGAATTATGCATAACTATTGAATTATTCGACTCTCCTTGTCATGGATAACATTTTCTGCACTAGAAGATGAGATAATAAAGGATGATAGTGATGGTCACCATACTAAACCATGAAGAATTCTAGAATGTCGACAAAGAAAATATTAGTCAAAATGGAAGAATGCAATTAATTCAAAAAGAATTAGATTCCCTTGTAAAACGTAGAGTGTTTAATCATATAGTACAAACCGCAAAATGAATAAACAATGTAGATAAATGAGTATTTGTAAGAAAACCAAACAAAAGAATAAGATCCAAAGGTATTACAAGTTTGGTTGCTCAAGGATTCTCATAAAGACCAGGAATATATTATGAATAAATATATTCTCCGTTCATGAATATCATCACATTTAGATATCTGATAAGTTTTGCTGTTTCTGAAAAACTAATTATAAGACTCATGGATGTGATGACATTATACTTATATGGTAACCTAGACAGTGAAATATACGTGAATATCTCTGAAAGATTTAATTTGCTAGAGATTAAGTCTAGAAATACTCTACTAGATTAAAGTGAGTTGTATATGGACTGGAACAATCGAGAAGATTATGGTACAATAAGCTTAATGAATATTTGTCTAGGGAAGGATATAATAACGATCATATATTCCGGTACATATTTATTAAGAAATTCTTAAATGGATTTGTCATAACACCAATGTATGGAATGAAGTAAACCTAGTAAGATTTTCTGAATAGATTGAAAATGCTACTAGCTATCTTAAGAAAGAATTCGAAATGAAAGATTTGTGTGAAACCAAATTTTATCTCAGCCTGCAGTCGAACGTAGTAGTAATGGAATTTTACTACATCAAGTCAAATATGCTTTGAAGAGATTTAATACAAGTGATTGTCATCCACTCAGTACACCTATGGTGGTCAGGTCCTTGGATCAGATTAACCATGACCCATATTGGTCGAAAGAAGAAAATCAAGATGTCTTGGGTCTTGAATTACTTGAGTGTTATATGCGTACTACTTTATTTGGCTCAATATACCTGACCTGATATATCATTTTCTGTAAATTTACTTGTAAGATATAGCTTTGTACCCACACGTAGGTCTTGGAATGACATAAACACATTTTGAGATACATTAAATGGACCATTGATCTTGGTTGTTCTTATAAATAGGTTGACCTTGTTGAATATACAGACTCGTTATTTATCTGGTACCCATAAGGGGAGATCATTAACAATAATTTAGCCATTTCATATAAATTAGTTAAACAAACAATTACGACAACATTGACCAATCATTCACAGATTTTGGTACTACACGAAACAAGCAGAGAATATGTACGGGTATGATCACTAGTTCAATATATCATGGAGAGTTGAAAACTTCGAGAAGTCACAAACAAGCCTACAATAATTTATAAGGACAATGCAGCTTACATAACACCAATTTAAGAAAGTTTCATTAAAGGAGACGAGACAAAGCATATTTTACCGAAATTTTTCTTCATCCACCTGATTTGGGAAGAAAAAACTTTGCAAATCTCTTCACAAAATTACTTCCAAAGTTACCATTTCAAAAGTTGTACCGGATTTACATGGGGAGACTCCATCAATTAGTCACATGAATGAATAGATCAAAACTATGCGGGTGATCTTTTATTTTAGGTAAGACATGAGTGTTATCATTTGTATGATAATTTTGAAGGGGAATATCCTACAAATGGAGACATTCTTAAGAATGTCTTTGCGCATTGTACTCTTTTTTTGCAATAAATTTTTTTTCCATTGAATTTTCCTATAGAAATATTTTTAACGTACAAAACCTCATAAGTCGCATCTGCTTAGTTTAAGTCGCTCCTATAGAAATATTTTTAATGACTTGTACTATTTTCTTTCACTAAGAATTTCTTCCAAATATGAGTTTTTCCTTAGGATTTTTTTTTAATTAGCAATGATTAATGTGTACATCCGAGGAGTGTTGTGAACTTAATTAGCACCAAAGTTGTTGGCTGCCAACTAATTAAGGGACACTAACATATTGTTTGGGAATGGGGAAATAGGGGGAAGGAAAAATTTGAGAAAAATGGAAGAAAAAGAAAAAGTGATGGTGTTTGGGAAGGGGGAGAGAAAAAATGGAAGAGAAAAATTTGAGGAAAAAAAAATCACGTAGGCCCCACTAAAAAAATTTCTCCCAAAAGTGAAAAAAAATGGAGAGAGATGGGAGAATTTTTGGAGAATTTACTCAACTATCTCTAAAAAAACTAAACATAAATTATGATTTGAGAAACCAAGGGATAAATAGTAATTATATCTTTATCCCACCAATAATTTTCTTTACTTTTTGGTCATCCAAACAAGAAAAAGAAAAAAATTAACTTCATCTTCATTTTACTTCCCCTCAAATTTTTCTTTTCCTTCCCAAAAAATTCTCAAACACAACCCATTATAAGAGATTCAGCCTAACCTTTAAGCATGTGATGAAAAAAAGTTTGAATAATGCTATTCGTCCCTCCAAACCATCCATTTATATGTGACAACTAACATGACGGTTAATGTGATAACATGGCAAATTTTAAAATTAATTTTTTTGGAAAATTAATTTTTTGGATTAAAATTTGACATGTAGCTGCAATGTTAGATGCAACATAATACTATTTAACATTTAATATCAACTGCCATATAAGAGCCACATAAAGAAGAATAGTTTAGATGAACACTTCGGAGGGATGAATAGCATTACTCAAAAAGTTTATACATAAAATTTCAACAGACTTTGTCTTCCTCTTCCTTTTCCTCTCCCTTCCCATTTTCAATAATTGAGAATTTAATATCGAGCTGCCACAAACAAATTATTTAAATAAATAGAACAAAAACAACTTAATAAAAATATAGGAAAAAGAAATACAAAGAACTGAAAGGCCAAATGCATCTCCAACCCAATTGTCTTGTAATGTGTTATGATTCCTATGTGACATGAGACACAAGACAATGTCTTTTCTAGGTGGCAAGACTATATTCACAAAAGAAAATAAAGTAGAAAGTTTTCTATAATGTAAAAGCATTGAGATATTATATTCACAAAAGACAATGAAATAGAAAAGTCTTATATATATATATATATATATATATATATATATATATATATATATATATATATATATATATATATCAAACTCAACTGGCTCTTGTGGTCAGTGAGAAGAGGTATAATCTTTCTGGCTAGACGGAGGTCTCAGGATCAAACCGCGAGGGAGGTATGGGAACAGTTGGCCTAAATGGCATACAACGCAGTGTGCGTAAAGTCACGTGCGTATCGCCGGACATCTAAAAAAAGAAAAAAGAAGTCTTTTTTAATGTAAAATTATTGAGATACTTAGGGTCTGTTTAGTTAATAGTTATAACTTAGTTTTTGGAGTACAAATGTAGAAGTGGGACAAAAGTGTGCTTGGCAACATCAGTTAAAAATAATATTTCCATTTTTTTTCTTTTCGAAAACCCACATTATAACGCTGTTTTCGGAGAGCAAAAAATAACTCTTTTTTGAGTTTAGTTTTCACTGTTCGCGCGCATCCCCAACCCTCTTCTCTCTCCGCACACATGGCTGGTTTTAGCCCAATAATCTAACCATATTTTTAAATATGGTTATTCGATTAAGTTTAACTTTTTAATATCACTAATAATTATTCTATTACTACATTATTAGTACTTAAACTTAGCATAGTCCAAATGTGTATTAAATATACAATACTTGCTACTATGTACATTGCTTTGTTCGTCTAATATGTATCTACATAAAAGCAGTAAGCAAGATGAAAATGTGGACTTATGCATTGAAGAAATCATGATGGACTAAAGATGACGTCATCCCAGAAGATTTCTCTTAACCGCCTACGACATCTCCAGAGCCACGCACTCGGGGGTTCCACTGCCAGGTCAGCGGACGGGAGTCAATGGGGCAGCGCCACCTTCACACCAGAAAGGTATTCAGATTTTATAATCTGGGTATCTCAGGACAACTGTCGTCAAGAAAAAAAACTATCATCTATCAAAAGAAGAAGCTAAGTTATGCCATCATTATTTTCAGACTTTAAAGAAGCTTGCACCTGTTATAGTCAGTCTAGAGTCTATAATGAGTCTTAGGAATAATTATAAATACATAAAATAGATGGCAAAATCAAACGTTAAGGTAAAAAATAACCCATGATCATTTTCGGCTGAAAATCGGCATACCGACGGTATACTGGAGTATACCGACGGTATATCGATTTTATATAAATATTTCTCTCTGTCGTTTGGACCGACATACCGATGGTATACTGGTCTATACCAATGGTATACCGGTTCATCACAGTTGGCAATCCAACCGTCAGATTCTGTGCATTAAATGATCCCAACGGTCATATTTATAACCGTTGCTCCTGTAGACCGGTATACCGATGATATACTGTAGTATACCGACGTTATACCGTTCGCAGGTTGAAAGTTGCATTTTTACTCTTTCTTTGTGTTGGCCTATATAAAGCCTTGAACCCCTTCTTTCAAGGTTGATCCCCTTTTGAGCCAAAAAAATTTGTATCTACCAAATGCCATCCACAAACACTCCACCAAAGCTTTCATTTGCCTATCCACAAAGTATGTAGAGCGTTCTTGAGTTATAAAAGTTAGATCTTTATATTTGTTGTAAAAAGATCAAAACCATCTTGTAAGAGGTTGAAGTGTACAAGCCTTCGGATCAAAGCTTGTGTGAAGTTAGAGAGCCTTCAGATCAAAGCTCTTGTATAAGAAGTCAATGGGCCTTCGGATCAAAGCTCGTGGTATAACTATTTTTTCTATTAGTGTATTCAAGTCGGACAAGAGTTTCCGGGACTGGAGTGCCTCGAGGAGGATATCAGGATACATCGGGTGTCAGTATTCTTATTGCTTTACTTCTTGCACACTTTTTCTCCCCCTTACTCTCGGTTCCCTCAACTTCTTCTCTCTCTCACTACCTTCCTCTTTTCTCTCCCTCTTCCTCTTTCGGCCATCTCCCGGAGAAGCAGGGTGCTGTCGACGAGGCTCCAGGAAGCGGGGTGATGTCGACAAGACACCGTAGCTGCTCTAAAAAGGGGGGTGATGTCGTTGGCTCGTGTAGTCAACCAGAACAAAGTGACGAGGAGACAAAGTTTACTGATCGGAGAAAACGAGGTTATGTAGCATAGGGGCCGTCGTTGCGGACCGGCAGTGGGACGGAGGCCCGTTCGACTGTTGCGACGAAGTCGGCGTGCGCCTCGTAGATTGGGCTGTTATGCTGTGGGTACCGGAGGATCAAGATGAGGGAGAGGTAATCTGAACCCGCCCCTACTCTCCACTCCCGGATCCGTACCGCCCCACCCCTCCTTCCCACGTCAAGATGGAGAAGCTCTACTACGATCTGCTACGACATGGTCGAGAACTAGAAGAGAGGGGTGCTTTAGTATCATTACCACATTTCAGATTAGGAGTATTTTTATATTTTCATAATTTAATATGTAAATGATTGCATGATAATTATTTATATTCAAATTGCTGTGATTTTATTTGATTATTGTATTTACCGTTGCTTCGATAATTAGAGCACTACACTAGCCACTGCCTTTCGACTAATTTTACACCCTTATCCTAGACGTGCCAGTCTTTTATTGTGATCCTTGTGTAACTCATAACCATGCCTTGATATGCTTCATTTTAGTCGCACAACATTCGTCGCAACCGACTATATTTAATTCTAAATAAATCCAACTTTGTATCCTTGTGCGTTCCAATCAAAATTGGAGACACAATCTTGACCCATTTTGAGCAACCCAAATTAGGGTAATATTCTATTCCGAGTCTACTTTATTTATGACACTTGTGTCCCACCTGTTTTTAGCCCCATGTACTTCTAATTAATTTTAGAACACCAATTATATTAATTTTAATTAAATTAAACTATAAACCCAACTTTGTGCAAATTTTATAATTGTTGGGCACTTTTATGTAAAAGTGCATTAAGGTGTCCACCCCCATTGGACACAATATATGAAGAAACTTTTTTCTCCTTCATGTGAATTTTTCTATAATTTTTGGGAGTGTGTAACTCAACATCAACCTCATTAAACCATAGCCCTCCAAACTCTGAACCAATGCAATCCTAGCCATTCATTTTGAATCCATTGAATCCTATCCCTTGAAATATCTCCATGACAAGCCCTTTTCCCAAGAAGTATAGACCAAATTTCTAGGTCAACCCAACTCCATACATATATAAATATCCTTTTCTTCCCTTTCTTTACTTTTTTCTTTCCTTTATTCCTTAAACCTAATATACTCACAGCCGACTCTTTTCTCCCATCTTTCCTGTTCACTCATCCCCTTCCCATCAACCCGACCAAACCTTGCCGAAGAAACCCCTTGTCGGACCAGAACCCGAATGCCGACCGCCTGAACGGCCATAACTCGCCGTTCTCCTCCACACGATACCACCCGCCGCCTCGCCATCTCCCCGACTCACCCGCTGCACCTGAGCACGCGACGCCTGCACGACCGAAGAAGCCCGCTGCCAACCCGCTATTCCGCTGCCCTCAACCGAACGCTGCATCCCGAGCACCGCTGAACGATGCCATCCCGACTCCCGCACCCTCCAGACCTGCCGTGAACCCCGCCTGAACTCGCCGGAGGCGAGCCGCTGATCGCCTGAGAATACCCTGACCACTCTTGTCATGGCCAAAACTCGCCATAGAACCCGCTGTCAACGACTGAACCTCCGCACCACGCCGGAGTCGACACGAGCGAGCTGCTGAACATCTCGACGACTCGTCGAACACCTCGTTCCCGCGTGCACATGTTCAAATTTCTCCTTCTTATTGCGTACACGTACTCGTACACATATACGCGTATTATTTAATATGTATAATTGGTATATATATATACATATATATATACATATATATATATATATATATATATATATATATATATATATATATATATATATATATATATATATATATATATATATATATATATATATATATATATGAATTCAATTAGTATATATATACATATATATATATGTATGTACATATACATATTAACATATACTAATGGAATACATTCACTATACATATATATATATATATAGTATATGAATTCAATTAGTATATATATATATATATATTGTATATGTATTTAATTGGTATACATATAAATTGTAAGTAATTAGTGTTATATGCTAGTTAAGACTATATGTATATTTATAGATGTACTATGAGACCCTAGTGTTAATTACGGATATCCCTGTTTGGATAAACAAAATATTGGAAGAAGAGGGTTTATACAAAACCTTGCTTTTTTGCTTACAAACAAGAAAAAGAGTACAATTAATCCTATACGAGGATGTTAAGTACAATAAAAAATGATTCTGGGAAAGAATTGCTATAGGAGTCTGATCTGCGGTCGATCACTTTGTCCCTTGGACCACACGATGATGAAGAAGTGCTGTAGAAAAAGAAGAAGCTTCAAAGGTTGCAAGTGGGATTGAATTCTCGTTGCCAAAGTTGTCAACCAACACTCTCTATCTATGCTCTCTCTCTCTCTCTGATCTCTCCTTGTGCTTCTGTCTGATTCATGATCTCTCTACCCTGTGACCAGGGGTCTCTATTTATAGAGATCAGTCAAAATAACTGTCCAGTTGGCGTAGAAGCCAAACTGTGAAGAAAGTTGCATCTTTTACACGGCGGTTATAATAACTGCTACCCACGTTCAAATAACCTTCTGAATCTGCGTATGACACGTTTCCCTTTATGAGGTAACGCGTATAACTACTTCTCGAAGATCACGGCATGCAAGTCACGTAGGTAACTGTCCCTGCGTAAAGATGGTTGGCGTAAAAGCCAAATAACTGTCTTGTTGGCATAAAAGATCAAACTGTGAAGAAGAAGACTTCTTTTACGCTGTGGTTATGATAACTGCTACCCATGTTCCCTTTGTCTTCTGAATCTGCATATGACACGTATCCCTTTATGAGGTAATGCATATAACTGCTTCTCGAAGATCATGGCATACAAGCCACGTAGGTAACTGTACCTTGCGTAAAGATGGTTGGCGTAAAAGCCAAATAACTGTTTTGTTGGCGTAAAAGACCAAACTGTGAAGAAGAAGAAGACTTCTTTTACGCTGCGGTTATGATAACTGCTACCCACATTCCCTTTGTCTTCTGAATCTGCGTATGACACGTGTCCCTTTATGAGGTAACACGTATAACTGCTTCTCGAAGATCATGGCATACAAGCCACGTAGGTAACTGCACCTTGCGTAAAGATGGTTGGCGTAAAAGCCAAATAATTGTCTTGTTGGTGTAAAAGCCAAGCTCTGCGTAAAACTTGAGAATTCATGAATAATAGACAACCAGCGTAAAATAGCTAATTATCTGTCACGACTGAGGTCTTGAGCGTATTCTGGGCTAAATAGCCTTATCACGTACCTTTGAAAATATAACCGAGTTGGCGTATTTCGAGGAGATAGCATACGGCGTACTCCTATAGTTGAAAATAGCCTGGTTGGCGTAAAATGCAAGGATGGTGATGTGAGCGTATTAGCCACAATTTTAGCTTTTCCAGTCATTTAAAAATAGAACAAAATCTCGTGCTTTAAATGCAGAGATCTGCCCCCATCTTGTGTATTAAATGCAGAGATATGCCTCGAGCTCTGTACGAGAAATAACTTTTGACGTGGCGTCTGATTTTGTCTCATCTTGAGCGTAAAAACTTATTTCTGCCTATGTAGAATAGGTAGCGTATTCATTGAATGCGTAAAAATAACTTGTATCAAGAATATGTCACTAAACGACAGCCTGGATCTTTGTGCAAAATTATCATCACAGCCGTCCTCTTGATCGTCGTGCAGTACTTTTGTTAGGAGTCAGATTTACTGTTTTATTTGACAAATTCATCCGAGGAATACGAAGAGTTCCTCGTACAACTTTATGTTGTATTAAAAACAAACATATTTTACGCAGGGAGGTATAGCAACCTTTTTATGCCAAAACAGCCTTGAAGCGTTACTTTACACGGACAGCTCTGAAGCTTTACTTTACGCCAAATAGCTCTGAAGCTCTGATTTACGCAAGCAGTTCTGAAGTCATATTTTATGCCATACAGCCTTGAAGCTTTGTTTTACGCGTATAGCTCTGAAGTCATATTTTATGCCACACAGCCTTGAAGCTCTGTTTTACGCGAACTTCATGTATGTTGGGGGTTTTGACTGTATAATACGCGTATAATTCCTAAGCGTATTGCATGCTTCTACAAGACCCCCTTCAAAGTTTTCAAATTTCTCGTAATTTGAAATACTTTGAATGAAGCATGAAATGGTCAAATTTGAGTCGTTCTTCGAGGCTAATTTTTTGGCGATATTTAAGAAGTTGTTGGGATTTTGTATGTTCTCTTCTTCCTATATAAGGGCAAGCAAGTGAACTTGTTTTTCCATACTCCCTTCACCACAAAGATGGTTGTCGAGATTTATTGGGCTGAACTGAGGAAGAAGAAGATTATGCTCTTCCAGCATGTAAGGAGCCGTAAAAAGAGACATCTTCGAGCAAATATTCTCTGCGACGATAGACCATGGAAGGATATCATAGCTTCCTTTGCTCGAGATAATCATCGATTTTATATGGCGATTCATCAAGGAGAGAGGAAGGGTCTCATTAGACCACACAGCTTGCTAGCTGTATTTTTCCCCATTATGGAGCTGGACCCTAGTGGGCAGCTTGGCTGTGTCTTCCAGTATTGTGTTGGGTTTGAATCCCAATCACAATTCTAAGCATGGCCGCCGATGACGTATGGGGTGTAAACTCCCTCGACCATATTTCAGCTTAGATAGTGAAATTAGGATTATTTTTAACAAATTAGGATTAATTATAGTATTTTAAATTATTTATGCAATATCTTATATTGCTTAGTGCACCTGACCATCACATCAATATTTAGAGCATTACACTGACTGTTACCCCCAAACAAAGTTCACACACCTCTCCTAGACATGCCAATCTACTATTCTAAACTTTATGCAACTCACAAATATTCTGGCATGAGTCTCGTTTTAGTCGCACAAATATCGTTACAAACGTCCGTATTAATTTATAATTAATTTTCAAGCATGTACCCTTGTCTGTTACAATCAAAATTAGAGGCCCAACAGGAACATGTTTTGTCCAAACTAAATTACGTTGTTATTCTATTTTGAGTATACTACGTCTAGTATACTTGCACTTCACTAAATTCTGGCCCTGCATATTTTTAATAAATAGAAAACACCGTGCGCATTAATTTCTAATTTAATTAATACAGTGACCAGCATCGCCCAAAACTAGGCCCAGCCCCTACCCAGACTTACCTCCACACCCTCAAGACCCTTACTGGACCCCCCCTCATTTTTGTTTATTACGTCGCCCTCAAAAATGAGGTGTTTTCTCAAACAAATTCGCAATTGCGCAAATTTCCAATTTATTAGGGCACTTGTGCAATTTGTGAAACTTCAAGGTTTTATGTGCAAAATTGCATGTGTGAGGTGTCCACCTCTCATTGGAGGGTGATTCTCCACCCTTCATTCTAATTTAGGCCTAGATACAATGCATTTACATGCATTTATGTAGCCTACAAATATCTAATACAAGTAATTACCAAAATGCCCCTAACCCTAACCCCTTCACAAACCCTATTTAAACCCCCCTCACCCGATTCACCATCACTCCCACCTCAGCTCCCCCTCACCTCTGACCACCTCCCCACTGCCTCGCCCCCCCCCCTCGGCCTTCCCCCGGCCACCGCACCACCGCCCTAGTCACCGCCACCCACCGCCGGCTGCAACCACATCACCATCACCATCATCTTCACCATCACCCCCCCGCACCCCCGACTCCTCCTCACTCTCCCTCAGCAACCACCGCCACCACCCGCTACAGCACCCCCCGACTCCCCTTCCGAACACAATACAACCCCCCCGACTCCCCCTAGCCCTCACCACCGCCACCACAGGCCACCACCACCGCCACTACCACCTTCGCCATCACCTCCGCCGCCGCCCTGCCACCCTGAGCCGCCTCCACCGCCACCGCAGCCGCAGCTGCTACTGCTACTGCTAACTTCCACTGCCACTGCTACTGCTGCTACTGCTAACTGCCACTGCCATACGGGCCCCTGACACGTCAGGTACAACCCCCCCTATATATATATATATATATGTTATATGTTATATAAATATATGTATATATATATTATTTATTTATATATAATATGTATATATACAGTATATACTATATTATGTATATACTATTATATGTATATATATAAGTAATTTATATATATATATATATATATATATATATATATATATATATATATATATATATATATATATATATATATATATATATACTAAATTATGTATATATATATATACTGTTATATATTAAAATATATATATAATATATATATATATTATATTATATTATATTATATTATATTATATTATTATTATTATTATACTATTAAATACATATATATATATATATACTATATTATGTATATATATACTGTTATATATTAAATATACATATATAATATATATATATATTATATTATATTACTATTATTATACTATTAAATATATATATATATATATATATATATATATATATATATATATATATACTATATTATGTATATATATGTACTATTATATATTAAATATATACATAATATATATATATATTATTATACTATTAAATATATATATATATATATATGTATATATTATTATTAATATATATATATATATATATATATATATATATATATATATATATATATATATATATATATATATATATATATATATATATATATATATATATATATATATATATATATATATATATACTATGTATATATAAAATATATGTGTTATATATATATTTTATTTTTGTGTATATATTATATATTATATATATTATATATATATATATATATATATATATATATATATATAATATATATAATATTATATATTATATATTATATATATATATAATATATATAGTAATAGTATATATATATTATATATATTATATAATATATATTATATATATATATATATATATATATATATATATATATATATATATATATATATATATATATATATATATATATATATATATATATATATACTATTACTATATATAATATATTTATATACTTATATTATGTATATGTATATATATACCCTATATATATATATATATATATATATATATATATATATATATATATATATATATATATATATATATATATATATATATATATATATATATATATATATATATATATATATATATATATATATATATATATATATATATATATATATATATTTAAATATATATAAATACATATGTTTTATATATATATTTATTATTATATATTATATAATATATTTATATATGTATATATTTATACTATACTATATTTATATGTATATATTTATATTATGTATATATATACTTTAAATATATATTTAAGTATGTATAACATATATGTATTATATATATACTTAAATTATTATATATGTACATTATATATTATATATAAATATAAATATAAATATATATATATATATATATATTATGTATATAAGTATGAATATATGTATTTTAATATATATATATATTATTATTATACTATGTATATATTCTATACTATAAGTACATATGCTTACTGCATAATTATTAAAATATTAAATTCACGAACTCATGTACGTCTTGAATAGAGTGCACCAACGACGCAGTTAGTGATCCCAGGTCACAGGACCATTCAGACACAACTGCAGGAACAGGTTCTTGGCACGCCCAGCTTGAGGTCGTAGGCAAGTATACCTTGCCAAGTTTTACTGTTTAAATATTAAACTGTTGTATGTTATTTTTATTGAACTTACATATAAATGTGTGCGTTCGAGATTGACTTGGGTGCCTTCGACGAATACGTTGACATGTAGTGTAACTAACTTAGACTTTAGCAGACCCACCTACAGTTGCGAGGGTATTCTGATATCCTCCTAGACCTTGACACTTGTACACGCAAGATGTTTGTAATTCATATTGGGATACGAGTTTGCGTACTCGATTAGCTACCGGTACGTGTGACGTGCATCACGGCTTAGCACGAAATCAGGACTATTCAGGAAGGTTATGACTTGGCATATAGCTACGTGGTTTGCACATTGTGGATTCAACTTGTATAACCGCATTGGGCGGGGAAGACAACTAATAGGCGTATGGGACACCCACCTTCTTTATTGCAGATACCGCACTCTTCGGAGTGATACGGACGTATATATATACTTTGCAGATACCACATTCCTTAGAGTGTTGGACGATATATATATACAGATACCTTATTCTTTGGAATGATGGATGTTGCAGATACCACACTCTAGAGGACGTTGGACGTTATGCCTACGCCTACCTATACGTACCAAGGTTGTCTTTATATTGCATTCACTTAGATGGTTAGCTCACCCTTTATTTATTCAGTATTTATATATGGCATATTTTTATGTATCTTGTTATGTCCCACTGAGGACCTGGTTTCCTTCCAGATCTAGACGAGGCGTACTATCCCACGGTGTACAGACCCAGACAGGAGACAAGGTACACAACTGAGGAGGAGTTAGAGGTGATGCCATCAGAGTCTCCCTGATCTTTAGTAGTATCATCATCTGGAGCTGGAGCCTCTTACCTAGATAGACGATGCTCTAGTTTTATAATATTTCAGCACTTTTATCTTTATCTTTTGTAGTGAGGTTGTTCCCACCAAATATATCTGATTTGTACTATGACATTTCAGACTCAGCACTTATATATTCCAGCACTTATTTCAGTACTCCTTGATATTTTGTGGATGAGATTAGACTTTACCTGTTATCTTCTAGTATTAAACTTGTTAGTATTTTAGGACAGCGTAGCACGTCTCTTTGGGTCCATTAAATTGGATAATTCCTTAGTGACGTGTCAGCTGGCCAATGCCACGTAGCCTGGTCCCGCATATTTTAGGACTGGGGCGTGACATAGGGGGTGGGCTTGAATAATTTAAACAGGCCAAGTTTTGTATCCTCCCGTCATTCACCATTTTCTTGGCCTCCCAGCCGAAGAAGTGCTATAGAAGAAGCAATAAAGATCTCCATCAGACGAGAACCTAGCGTAATAGATTCCCATCATATGTAATCATGATCTTGAATATTAATGAAAAATCCTTTGTAAAATAGATTTCCATCATATGTAATCATAATTAATAAACTTGTCTTCTTTTACGCACTATTGATTTGCCATATTGCTGTGAGGAAGTCTGGTAATGCGCAGCTTCAATACGCTTGAGTAACTTTTACGCTGACTCTGACAAATATGCCTCCAGTCACGTTCCAACTTTTACGCATAGAGGAAGATGCGTAAAAAGTTCTTTGGCATTAAATTATCTTGAAGATCCAATTGTCATGCTATTTTTGACGATGAGTCACATAGAATTTTGAACCGTTATTTCTCCTTCATAAATGTAAAGAACATCTGTTCAGAACATCATCTTAGAAAATGGCTTCTCGAAAGATTCTCGAGACAGGGCAAGAAATATCCGCCGAACAGGCCATCCCTGAACTAGATGTAAAAAATTCTGGCCAAACTTCGAATGAACTATCAATGGCCAAGGAAGAAAAGTCATCTCCAGTAAAGACAGACATTTTTAGGGAACTCCTTGGCCCTTCGTCTGATGAAGTCCTCTCGAATGAAAAAAAAGAGAAGACGCTGATAAGAAGAGCATTTCCTGCATAAACTCTTGTAACCGGCTTCTTCAAGCGTAAAACCCAGATTATCAATATATATGCGTATTCTGCTGACTGATCTGTTCTGCGTAATTTAAGATACACGTAAAATCATAGATCCGTAGCATAGATCCGCAGCTTCTAAGCATAAAATCGTAGATCTGTAGCTTCTGAGCATAAAAAGCTTCTGAGCATAAAATCATAGATCTGTAACTTCTGAGCATAAAATCGTAGATTCTTGCTCTACGCATAAAATTATGGATCCTTGCTCTGCGCGTAAAATCATGGATCCTTGTTCTGCGCGTAAAAGAATCTGAGCATAAAATCAGGGATCCGTTATACAGCGTGACTAAAATCAGGGATCCGTTATACAGCGTGACTATCTGTCTTTCTTTTCAAATGATCGGCTGACGTGGTCCCAAATCATAACCGACTATTAAAAATCGAATTTGGTTAAGGATTCGGAGAGTCACTTGAACTCTATAATTAGGCCTAGGTCATGAGAGAGAAAAATCCTTCATCTTTCTCTGTAAAACCCTTCGTCTCTTTCTGAAAACTCTTCATCTCTTTCGGAAAAGACCTCAGATTCGTCATGGCACCAAAACAGACCTCCGCTGCTAAGGAAAATAAAGCTGCTTCATCATCTCGCTCCTCTGCTCAAGCACGAACAACTCCTACTAGGCCAAGCGAGCCTCATTTTGAACGAAGTGCTCCGCCGTCTAGCTGTGCACCGGGCATCACAGGTAAAGACTTCGAGAGGAATAAAACCTTTTGCACAAGTTATATGTGTATGCGCAAGTACGCTCACATTTTTAATGTGTCAGCGTAAAACTCCATATTTTTGCAGTCTGGCGTAAGAACTCAGACTGTCAAATTTTGGCGTATACTGCAAACCGTGTATTTTACGCACTGGAAGTAAATTCCAGCGTAAAACTCAAAATTTTGCAGTCTGGCGTAAAAACTCAGACTGTTAGGTTTTGGCGTATACTGCAAACCTTGAGTTTTTTACGCACTAGAAGTAAATTCTAGCGTAAAGCTCAAATTTTTGCAGTCTGGCGTAAAAACTCAGACTGTCAAGTTTTGGCGTATACTGCAAGAGTGTAGCACCTTACGTTTTACGCGCTGAAAGTAAATTCTAGCATAAAATTGACTTATTCTCTTACTTTTTACAGTGGACCTACAGATCCCCCCTATGGCTGAAGTAATGGGCTCTGCTGCTGGAATATTGAATTCCAGCTACTTGGAGGACTTGTCCCATGTGACTTCCCCATCTCTGAAAACGAGTATCCTTAAGGAAGGAAAACTCTGATCTCGGCCCAAAGAGAAAGAATGTTGCTGAGTATGATTAGTGGGGAACCCTTAACGTACATAGACGATACTGAGTATAAGAAACCAGCTTTCTTATTTGGGGATGTTATTGATAAACAATCCCAGACAAAGCCCAAGAAGGAAGATTAGATATTTTTTGCTGAGGGCACGGTCATGTATCTGCCAAAGATGCCCAGAGATTACCCTATCTCTGCATTCTTCCATGCCACACATCCCAGAAAGATGGCATAGACTCTAACTCCTGATCTTCATGGCCAGCCAGGGAAGATCTTTTATAAGAAAGGATTAAACCGAGGATCCTTTGTAAGTAGTCCTTTCGGCCCTGTCATGCCCTTCAGAGGCTTACTACCAGGCATAGTCCCTAGTGAAGACTCTTCCTTGATCCAGCCATTTCAAATGACAACTTTCTGCAATAAATTTATGGAGCAGGGAGTGTAACACTCAAACTGCTGACTTGTCCCGATCTGCTTTCTGCAATAAATTTTCCCAAGAGCAGGGAGTGTAACTTTCTGCAATAAATTTTCGGACTGCTGACTCAAACTGCAAAAGTACAACTGTCCCGATCTGCTTTGCCTCAAATGAGAAGCAAATGATATCCAGACTTGTCCCTACAGGAATTTAGCATAGGCTTTCAGAGGCTCGCTTGACGTATCGCTCTACCGAGGCAAATCATCGCTAAGGTGGGTGGCTACGGTGAACTTGTCTTTGCTTAGCCAGCACACATAAAATCTGGAACGATACATGCTAGTCGCTAGGTGATTTATCTCCTGCATGCTAATAAGAATCCAACACACCTAGCTAAGGGAATAATCCTAACTTGTATTGCTTGAACTAGAACATGAAAATAAAATATTGATTATATTCAGACCCTCGCATGCCAAGTCCCTTACGGTTTCAACTCTCGGCTTACCTTCGGGTCCGAGCAAACATGTCTGCTTATGATCCTTAGAAATGCATGCTTGCCTGCTTACGAATGCTAACGTTATTGTATTGTGCATGCATTCTTGTTAGCCAGGAGACTATCAAATAGTCCTTCTGTGCAATTAAACCTGCAAGTATCCGGGACCATTGGGTCGCCAAGGCAATCTCCGAACCAGGGGCACGCATCAGGGCAATGAATACTGAACGAGAATCTTATCATGTTACAACTGAATGATAATTACATCAATCTGAACTGAGAATCATGTTAACGAATCCACGAATCTCAGCTCTTGGAGCAAATACTCAGTTCAGATCATGAATCATGGATTATCATATCAAGTTATGGATTTGGAATGGCCCTGACCTGCATGTCGCGGACAACTTGAAAACAAGGTCAATCGGTTCCACGGGCGGTCACCGGGGCACTGGGACTGTTCCGATCCGGATGGAACTGCACGATAGTCTCACGCATCTGGACATGATGGTCTGCAGCCACCAACGAATCTTTGTTACTTTTCATCTTTGTTCAAGACTATAAACGGTCCTTTATGGCTATGCCAGCGACTCAAGAAACAACTGAACATCTGAACGATCATGTTAAAACGGCTCTCGTATTTGCATATGCTATGCCTCCTGAATGTTTATACTTGTCCGTGCTTGAATTAACAATGTTTGCCTTGGACAGGAAAGGACAAATGGAAAGTTGGTAAGTCTCGTCGTGTTTCCTCTCATGTCACACGGCGCACTGCCACACAAATTAGGCTATTCAAATCTTGCATGAAACTGATCCTAAGGTAACTAGAAAGACAACTTAATAGTTGGTGTACGGAACTTATATTACGTGTTTGGATTTGTCGAGCGGGCAAGTAGCTTTTCCACCAGTGCATTCAATGTACTGATAATCCACCAGTTTGTATGCAGGGTGCGGGAGAACCTTGTTTGGTGCGAATGTCCCTTCGTGTGTGCTAAGGCGTAGAGATCACTCCGAAGCAGCGGTGCATCCAGAACTGAAGCACATATAGAAGACATAATATTGTGAACATCGCCTGTGCAATTATTCCAAAATTATAGCCACTTGGCACGCTTTTACTGTTTAAGAGAGAGAGTCTTGAGCGACTTATAATCTCGACTATGCGCCGCCTGTAACACATATTTATATCAATAAAAGAGTTGCTTTACTTTAACTTGTGTTTTAATACTTTTGCTATATTGTCGACTCAGTGAACTTATTACCGATCGCCTATGCGTTCATGACTCCGCTGCACTCGGACAATCTGTGCGACTCTGTGGCTTAGAACTCTTACCTCCAGCCAATAAACCACGGCCTTGCACAGGCGTGGCTCACGCTCATGCGACATCATGCCCGGATGGATCATAAGGTGATCGTTCCGCGGAAGCGCTGGTGCGATGATTCTCGCCTAGCGGGAACGGTCGATTTAGCCTGCGGGAGATCGGGGCGTGACATGTTGGTATCAGAGCCTGGCTTCTACGCCTTTGGATTTCATTTCGAATATCTCAGTTTTGAAATCTCGTTCGTGGGTTATGTGCACGCTCTCTCTCTCAATGCCTCGATGGAATGGTCCAACAATACGTCTAAATACTTTAAAAAATGCGTTTTCAATGATATGCTTGCTTGTATAGTGTTGTGCTGCGAGTGGCCTTTGTGCCAACCTGTTCGAACCCTGGAGAGTATCGCAGTAGCTTGTCCGATTTCACTAACTTTAAGTTTGGTTGAATGCATCTATTCGAGGGACGCCTTGAACTAGTGCACGATCCAAAACTTAAGAAAAGGTGAAACTCGAGTGCTGAGACTTCGCTATCACTAAGCTGGTTGACGTGCTCACGCTAGAGGTGCACTTCGAATGTGCGCACGATCCAGACTAAGCGATATGCCGATCTCGATGCTTGTACAAGTGAATATCCAAATAAGCAAGTACAACGACTTGTATAGGTTTGCCTCAGCCATGTGTCGTTAAATCAAAATTGATTAAAACGTACTGCTTATCCTTAGTAAGTCTCGAGGACGAGACTTTTTCTGAGTTGGGTAGGATGTAACACCCTGTTTTGTTCCAGCATACTGCCGACTCAAATGGTAAAAGTACAACTGTCCCGACGTGCTTTGTCTCAAACGAGAAGCAAAGGATATCCAGACTTGTCCCTACAGGAATTCAGCTTAGACTTTCAGAGGCTCGCTTGACGTATCGCTCTACCGAGGCAAATTATCGCTAAGGTGGGTGACTACGGTGAACTTGTCTTTGCTTAGCCAGCACACATAAAACTACTGGTGTAGATGATTATTTGTTAATATTTCCGAGATGCGTAATAGCTCCCCCAACAGAGCCTCTCATAATTTTCAATAAACGAAAGGCTTCTACTCTGAAAGAGCTTCCCCCCGCAAGAAGAAGCAGACTAACAGAGGTCCTAAAAAGACTTCCACCAAGGGGGCCTCTTCCAGGAGTGAGCCTATTGTTTTCCCTGTTGGGGATGATTCTTTGATTATGGGTCCTTCGCCTTTTAAAGAAGGAACCTCCACAATTCCAGCTAAAAGTACCTAAGATTCTTTGCCTGCGACTGCTGCCGCCACCACCGTTACTGGCGATGCTTCTATATCGCCTTCGAGGCCGAGCTCAATAAGAATCAGTATACCTTTACCAAGACAAATAATGGGACTAGTCCCTCCTTCATCTGTAAGTATTTTAAGCGAGATTCCACCCGATGAACCTCGAGTAGATCTTGGTGATGACTGGGATGACTACCCTCAAGCGTCAGTTGGTGTACCCTCCTCGCTAGGTATGATAGCTTATTTAGCATCATTAAGAAATAATTTAGCTATACAAGCTGCAGACGTACTATACATACCATCGGCCATGGGTAAATATTGTCTTCACGCTTTTTTTAGGAAAATTTAATATCAAATTGATATTAACTTTCTCTTATCTTATTTTCAGGCGAAGACATCTCGTGGGAGGGCAGAGCTGAGATAACCTCTGATTTTGTTGCGGATCCAGCTAATAAAATGGCGTTGGTCATCGTCGAGGAAGCATACCTTGAAACTGTCGATCTTTCGTTCGCAACATTCTCGGATGTAATTCCGCCAGCAGCAGTTCAAATAATATCAGAGGTGGATGAATCCACCATCTTGACCGTTCCTCCTTCGTCGAGCATGCCAGCAACTTCAACTGTTGTTGGTGTCTCTTCTTTTGTCGTGCCATTTGTTAAAGTAACGACTGTGGCAACATCCTCCGTAGTCATTCCAGAAAGGAGACTTACCGATATTGCGACCACTTCCAGCGTCCATTCGAGCTTTGTTATGCTAGTTGAACAATATACTAACATATTCTACCTCACTTTGAAATAATTGATATCCATGGTGCTGGAGAAGAATCTAGGCTTTGATGCTCTGAAGACATCCTCTAAGCTTACCAAAGCGCAGATTAGAAATTTCAATGACGCTGAAAGAGCTAATGCGCTAGAGCAAATAGTTAATGGTTTAGAATAACCCATTAACGAATATTTGTAACTATCCCGAGGAAGCATCAATGACTTGGTTCAGGCTGAGTACGACCAAGTCAGGCTGAGTACGACTCACTAACTGCGGAACTTGCTCAGAAGACAAAATCTTTAAACAAATCCATCCAGGAATATCAACAAGAGATGGAGAAAGAGCAAGCAGTATTGGTGGAGAGTATTCCTTAGCTAGCTCAGTGCCGTACAGAATGTGAGGGATATGAAGTGAAAGTTCAAGATTTGGAAGCTGAGCTTGCTCAAACAAGGGAGAGGCTACTCAAAGCATCGATAGTTCGTGATGTATTGGAGGGCCAAGTGAATACAGCTCAACAGAACTTGACACATGTGGGTGTTATCCACGCAAGTTTTATTGATTCTCTGTCTGAACTATCTCTCTTGAGCACTGACGAGGCAAGGCTGGAACTGGCTCGCAACCACATTTTAAACTCCAGGAATGAGAGGATGGCTTCTTTGGCACAACAGATCAGGGATTTAACTGCTCCTCCCCAATGATGTACTTTTTTGCTCCTTATTTTCTCAGAGATAATAAAGATATATTTTTTGACTTTGTGGACCCATCACTTATTATTAGAATATAAATAATAGGTTAAGATAAACGTGATATCAGAGGTATTATGAACATGATATACTTTCGGTAAGGTTTAGCTGAATGTAAATCTATCCAGAGGTAGTATGAACCTGATAGAATATAATCCAACTAAATTTATATACAAAACACTATCAGTGGTAATATGAACATGATAGGTTTACAAATTAGTTAAGCATATCTATTCAGAGGTCATATGAACCTGATAGAATATGATTCAGCCAACCTTTGTACGTAGTATCGTCAGAATAAGATCTTCATCATACTCCATTAAGCAAGGGAGATCAAGTATAGTACTTCTTCAGGAATTTGCCGTTGATAGGAGCCATTATCAAATTTTTATTAGGCTTGGCTAATCTGTAAGCACCATTTGAGAATGTTGTTTCAATCACATAAGGGCCCTCCATTTTTTTACGATTGTTTATGCAAACTTCGAATATCGTACCAGAGGTAATATGGACGTAGTACAATACCGTGTTTGTTGAGGACATCCCACTGGGGGATCTTTGGTGGACCTATTATTTGTTGCGCATGTTGAGTGCAAATAATAAATTCGAAACAAGCCTTATCAGAGGTAACAATTTTTGTGGACCCACAACTTTTTGCGCACGTTAGTGCAAGTAATAGGTTTGAGACAAGCTCTGCCAGAGGTAATATGGATGCTGTGAAAATATGACTATGTGGGGATAGTGGAGAGACATTTTTGTTTGAGAGGTAATGGGGAATTGAATTATTCGTTTCCATTGCGGGCATACCACGGGATTTTTTTTATGGACCTATTACTTCTTGTGCACATGAGTACAAGTAATAAGTTTAAAACAAGCCCTGTCAGAGGTGATATGGACGTGGCAGTTTTTGTGGAACTAACACCACTAGCGTACTTAGAGTTAAGTACGGGTGCTTAGTTGAGATGACCGAAACTAGATAGCCGAAACTCGGAAGGTTTGCTCAGAGGTAATATGGACATGATAATCGATAGCCGAAACTCGGAAGGTTTGCTCAGAGGTAATATGGACATGACAAACTCAGCTTTAAGAGAAATATGAACGTAAACTAATGTCCAAAAAATTCATCGAGGAGTGAATTGTTGTGTGTGGTCTATCTGAACATGAAGATAGACCGAAGGATTATTCCGCTGGGAAGATTGATGGGACGATAGCTCAGAGGTAATATGAACATGGCTAGCGTCTAACGAGATTGGTTATGAATAGTCACTGCGGGAGTGTGCGAGTAGACCTAAGGATTGCTTCGCTGGGGAGATTTTGAGGATCCATAATCCATTGCGTATCTGGGACTCTTGGATACGGATGATGGCTTTTTACAAGGATTTGTAATAAAGGAGAAAATATTGCACATAGGCACTTGATGGGGATGAAGAACCAAGTTGATGCGTACATCTGGGTTATGGACTTATTACCCATGGCGTACCTTAAGTCCAAATAATAAGCTGAAATGACTAGCACTACTAGGGGTTATGCGAACGTGATAGTAGAAAGTCGAAGAGTGAAACTTTACTCATAGGTGATGTGGACATAAAAAGTTCTAAAAATATCTTACTCAGAGGTAATATGGACGTGGTAAGATATGACTCTGTGAAGATAAAGAAAAACAGAACAGAGCTAATATGGAAGTGACCATTTTTGTGGTTATAGATTTACTCTACTGGAGAAAGTGGAGAGACGTAGTTCAGAGGTAATATGGACGTGAACTAATCGATAGCAACAATCAAACTCAGCTGGAAAAAAAAATGTTTGGACAACAGTTCAGAGGTAATATGGATGTGAACTCATGTCCGAAAAATTCACTGGAAAGTATTTTGCTGAGTGGGCATAGACCTGAAGGTTGTTCC
Source organism: Iris macrosiphon (assembly GCA_036927795.1). NCBI lineage: Eukaryota > Viridiplantae > Streptophyta > Magnoliopsida > Asparagales > Iridaceae > Iris > Iris macrosiphon. The sequence goes on along the minus strand of JAYESA010000004.1, from coordinate 243,796,887 downwards.
GCTGGGAAGATTGATGGGACTCATCTTCCGGTACTTTTTGAAGAAGCAAATTGCCACGTTGGAGTGAGATTAATTTGCAGTGACCGTCTTCTCGTTTATAAATGCAAAGTGATGACTTTGGCGTCGATCAACTCCTGGATTCTCCTTTTTAGTACATAGCATGCCTTTGTGGGGTGATGAATGTACCGATAAAAGAGACAATATTCTGGGTCATCGACCTTGCCAGCCTTTTTTGGGTATCTGATGTTGGGTAGCCGAAGTTTATTTTTCTTCATCAATATATTAAAGATTTCAATGATATCAACCTCATTGAAGGAGAAAGTCCTCTTTGGCTTTTGGGCTTCCGATACCTGAGTCGTACGATCCTCAGGAAAGATGGTCATAGTTGCATCATCTTCAGACTCAGAGGGAATTCTACCCCCAGCTTTGGATGCTGCTTTGTTTTATCGAGGGAGACTACCCCCAGACATGTCATTGTCTGGTTTTTCTTTCTGTAATGCCAAAGAGTAGTCCAATCGGTCAAAAACTGACCATTTTGCTTTAGAACAGCAACGGTTAATTACAGCCTTATGACTATTACAACAATGTTCTCTAGGGGGTGTAATAGACATATTAGGAGATCCCCTGTCTTTGCATTTTTGGATCAAGAAATCACGCAAATCAGAGAGATTTTGAGAAGAAGAAGAAGGCTTATTCTGCTTTTTTACATCAGTAGGAAGATGTAGATTAGGAATCATAACCCTTTCCCTGCCATAGGAATACAGCAGTTCACCCATGTGAGTAGCATATAATCCATCATCCGTATGAGGAGCGTATCTTCCCGTGAAGCGAGTCTTCTTAACGCAGACAGACCTATCCTTGCATAATTTGGATTTCGGCATAGGTTCACGTAAAATAGGAAAAGTCTGCGTAATCTGTAAAGTGGGAACTCTCTTTGAAGGATTCGCCACTTGTTTTTCTTTGATGTGATCAAAGGGTACATCTACCTCTTCATATATGGGAGATAATTTTACGCACAGAGCATGTTTGAAATTTCTGGATTGGCACTTGTGGTGCCCCGTTCCCCCTATTCGGGGAGCGCGGCTAAGAAATACAAGACGATATCGTTCGATCGGGATAGATTGAATCAAGAACTCATCCTCGTTATGGATTTGTCTCTTCGGAATCGATTCCCATATTCAGTGGACCGTGCCCCCGGGATCGACTTAGCGGCAGAGTCAGGAGGGACCTCTCCGCTGCATTCTTTTGTTGCCTAGTTTTCGCTATCGCTTGTTGTTTTTGTGCCTTGAGTTAGTTTTCGGATTTGCTTGAGTTTTCTTGAACGGTTTCGATGGATTTTATTGCTTTCGTTCGTAGAATTGCACTTCAATTTCGATAATGGAAAGAGAGGAAGAAGTATTGATCAGCTGTTCATGGCAATGCAGGTGATCCAGCAGTAGGCGCCGCTCGAACGGACTCCTAAAGCACTTATTTCCTTCTTCCTTCCAACTACTAAAGTGAGTGGCTACCAACCCGATTAGCTAGCCCTTCTTGCTAGTCTTCACATCAAATCTTGTATTCGTGCTTGCCCCGATCAAACGATACCAAGTAATAACTAAAAGACTTCAAGATAATAAAGGGAATAGACTTGGGTAAAGTTATGCTTGTCAAATAAAACTTGTGAACGGCTACTTACTTACATGCTTGCTCGTTTGGAATGTTCATCATATGCATAAATATAAGTTAGAATGTATATTTCTTCTTAAAATTGTGCTATATATAGAACTCATCTTCAATGCAATAACTCAACAGGAAGACTATGAAAAAGTAGATCTTGCCCTGTTATTGCCATGTGCCTGATATTGCCCTGTATTGCCTCAAATGCTAACTTAGTGTACTGCATTGATCACGGACAACTTGTGCACAAGGTCTTAGTTCCTGCGGACGGTCGTTGGGGCACTGGCATCGATCCGATCCGGACGGAACTCACGATAGTCGCCTGCTTCGGATGGAGTGGCTTGTGGTGCCTCCTGTCCTCTGCGTCGCACGTCATTCCGTCCCGAGACTAGCCCATCCATTATGGCAACGTGCCAGTGATCCCCTCGTATATTTAAACCTGTTGCTACTAACTTGTGTCTTCTTGGCAGGGAAGGCAAGGTAAGTCATATGCAGGTGGTTCAGACGGGCAGGTAAATGTCACCGAACGGTGGCGGATTATTTCAATGATTTCTGTATCTATTTCTTGCTGTAAAATGAACTAAGGCAAGATAGAAACCCACAATAAATATGTATGCTTCATTAAAACAATATGTTGATTGGTATAGTTGGGTTAGCTTGCCTTCACCAGTACGTTTCGATGTACTGACCCTCGTTGAAACAGGTTCCCCGCGCTAGAAGAACCAAGCGAGGAGCAGGAGACAAACCCCCAATCCAGTCCAGCTGTAGGCACGCCTCGACCGTGCCAACCTTTAGAAGCATTTTAAAGATAGAAGCTAGCCACCAAGAAAGTATGCAGCTTCGTGGCAAAGCCATCGTTCCCACCGGAGGTCTTATATTTTGAGTTGTAGTAAAGGATGTAATGTACATGACTGCTATATCATTTTGTGTCAACACTTTTGTAAGCCCATAGAGGCAATCCTTATGACTCAGTTCAAGGAGTTTGTAATAGATGTTCATATTATCAATAAAGAGAACTTTTCCATGCCTCAAATATGTGTTCATTTAATCTGCGTACTCTGAATATGTGCTCGCTATGCGAAAATAAAATACTTAGCCTTGTGCGGTGCGCAACCTAGGCCCGCACGACGGTCACGCCCGGAGGATGACTATCGATTACATGGAATCGGGGCATGACATGTTGGTATCAGAGCACAGCTTCAAAGTTTCTTTGACTCTTGAACTGGAAAAGTTCCCTTAACGATAAATTCCTGTACGAACTCCTGAACTCGTTAAGGCCAAAATGAGATACGTTCATGCAATAAGTCTATAATACCTTATGATCCTGATGTAATTTACCTTATTTTCAAGGAATGACGCAAGCACAACCATCAGCGCTAGCACCAGGCAAGACACAGGCTCAGGAGAGCAGCTCCGGCACATCAGCTAGCTCTCGAAGCCAACGAGGCATGTCTCGACCAGACCCGCTTCAACAAGTGATACAAATGTTAGAAGCACAACGACAGAGAGATGATGCCCGCCAAGCCAAGTTCGAGAGCAACCTAGAGGCCCGGCTCTCAGTCCAACAAAAGCAGGTAGATACCCTGCAGCAGCTTGTTCAGACTATGGCCTCCAACCAGTCCGCAGCGACTCCGGTGGACCAACCAATCCTTGAAGTAGAGACTCCGTAGTGCCAAGGACGAGGGAAGTGACTGCCTTCACCTTTGGTAACTTCAAGAAGGTCTGTAACACGCCATTTAATGGGACTGAGGACCCGATCGTGGCCCTAGATTGGCTCGTCGAGCTTGAAGATCATTTTTCTCTCCTAGAAGTGCCGGAAGACAAGCGCGTCACCTGTGCCCAACTACTGCTTCGCCTTAATGCGCACGACTGGTGGGACGTGCATCGACGATCTCTTCAACTTGGCCATGAAGAGGAGGCGATCGCGTGGACAACTTTCTGTGCCGCGTTTGAGGAGGAGTTTATACCCCCGCCTGTACGCCGTCAGCGAGAAAACGAGTTTGTACAACTACGGCAGGGCAACATGACGGTAAAGCAATACTCGGCAGAATTCAACAAACTTGCCAAATTTGCTAGTGCCTATCTACCGGATGCAGCGAGTCGTGCCAGACGATTCGAGGGAGGGCTACGTCCTGGCATCCACGGGCACGTAGTCGTTCCGTAGTACCAGACGATGAGGGAAGTCTTAAACCATGCCCTTTCTCTCGAACCGTAGTATCCTCACGTTGCCGCCGGCGTTGTACAAACCCCCAATCACAAACGCCAAGGCAACGATAGAGGAAACAATTCTGCAAAGCATCAAAATAATGGCGGTCGTTAACGAGAAAATCAGGGGCAGCGTTGCACCTTCTGCAACAAGAGAGGGCACACCGAGAACGTCTGTCGCAAACGGCTCGGCACCTGCCTCAGATGCGGCGATCCTAGCCACCAGATTAGCAGTTGTCCGCTCCTTCCACCTCAACAACAGAATCAAACACCGGCACCTCAGGCAAATCGAGCGGCGCCTCAACAAGGGCGTAATCAAGCTCAAGGCCATGTCTATACCATGACACAGGAAGAAGCTCTAGCTTCGGATACCGTCGTGTCAGGTGCTTTGCTTTTCAATAATATACCTGCTCGTGTTCTATTTGATTCAGGTGCAACGCATAGTTTTATTTCCACAAATTTTGCCGTGGAGAACAATGTAAAAATGACTCCGTTGCACCTAGATTTATGTGTTAGCACCCCCTCTGGTACGAAAATACCTGTCTGTTCAGCATGCCTAGGCGGTTATATCTGTATTGGGGAGAGAAAGTTGTCACTTGATATTTTAGTCCTAGATGTTCGGGACTACGATATCATTTTGGGAATGGACTGGCTCGGCGCGTGCGCGACAACTATTGAATGTGCAGAAAAGCGAGTCATTTTCTGTCTGCCCGGAGAAGCCGTGTTCTGTTACACCAGTAGTCTAGCGATAGATGCGACCAGGGCCTGCATGGTAATTTCGGCAAAATCTGCTCGGCGAATGCTCTACACAGGCTGCGAGGGATTTTTAGCGTCAGTTCGGGACACACGGCAGGACTACGCAAACGTCGAGTCTACTTCCGTTGAGGCGGAGTTCCCCGATGTGTTTCCGAGCGAACTACCCGGCATGCCGCCAGATCGAGAGATTGAATTCACTATCGACACATTTCCAAATACACAGCCTATTTCAAAGCCTCCATACAGAATGGCCCCTGCAGAGCTGAATGAATTAAAACGCCAACTTCAGGAATTACTTGATCGTGGGTTTATCCGTCCGAGCGTGTCTCCTTGGGGTGCGCCTGTGCTCTTCGTGAAGAAGAAGGATGGAACGCTACGCCTCTGCATTGACTATCGAGAATTGAACAAAGTCACAATCAGAAACAAATATCCTCTGCCACGGATAGATGACTTGTTTGATCAGCTACAGGGGACAACGGTGTTCTCTAAGGTAGATCTTCGCTCAGGTTACCACCAGCTAAAGATTAAGCCAGGAGACATGCCAAAGACTGCTTTTCGAACCCAATACGGACATTACGAGTTTTCAGTGATGCCGTTTGGACTGATGAATGCACCTGCTGCATTCATGGATCTGATGAACCGGATATTTCGGCCTTTCATCGATAAATTCGTGGTGGTTTTTATCGATGACATCATGGTGTACTCGAAGACTAGGGATGAGCACGCAGGACACCTGCGGATGGTGCTGCAAACCCTTCGAGACAACAAGTTGTATGCCAAATTAAGTAAATGTGACTTTTGGCTAGACAATATCTCGTTTTTGGGACATATCATCTCTGCGGAAGGCATTTCAGTTGATCCGAAGAAGGTAGAGGCCATTACGCAGTGGAAACGTCCGGAGTCGGCTAGCGATATTCGAAGTTTTCTTAGACTGGCAGGGTACTACCGCAGGTTTATACAAAATTTTGCTAGAATTGCTTCGCCCTTGACTCAGCTCACACGGAAGGGTGCGAAGTTTACTTAGACAGACGACTGTGAAGCTTCGTTTACGGAGCTAAAGCAGCGCCTCGTCTCTGCCCCAATCCTTACACTGCCGAACGGACCGGATGATTTCAAAATTTTCAATGATGCATCGGGTAAAGGACTAGGATGTGTCCTGATGCAGTGGAATAAAGTCATAGCCTATGCGTCGAGACAGTTAAAGCCTCACGAGAGAACTATCCGATGCATGACTTAGAATTGGCTGCAGTATTGTCTGCGCTGAAGCTATGGCGCCACTACCTTTATGGCGTACCGTGTGAAATCTACACGGACCATAAGAGCTTGAAATATTTGTACACTCAAAAGGATTTGAATCTTCGGCAACGGTGATGGCTTGAACTCCTAAGCGACTTCGATCTCATAATCAGATACACGCCTGGAAAGGGAAACGTAGTAGCTGACGCATTGAGTCGAGTGTTTGTAGGGAGTCTGGCTATTGATGATAGGCTGCGCCAAGATCTTGAATCACTGGGCATTACACTGAAAATTAGATACAAAAAGTGGGCGCAAGTAGCACAATTGTGCCTCGAACCAGACTTGTTACATAAAGTGAAGGCCTCTCAGAAGGATAACCCGTTACTGCAAAAGATTCACGCCCTTATCTCAGCAGGAAAGGCGTCCGACTTTGCGGTAGGCACGGACGGGACGCTTCGAGTGAAGGGAAGACTGTACGTTCCGAACGACGCGGCCCTCAGAAAAGAGATACTCACTGAGGCCCATTATGCTAGTTATACTTCCCATCCGGGTAGCACAAAGATGTATCGAGATCTTTGTACGACGTTTTGGTGGCACTGCTTGAAACAGGATATGGCGCAGTTCGTGTCGCATTGTATGGCTTGTCAGAGGGTAAAGGCCGAACACCAGAAACCAGGCGGAGAGCTTCAGAGCCTTGCTATTCCGGAGTGGAAATGGGATCATATAACGATGTATTTTATTATTGGCTTGCCAAAGACGCAACGGGGACATGATGCAGTCTGGGTTATCGTCGATCGACTCACCAAGTCAGCTCACTTTTTGCCTATCAAATCTACTTAGAGTGCCGACCGCCTGGCTCAGATATATCTCAATGAAATCGTTCGACTCCATGGCGTGCCTGTAACCATAGTCTCCGATCGAGATGGTCGATTCATATTACGTTTCTGGGGAAGCCTGCAGTCAGCAATGGGGACGAAGTTGAAGTTCAGCTCCGCCTACCATCCACAGACCGACGGCCAAACCGAACGTGTCAACCAGATCTTCGAAGACATGCTGCGACTCTGCGCCTTGGATTTGAAGACTAGTTGGGACCTTCATCTATCTTTAGCCGAATTTGCTTACAACAATAGTTATCAATCAAGCATTCAAATGGCGCCGTATAAGACGTTATACGGGCGGAAGTGTCGATCTCCGATCTGCTGGGACAAAGTTGGAGAACAGCAGATACTTGGCCCCGAGCTCGTGGAGCAGACCGTCCAGAAAGTCCGATTAATTCGGGAAAGATTAAAGGTAGCTCAAAGCCGTCAAAAGAGCTATGCGGATATACACCGGAGACCGCTAGATTTGCAAGTAGGCGACCGGGTATTCCTCAAGGTCTCGCCCATGCGAGGGGTCAGCAGGTTCGGAGCAAAGGGAAAGCTAAGTCCAAGATTTGTCGGTCCGTTTGAAATACTAAAGCGGGTTGCTTCAATTGCTTATCAAATAGCACTACCTCCATCCCTATCCGACGTACATGATATATTCTACGTTTCTCAACTTAGAAAATATGTGTACGATCCAAGCCACGTGGTAGACCTTGAACAACTGAATCTCCAGGCCGACTTGACGTATGTAGAACAACCAGTACAAATTTTGGATAGAAAAGAAAAGCTGCTTCGGACCCGTTCGGTTCCTCTAGTGCGCGTGCTTTGGCGGAATCACTCTGTCGAAGAGTCTACTTGGGAGCTTGAATCAGAGATGAGGGAAAGGTTTCCCTCATTATTTCCTAGTGGTAGGTTCTATTCCTTAAGTTTCGGGACGAAACTTCCAATTTGTTGGGTAGGATGTGGTGCCCCGTTCCCCCTATTCGGGGAGCACGGTTAAGAAATACAAGACGGTATCGTTCGATCGGGATAGATTGAATCAAGAACTCATCCTCGTTATGGATTTGTCTCTTCGGAATCGATTCCCATATTCAGTAGACCGTGCCCCCGAGATCGACTTAGCGGCAGAGTCGGGAGGGACCTCTCCGCTGCATTCTTTTGTTGCCTAGTTTTCGCTGTTGCTTGTTGTTTTCGTGCCTTGAGTTGGTTTTCGGATTTGCTTGAGTTTTCTTGAACGGTTTTGATAGATTTTATTGCTTTCGTTCGTAGAATTGCACTTTAATTTCGATAATGGAAAGAGAGGAAGAAGTATTGATCAGCTGTTCGTGACAATGCAGGTGATCCAGCAGTAGGCGCCACTCGAACGGACTCCTAAAGTACTTCTTTCCTTCTTTCTTCCAACTACTAAAGTGAGTGGCTACCAACCCGATTAGCTAGCCCTTCTTGCTAGTCTTCACATCAAATCTTGTATTCGTGCTTGCCCCGATCAAACGATACCAAGTAATAACTAAAAGACTTCAAGATAATAAAGGGAATAGACTTGGGTAAAGTTATGCTTGTCAAATGAAACTTGTGAACGGTTACTTACTTACATGCTTGCTCATTTGGAATGTTCATCATATGCATAAATATAAGTTAGAATGTACATTTCTTCTTAAAATTGTGCTATGAATAGAACTCATCTTCAATGCAATAACTCAACAGGAAGACTATGCAAAAGTAAATATTGCCCTGTTATTGCCATGTGCCTGATATTGCCCTGTATTGCCTCAAATGCTAACTTAGTGTACTGCGTTGATCACGGACAACTTGTGCACAAGGTCTTAGTTCTTGCGGACGGTTGCTGGGGCACTGGCACCGATCCGATCCGGACGAAACTCACGATAGTCGCCTGCTTCGGATGGAGTGGCTTGTGGCGCCTCCTGTCCTCTGCGTCGCACGTCATTCCGTCCCGAGACTAGCCCGTCCATTATGGCAACATGCCAGTGATCCCCTCGTATATTTAAACCTGTTGCTACTAACTTGTGTCTTCTTGGCAGGGAAGGCAAGGTAAGTCATATGCAGGTGGTTCAGACGGGCAGGTAAATGTCACCGAACGGTGGCGGATTATTTCAATGATTTTTATATCTATTTCTTGCTGTAAAATAAACTAAGGCAAGATAGAAACCCACAATAAATATGCATGCTTCATTAAAACAACGTGTTGATTGGTATAGTTGGGTTAGCTTGCCTTCACCAGTACGTTTCGATGTACTGACCCTCGTTAAAACAGGTTTTCCGCGCTAGAAGAACCAAGCGAGGAGCAGGAGACAAACCCCCAATCCAGTCCAGCTGTAGGCACGCCTCGACCGTGCCAACCTTTAGAAGCATTTTGAAGATAGAAGCTAGCCACCAAGCAAGTATGCAGCTTCGTGGCAAAGCCATCGTTCCCACCGGAGGTCTTATATTTTGAGTTGTAGTAAAGGATGTAATGTACAGGACTGCTATCTCATTTTGTGTCAACACTTTTGTAAGCCCATAGAGGCAATCCTTATGACTCAGTTCAAGGAGTTTGTAATAGATGTTCATATTATCAATAAAGAGAACTTTTCCATGCCTTAAATCTGTGTTCATTTAATCTGCGTACTCTGAATATGTGCTCGCTATGCGAAAATAAAATACTTAGCCTTGTGCGGTGCACAACCTAGGCCGCACGGTGGTCCCGCCCGGGGGACGACTATCGATTATACGGAATCGGGGCGTGATGTCACTACCACAATTCCAAATAAGGGCATTTATGTAAGTTAGCTATTTTAAATAATTATGAATTTAATTAATTGCTGAGTTTTGTAACTAATTATATTATTATTTGTAATGTTTAGTTTTAGGTCAAACCCTAGAACTCATTAGGACAGACCCTAGTGAGTCAACCCTAATTGTAAACCAGTTCTAGTGAAACCCTAGAATTCTAATTTTAGGCTTGGACCTCAAACCCTAGAAGGCCTAAACCTGAGTTAATTAGGTTCTACATGAGAGGGCCAGGGGGTTTAACCTAAAAAGACTAGGCAAGGAAACCCTAAACTTGCTTTAATATAAAAGGAAGCCTCTTTCTAAGCTATTCTTCATGTAGAGAAAAAGGAAACCCTAGCCTCCACAAGAGAAACCATCTCCCCACCCAATTTTTGAGATCTAGCCCTAGGTTTCCATTTTCTCCTCCTCCAAAGCAAGGAAAGCAGGGAACTTGGGTCAAGGAAACTCGGAAAGGAAGAACTTCCATTGGAGAAACCATCCCTGCAGGTAAAACCCCATTTTTTCTTCATTAAATTCCTGTTTTCAGATGTTAATGGCCATTAGGAACCCACCCCATTGTTTAGATTTTGATTTTAGGGTTTGGATTGGGTTTGGTGACCAACATGGGGTTTTCCCCAATTATCAGGAACCCTAACCCTAGGTATTTGCATGTAGGCAGATTTCCTCATTTGCATGTAGAGATAATTTCGATTTAGGGTTTTTTGTTTAAGGATTCATGATTAATAATGTGTCTTAGGGTTTTTGCCTAACCCAGTATTTAAAATTCTGTATTTTGATATACCCATCTATATTTCATAAATGTATTTGTGTCGTGAATGGGTTGTGTGTTGTGTGGTGATCACTGTGAATGGTTCTCTGTTCAGTCGGGGGTTTGTGTTTGGGGGAAAAACTGTGTTAGGGAAGAGGATATGTGCAGTCGGGCTTGGGAGAGGGTTACTGTGTATGTGCAGAATTCTGTGCATTGGTTGGTTTCCTGTGGTTGGGTGTAGTGTATTAGTTAGGAGGATCATAGCAGGGTATGAGATCTCTATGTGTGCAACTGTGCAGTCACTTGTGTAAGTGACTGTGTGTAAGAGTGTAGTTCTGTGCCAGAGTATCAGGATCTAGGTGAACTTGTGCAGTGAGTTGAGATGAGTATCAGTAGAACCTAGATACCTAGTGTATCAGTATACATGTTAGAAATGTCTGTGAGAGTGAGCAGTGTCTATGTAACTAGTGTTTGTGTCCTTGTGTCAGTGTGGCTATGAAATTGTGACTGTGTGTTCCTATCTATGTGTGCCTATGTATGTGTATTTCAGTTAGGGAGAGTAGAACATATGTGTATGAGTACTAGTGTGTGAGAGAGAGGTGTGGCAGTGTATAATTTCTGTGAGTACCTCTATATGTGTAGTGTGGGTGAGCAGTAATTTCAGTGTGTAGCAGTGTGTGCATGGGTGAATTTCACTGTGACAGTGTGTACCAGTCAACCTATGGCTGTGCATATGTGTGAGTGAGGTATTCTCAGCAGCTGTGCAGTGAATTAGGTGTGTGTGAGTGATGGTTAATAGGAAACAGAGTGCCTGTGTGCAATAATGTATCAGTAAGTTCAGTAGGTTAGATAGCTGTGAGGTGACTGTGTTAGGTAATTAGGATAGTTCAGTGTTGAATTTTAGAAGTGATGGGTTATGTTGTATTGGGTTCCCTAGAGTATCAGACCTGAGATAAAATAGGTATGTGTGTGAGTGTATCCATATGCACCCTGTGTGTTAACTGTGTCAGTAGGTAGAGCAGTGTATCAGGGAGTTGTGTGTGTGCAGTGAGGTTAGGGGCATACCTAGTGTGTGAGTGAACTGAGAATGTGTGTGTCTATGTATAAAATTGTGTGTAAACTGTGCATTACCTGTGTAACTATGTTTCTGTCAGTGTGTAGATACTATTTGTGTAAATTTAGAGTTCCTGTCAGTAGCTAGAGGGGGGGGAAATGAATTATCTGTGTAAACTATGTGTGTATCTTCAGAATTAGTGCAGTGTCTCCTTGATACAGTGAACCAATGTGAACCTGTGTTGCCTTAAGGTTCAGTGTGTGTCTCAGTACCTAGAGGGTGTATCAGTTAGTCAGGGACTGTGTAGGTGTGAAACCAACAACCTCAAACTGAGAAGACAGTGCCAGTGTGTGTGCCTGTGAGGCATGTGTGTGTGTGTAGTGGCTAATTTTATCAAGTGCTAGATAAGGGGGTTATATCAGTACAAAAATAAGTGTGGGTTATGAATATAAACATCAAGGGGAGTATCAAAGTGTGTAGCTAGTTTTGGGTTGAGGGTATTAATTATATGAATAAGGTATAAGTTAAGTTACTATATAAACACTACCCTATATATTTTAGGTAAGTATAAATAACTCTAGTATGGCAGTTATAGACTAGCATAAGACTAGTATTAATTAGATTTTGACCAAATGATCTAGTTAACCATAGGTAAACCTAGTATAGACCTAGAAATGGCCTAACACCCTCATTTCAACTTAGTTAAACACTTTTATCATTCCAAACACTATTTTAACATTGTTGTCTTATATTTAGGTCATTGTGATTTCATCTTGGGCATCGACCCTCACACTTTGCTCAAGACCACAGGCGAGTACATTCTCTGACAGTTTTCATTGTTGATTACTTCTATAAATTGTAGTGTATTACATACTTGATTCTGACACTATGGATACACGGGTTAGCACCCTAGATCTCCATCATGAGGAGTCGTGATTGGAATCCACCGTGCTAGCTGGGAAGGGGGAACTATTAGTAGATTATGTGATCATATCCAAATCCTTACCATGCATCATAGCTCACCCCACTTCTCACGTCGGGTGCGGCCTGACCATCATCATGCTTCATAGCTGTTATATATGATTAGCCTGACCATTATCATGCATCATAGCTAACCATATGGTTAGCCTGACCTTCAAGAATCATAGCTAATCATATATAACCAGCCTGATCTAGTCCCAAGCCGATCACATAATAAACTAATATTTCAAACACTTAGCTAGATGTTTATCTTTATTCAGATTCATTGTTCTAGCATTCACTATTATTGTTCATTGCTAGATGCTCTATTGTCTATTTCATTTTCTCCTGTACTTCTCATTTTCAGCATTTATTTCCATCTTGTATCTCTTACACTGTTTATAGATTTTGTCAATTTAATGAAACTGCTGTTAGTGCTTGTGCTTCGTTTCAATCCTGACTGGATAACATTTTTCAGAGGACCTGGAGGATCTTTGCCCCACTCATTACGGCCCAGGATTAGAGGGTGATTTCACTCCAGAAACCCCAGAGGAGTTGCCTAGCCTAGAGGAGAACGTACCTGGCTGCTCTTAGACTATCTTTTTCTGCATTATTGTTTTAGACTGAGACTGAGATGTATTTTTTTTGTGACTTTGTGTGGTCATTTAGACCCAGGATTTGAGTTGGATTATTGTGGTTGTTTTATTAGAACTCTTTTTCTATTCTTATCGTGCCATTATTCTTATAGCTTGTGATTGAGTATATCATAAAACTGTGGATTATTTATCATTGTCCTCCGTGCGGAGTTGAGACTATTGACAGGATATATTATATGTTGAGACCTAGACAGCGTTCTACCGTCGATGCTGCGGCGTAGGCTGGACGTACCCACGACTCATGCCCAAATTTCGGGTGCGGGTCATGACACGTTTTTAGTGGTGGCCCATGCAGGTCTGTAGTCGAGTCCTAGAACCGCATTAGAGCGATATCGTAGTGGTGCTCGCTTAGAGTATTACTACGAGCCTGTTTTAGGAAATAGGAATTTGGCCGAGGATATGCTCAATCACAATTAGGAATTTCCGATTCTCATAATACTACTCTTAATTTTTTCCTTAGAAATTTACTGTCCTTCCTTGATGATATCGTGTTTATTACTTTAATTGATTCTTTCGATCTGTCTTCAGGATGCCAAGAAGGTCCCAGAGACTCGGAGCAACAGATTCAGAGAGGTCTGCCACCTCTCGCCCTGCCGGACAGACATCCGCAGCACCTTCTACATCTCCAGTACATGTGGGAGTGTCTGCAGCATTCGGGGGTCCTCCACCACCAGTTCAGAGGGTCCCCACAGCTACGACGGCACCACCACCACCAGTTCAGTATCCAGGAGGTGTGCCCGTCGATGGAGCACAGATGTTCGCTTTGATTCAGGGCATGGTCGATGCCCAGAGGACGTCGGCAGAGGCCCAGAGAGTGCAGGCTGAGGCACATCAGGCCCAGACAGAGATGATGAGGGTGAACATGGAGAATGCTCACCAAGTGGCTCTCCAGGCTGTGGAGAGAGTCACTCAGCAACAGCAGCATCCTGGTCAGCAACAACAGAGGTCGGGCACCATTGTGGACTTCAAGAGGATGATGCCTCGGGAGTTCAAGGGGACAGAAGGGATACTCTACGCCGATGATTGGCTAGAGGACATCGAGAGGAACTTGCGTTTGGCGCAGCTTCCAGAGGCCCTCCAGATCGAGGCCGCTGGCAGCCAGATGTTCGACATTGCCTTGTCATGGTTTCGCACGGAGCCGAGACTCTTGCGCAGGGGACTCACTTGGGAGGATTTCAAGGAACTCTTCAAAGAAAAGTTCTTTCCTGATGTTGCCCTGGGAGCTTTGGAGAGTCAGTTCCATGACTTAGCCCAGGGGAGCTCGTCCGTCGACGAGTATGCCGCGGAGTTTTCCCGCCTGAGCCGCTTCGCGCCATCGATGATTAGAGATCCGGGAGACAGGGCCCGGAAATTCAGAAAGGGGCTGACAAGGGAGATCAAGTCTCGCACGTCGGGACGTCGCACAGCTACCTACGAGGGCATATTGATGGATGCCCAAGTAGCCGAGGATGACTTGGGCCTCAGGCCCAAGAGGGGACGCGATGGTTCCGGAGGAGCAAACAGTAGTACGGGACTGGGTAAGCGTCCACACTTTCAGCAGCAACAGCAGAGACCCTTTCAGCAGCAGCATCAGGCACCAGCCCAAGGACAGGTCCAGCAGCAGCAACAGAGACAGACTCAGCCCGCCATCCAGTGTGCGTACTGCGGGAAGATGGGACATACTAGAGATATCTGCAGGAAGAGATTGGGCTCATGTCTGTCCTGCGGATCAACGACACACCAGCTGAAGGATTGTCCTACCTTTCGTCCAGGTCAGGGTGGAGCAGCCGCCCAGAGAGGATCAGACAGGGTGCCTACCGCACCAGGAGGCCAACAACAGAGGGGACCACTTCCACCACAACATCAGAAGTTCGCCCAGCATCAGCAGCAGAGAGGTGCACCCCAGGGGCGAGCATACGCCATGGCAGTCGAGGAGATCGAGCCAGCAGGAGACTTGATCACAGGTTCGGTTCTTCTCGATTGTATTCCCACATTTACCTTATTCGACTCTGGTGCTTCCCATAGTTTTGTGTCTGTATCATATGCACTTCGACATCATTTAGACACAGAACCATTAGCTAGGACTTGCAAGATCATGACTGGTGGAGGTATTATACTAGTCCGTGATTACTGCAAGGACCGGAGAGTGTCAGTAGGAGGCCGAGAGTTGAGCATGAGCTTACTCGTCATGCCACTTCCGGGGTATGACATTGTACTCGGAATGGACTGGTTGAGTAGGCATCATGCTACTATAGATTGTTATGGAGGCAGAGTATTGTTTAGACCACCAGGAGAGCCGGAGTTTGAGGTCGTCAGAGGAGCAGCGGAACAGAGCAAGGGCACATTTTGCGGAGCCAGGGCAGAAGAAGAGGAGTTGCCACATCCTCTGATAGCGGAGTTCCTGGATGTATTTCCAGAAGAGTTGCCAGGCTTGCCGCCAGACAGAGATGTTGAATTCTCTATAGACTTGGTTCCAGGAGCGGAGCCCATTTCACAACATGTCTATAGAGTCAACAACAGCGAGCTGGCAGAACTGAAGAAGCAAGTTGAGGAGCTGCAGGACAAAGGCTTCATCAAATCCAGTTCATCACCATGGGGAGCTCCGGTATTGTTCGTACCGAAAAAGGACGACACGGTGCGCATGTGCATTGATTATAGAGCTTTGAACAATATCACTATCAAGAACAAGTACCCGCTGCCGAGGATAGATGATCTTTTCGATCAGTTGAGCGGGGCGAGGGTGTTTTCAAAGATAGATTTGAGATCAGGCTATCACCAGGTGAAGGTGAAGAAAGAAGACATGCCGAAGACAGCCTTTCGGACCAGATACGGCCAGTTTGAGTTCATGGTGATGCCATTTGGTTTAACCAATGTGCTGGCAGTATTCATGAACCTGATGAACAAGGTGTTCCACCAGTACCTTGACAAGTTCATGGTGGTGTTCATCGACGATATTCTTGTGTATTCCAAGACCCCGGAGGAGCACGAAGAGCACCTGAGGTCGGTCTTAGAGACTCTCAGGAGGGAGAAGCTGTACGGGAAACTCTCTAAGTGTGAATTCTTCCTTGACAAGGTCGAATTTCTTGGGCATGTGGTATCGGGTGACGGAATCTCGGTAAACCCAAAGAAGATTGAGGCAGTGGAGTCGTGGGCTACCCCCAGTTCGGTAGCTGAGATCAGGAGTTTTCTCGGGCTAGCAGGATACTACAGGAGGTTTGTACAAGACTTCTCCAAGATTGCAGCGCCGATGACCAGGCTGACTAGGAAGGATGTGGATTTTGTATGGACGGAGGAGTGCCAGGCCGCATTTGATGAGCTGAAGAAGAGGTTGACGACAGCTCCAATTTTGACGTTGCCAGCAGGGACAGGTGGTTTCACCATCTACAGTGATGCTTCAGGGAAGGGTCTGGGATGCGTTCTTCAGCAGCACGGGAAGGTAATTGCCTATGCTTCCAGGCAGTTACGCCCTCATGAAAAGAACTATCCCACCCACGATTTAGAGTTGGCAGCAGTTATCTTCGCTCTAAAGCTGTGGAAGCATTATCTGTACGGAGAGCGTGTGGAGATCTTCACAGACCACAAGAGCTTGAAGTACATATTCACACAGAAGGAGCTGAACATGAGGCAGAGGAGGTGGTTAGAGTTGATGAAGGACTTTGACATCTCATTGCAGTACCACCCAGGGAAGGCCAACGTAGTCGCCGATGCCTTGAGCAGGTATCCGATGGCTATGTACTTGACGACAGATAGGCATTTGTTGGCTGATCTGGAAAGCTTGGAGATTGAGGTGTTAGTTCCCGGTACTGAGATTCAGATGTGGGGATTGCAGATACAGTCCGAATTGATGGACAGGATCAGAGCTGCGCAGTACGAGGATGAGGCTCTGAGGAGTATCAGGGCACAGGTTCAGACAGGATTGTCGGACGACTTTACTATCGCAGAGGATGGTTCCTTACGGCACGGCACGAGAATGTGTGTGCCGAGCGGGGAGCTGCGCGAGGAGGTTTTGCAGGAGGCACACCGCTCTCAGTACTCGATGCATCCCGGTGCCAACAAGATGTATCGAGACTTGAGGGAGCACGTGTGGTGGTATGGAATAAAGCGCGAGGTAGCACGCTTCGTATTCCGGTGTCTAGTGTGCCAGCAGGTAAAGGCAGACCGGCAGAGGCCAGGTGGTTTGCTTCAACCTTTACCGATTCCAGAATGGAAATGGGAGCACGTGACCATGGATTTCGTTTCAGGGCTTCCATGTTCTCCAGGAGGGAAGGACGCAATTTGGGTCATCGTGGACAGGTTGACCAAATCAGCCCATTTCTTACCTTTCAAGGTGGGCACGTCGACAGAGAGGCTAGCAGAGATGTACGTGCGACAGATTGTTAGGATTCATGGAGTTCCTGTGAGCATCGTCTCGGATCGGGATAGCCGTTTCACTTTCCACTTCTGGAGGAGTCTGCAGGCTAGCTTGGGCACTCAGCTCAAGTTCAGTACCGCATATCACCCCCAGACGGACGGGCAGTCTGAACGGACTATTCAGACTCTCGAGGATATGCTACGCACTTGTGTTTTAGATCTCGGAGGTTCTTGGAAGGATCATCTGCACCTGGTAGAGTTTGCTTACAACAACAGCTATCAGGCCAGCATCGAGATGTCGCCGTTTGAGGCTCTTTATGGACGAAGGTGTCGTACACCGTTATCTTGGGACGACGTTGGAGAGAGAGCCTTGCTAGGACCAGAAATGGTCGTGGATGCAGCAGAAAAGGTGAAACTCATCAGAGACAGACTGCGAGTGGCGCAGGACAGACAGCGACATTGGGCCGACAGCCACCGTAGACCCCTTGAGTTTCAGGTATAGATTGTTGTTTTTCTGGCTTGTGTTTGTTTAGACTGTGTGCTGAGACTGTTTTGTTTTAGGTTGGCGATCTGGTATTCCTACGGATTTCTCCGACGCGTGGCACGATTCGTTTTGGCAGAGGCGGGAAGCTTAGCCCACGCTACATCGGACCCTTTGGTATTCTTGTGAGGGTAGGTGCAGTGGCATATAGACTGGACTTGCCGCCTGCATTGGAGGGAGTGCATGATGTGTTCCATGTGTCGCAGCTGAGACGGTACGTGGCAGACCCTAGTCACGTACTTGACCACTCGGAGATTGAGGTTGGTCCGACGCTCAGCTACCCCGAGCAGCCCGTAGAGATCTTGGACCGCAGAGAGAAGGTGTTGCGGAACCAAACTATTTCTTTGATTCGTGTTGCATGGAGACATCACTCTCCAGGGGAGTCGACCTGGGAGAGAGAGGACGAGATGCGCGAGCAATACCCGTATCTCTTCTAGACTTGAGGTATAATTCCTTTTCTGATTTCACTCTTGTTCGAGTTCAGTCCAATTTCGAGGACGAAATTTCTTTTAGGAGGGTAGACTTGTCACTACCACAATTCCAAATAAGGGCATTTGTGTAAGTTAGCTATTTTAAATAATTATGAATTTAATTAATTGCTGAGTTTTGTAACTAATTATATTATTATTTGTAATGTTTAGTTTTAGGTCAAATCCTAGAACTCATTAGGACAGACCCTAGTGAGTCAACCCTAATTGTAAACCAGTTCTAGTGAAACCCTAGAATTCTAATTTTAGGCTTGGACCTCAAACCCTAGAAGGCCTAAACCTGAGTTAATTAGGTTCTACATGAGAGGGCCAGGGGGTTTAACCTAAAAAGACTAGGCAAGGAAACCCTAAACTTGCTTTAATATAAAATGAAGCCTCTTTCTAAGCTATTCTTCATGTAGAGAAAAAGGAAACCCTAGCCTCCACAAGAGAAACCATCTCCCCACCCAATTTTCGAGATCTAGCCCTAGGTTTCCATTTTCTCCTCCTCCAAAGCAAGGAAAGCAGGGAACTTGGGTCAAGGAAACTCGGGAAGGAAGAACTTCCATTGGAGAAACCATCCCTGCAGGTAAAACCCTATTTTTTCTTCATTAAATTCCTGTTTTCAGATGTTAATGGCCATTAGGAACCCACCCCATTGTTTAGATTTTGATTTTAGGGTTTGGATTGGGTTTGGTGACCAACATGGGGTTTTCCCCAATTATCAGGAACCCTAACCCTAGGTATTTGCATGTAGGCAGATTTCCTCATTTGCATGTAGAGATAATTTCGATTTAGGGTTTTTTGTTTGAGGATTCATGATTAATAATGTGTCTTAGGGTTTTTGCCTAACCCAGTATTTAAAATTCTGTATTTTGATATACCCATCTATATTTCATAAATGTATTTGTGTCGTGAATGGGTTGTGTGTTGTGTGGTGATCACTGTGAATGGTTCTCTGTTCAGTCGGGGGTTTGTGTTTGGGGGAAAAACTGTGTTAGGGAAGAGGATATGTGCAGTCGGGCTTGGGAGAGGGTTACTGTGTATGTGCAGAATTCTGTGCATTGGTTGGTTTCCTGTGGTTGGGTGTAGTGTATTAGTTAGGAGGATCATAGCAGGGTATGAGATCTCTATGTGTGCAACTGTGCAGTCACTTGTGTAAGTGACTGTGTGTAAGAGTGTAGTTCTGTGCCAGAGTATCAGGATCTAGGTGAACTTGTGCAGTGAGTTGAGATGAGTATCAGTAGAACCTAGATACCTAGTGTATCAGTATACATGTTAGAAATGTCTGTGAGAGTGAGCAGTGTCTATGTAACTAGTGTTTGTGTCCTTGTGTCAGTGTGGCTGTGAAATTGTGACTGTGTGTTCCTATCTATGTGTGCCTATGTATGTGTATTTCAGTTAGGGAGAGTAGAACATATGTGTATGAGTACTAGTGTGTGAGAGAGGTGTGGCAGTGTATAATTTCTGTGAGTACCTCTATATGTGTAGTGTGGGTGAGCAGTAATTTCAGTGTGTAGCAGTGTGTGCATGGGTGAATTTCACTGTGACAGTGTGTACCAGTCAACCTATGGCTGTGCATATGTGTGAGTGAGGTATTCTCAGCAGCTGTGCAGTGAATTAGGTGTGTGTGAGTGATGGTTAATAGGAAACAGAGTGCCTGTGTGCAATAATGTATCAGTAAGTTCAGTAGGTTAGATAGCTGTGAGGTGACTGTGTTAGGTAATTAGGATAGTTCAGTGTTGAATTTTAGAAGTGATGGGTTATGTTGTATTGGGTTCCCTAGAGTATCAGACCTGAGATAAAATAGGTATGTGTGTGAGTGTATCCATATGCACCCTGTGTGTTAACTGTGTCAGTAGGTAGAGCAGTGTATCAGGGAGTTGTGTGTGTGCAGTGAGGTTAGGGGCATACCTAGTGTGTGAGTGAACTGAGAATGTGTGTGTCTATGTATAAAATTGTGTGTAAACTGTGCATTACCTGTGTAACTATGTTTCTGTCAGTGTGTAGATACTATTTGTGTAAATTTAGAGTTCCTGTCAGTAGCTAGAGGGGGGGGAAATGAATTATCTGTGTAAACTATGTGTGTATCTTCAGAATTAGTGCAGTGTCTCCTTGATACAGTGAACCAATGTGAACCTGTGTTGCCTTAAGGTTCAGTGTGTGTCTCAGTACCTAGAGGGTGTATCAGTTAGTCAGGGACTGTGTAGGTGTGAAACCAACAACCTCAAACTGAGAAGACAGTGCCAGTGTGTGTGCCTGTGAGGCATGTGTGTGTGTGTAGTGGCTAATTTCATCAAGTGCTAGATAAGGGGGTTATATCAGTACAAAAATAAGTGTGGGTTATGAATATAAACATCAAGGGGAGTATCAAAGTGTGTAGCTAGTTTTGGGTTGAGGGTATTAATTATATGAATAAGGTATAAGTTAAGTTACTATATAAACACTACCCTATATATTTTAGGTAAGTATAAATAACTCTAGTATGGCAGTTATAGACTAGCATAAGACTAGTATTAATTAGATTTTGACCAAATGATCTAGTTAACCATAGGTAAACCTAGTATAGACCTAGAAATGGCCTAACACCCTCATTTCAACTTAGTTAAACACTTTTATCATTCCAAACACCATTTTAACATTGTTGTCTTATATTTAGGTCATTGTGATTTCATCTTGGGCATCGACCCTCACACTTTGCTCAAGACCACAGGCGAGTACATTCTCTGACAGTTTTCATTGTTGATTACTTCTATAAATTGTAGTGTATTACATACTTGATTCCGACACTATGGATACACGGGTTAGCACCCTAGATCCCCATCATGAGGAGTCGTGATTGGAATCCACCGTGCTAGCTGGGAAGGGGGAACTATTAGTAGATTATGTGATCATATCCAAATCCTTACCATGCATCATAGCTCACCCCACTTCTCACGTCGGGTGCGGCCTGACCATCATCATGCTTCATAGCTGTTATATATGATTAGCCTGACCATTATCATGCATCATAGCTAACCATATGGTTAGCCTGACCTTCAAGAATCATAGCTAATCATATATAACCAGCCTGATCTAGTCCCAAGCCGATCACATAATAAACTAATATTTCAAACACTTAGCTAGATGTTTATCTTTATTCAGATTCATTGTTCTAGCATTCACTATTATTGTTCATTGCTAGATGCTCTATTGTCTATTTCATTTTCTCCTGTACTTCTCATTTTCAGCATTTATTTCCATCTTGTATCTCTTACACTGTTTATAGATTTTGTCAATTTAATGAAACTGCTGTTAGTGCTTGTGCTTCGCTCCAATCCTGACTGGATAACATTTTTCAGAGGACCTGGAGGATCTTTGCTCCACTCATTACGGCCCAGGATTAGAGGGTGATTTCACTCCAGAAACCCCAGAGGAGTTGCCTAGCCTAGAGGAGAACGTACCTGGCTGCTCTTAGACTATCTTTTTCTGCATTATTGTTTTAGACTGAGACTGAGATGTATTTTTTTTGTGAATTTGTGAGGTCATTTAGACCCAGGATTTGAGTTGGATTATTGTGGTTGTTTTATTAGAACTCTTTTTCTATTCTCATCGTGCCATTATTCTTATAGCTTGTGATTGAGTATATCATAGAACTGTGGATTATTTATCATTGTCCTCCGTGCGGAGTTGAGACTATTGACAGGATATATTATATGTTGAGACCTAGACAGCATTCTACCGCCGATGCTGCGGCGTAGGCTGGACGTACCCACGACTCATGCCCAAATTCCGGGTGCGGGTCGTGACACGTTTTTAGTGGTGGCCCATGCAGGTCTGTAGTCGAGTCCTAGAACCGCATTAGAGCGATATCGTAGTGGTGCTCGCTTAGAGTATTACTACGAGCCTGTTTTAGGAAATAGGAATTTGGCCGAGGATATGCTCAATCACAATTAGGAATTTCCGATTCTCATAATACTACTCTTAATTTTTTTCTTAGAAATTTACTGTCCTTCCTTGATGATATCGTGTTTATTACTTTAATTGATTCTTTCGATCTGTCTTCAGGATGCCAAGAAGGTCCCAGAGACTCGGAGCAGCAGATTCAGAGAGGTCTGCCACCTCTCGCCCTGCCGGACAGACATCCGCAGCACCTCCTACATCTCCAGTACATGTGGGAGTGTCTGCAGCATTCAGGGGTCCTCCACCACCAGTTCAGAGGGTCCCCACAGCTACGACGGCACCACCACCACCAGTTCAGCATCCAGGAGGTGTGCCCGTCGATGGTGCACAGATGTTCGCTTTGATTCAGGGCATGGTCGATGCCCAGAGGACGTCGGCAGAGGCCCAGAGAGTGCAGGCTGAGGCACATCAGGCCCAGACAGAGATGATGAGGGTGAACATGGAGAATGCTCACCAAGTGGCTCTCCAGGCTGTGGAGAGAGTCACTCAGCAACAGCAGCATCCTGGTCAGCAACAACAGAGGTCGGGCACCATTGTGGACTTCAAGAGGATGATGCCTCGGGAGTTCAAGGGGACAGAAGGGATACTCTACGCCGATGATTGGCTAGAGGACATCGAGAGGAACTTGCGTTTGGCGCAGCTTCCAGAGGCCCTCCAGATCGAGGCCGCTGGCAGCCAGATGTTCGACATTGCCTTGACATGGTTTCGCACGGAGCCGAGACTCTTGCGCAGGGGACTCACTTGGGAGGATTTCAAGTAACTCTTCAAAGAAAAGTTCTTTCCTGATGTTGCCCTGGGAGCTTTGGAGAGTCAGTTCCATGACTTAGCCCAGGGGAGCTCGTCCGTCGACGAGTATGCCGCGAAGTTTTCTCGCCTGAGCCGCTTTGCGCCATCGATGATTAGAGATCCAGGAGATAGGGCCCGGAAATTCAGAAAGGGGCTGACAAGGGAGATCAAGTCTCGCACGTCGGGACGTCGCACAGCTACCTACGAGGGCATATTGATGGATGCCCAAGTAGCCGAGGATGACTTGGGCCTCAGGCCCAAGAGGGGACGCGATGGTTCCGGAGGAGCAAACAGTAGTACGGGACCGGTTATAATAACTGCTACCCACGTTCAAATAACCTTCTGAATCTGCGTATGACACGTGTCCCTTTATGAGGTAACGCGTATAACTGCTTCTCGAAGATCATGGCATGCAAGCCACGTAGGTAACTGTCCCTGCGTAAAGATGGTTGGCATAAAAGCCAAATAACTGTCTTGTTGGCGTAAAAGACTAAACTGTAAAGAAGAAGACTTCTTTTATGCTGCGGTTATGATAACTGCTATCCACGTTCCCTTTATCTTCTGAATCTGCGTATGACATGTGTCCCTTTATGAGGTAACGCATATAACTGCTTCTCGAAGATCATGGCATACAAGTCACATAGGTAACTGCACCTTGCATAAAGATGGTTGGCGTAAAAGCCAAATAACTGTTTTGTTGGCGTAAAAGACCAAACTGTGAAGAAGAAGACTTCTTTTATGCTGCGGTTATGATAACTGCTACCCACGTTCCCTTTGTCTTCTGAATCTGCGTATGATATGTGTCCCTTTATAAGGTAACGCGTATAACTGTTTCTCGACGATCATGACATACAAGCCACGTAGGTAACTACACCTTGCGTAAAGATGGTTGGCATAAAAGCCAAATAATTATCTTGTTAGCGTAAAAGCCAAGCTCTGCGTAAAACTTGAGGATTCATTAATAATAGACAACCAGCGTAAAATAACCAATTATCTGTCATGACTGAGGTCTTGAGCGTATTCTGGGCTAAATAGCCTTATCATGTACCTTTGCAAATATAACCGAGTTGGCGTATTTCGAGGAGATAGCATACGACGTACTCCTATAGTTGAAAATAGCCTGGTTGGCGTAAAATGCAAGGATGGTGATGTGAGCATATTAGCCACAGTTTTAGCTTTCCCAGTCATTTAAAAATAGAATAAAATCTCGTACATTAAATGCAGAGATCTACCCCCATCTCGTGCATTAAATACAGAGATATGCCTCGAGCTCTGTACGAGAAACATCTTTTGACGTGGCATCTGATTTTGTCTCATCTTGAGCGTAAAAACTCATTTTTGCCTATATAGAATAGGCAGCATATTCTTTAAATGCGTAAAAATGACTTGTATCAAGAATATGTCACTAAACGACAGCCTGAATCTCTGTACAAAATTATTATTACAACCGTTCTCTCGATCGTCGTGCAGTACTTTTGTCAGGAGTCAGGTTCACTGTTTTATCTGACAAATTCATCCGAGGAATACGAAGAGTTCCTCGTACAACTTTACGATGTATTAAAAATAAATATATTTTACGCAGGGAGGTATAGCAACCTTTTTTACGCCAAAACAGCCTTGAAGCGTTGCTTTACGCGGGCAGCTCTGAAGCTTTACTTTATGCCAAACAGCTCTGAAGCTCTATTTTACGCGAGCAGTTCTGAAGCCATGTTTTATGCCACACATCCTTGAAGCTTTGTTTTATGCGTATAGCTCTGAAGTCATATTTTATGTCACACAACCTTGAAGCTCTGTTTTATGTCACGCCCCGATTTTGCCCAATCGATAATCGTCCCCTGGGCGTGATATCGTGCACGCGTAGGGCGCGCGTGCACAAGGCCTAGGCATAATGATAATCTTTAGAACATATGCAATAGAGTATGAAATTAAGATAACACACATTGAGGCATAAAAAAGTTTTCTTTTTATTGATAATGAACATCTGATTACAGACTCTTGACCCAAAACGATAAGGATGCCACACAGGCTTACAACTTGGATACAAAATGAGATAGCTATTTCATATATTATATCCTTTACTAGAATTCAAAACACAAAATACCTTGGGTACGAGTCAGCACCATTGTCCTGTGGCTTCCAAAAGTGAGAGCGAGCTCCTTTCTACTTATGTACTAGAGCTACCAAAAGTCACGTCACGAATGCGTCTTGATTCAGAAAGAGATTGAGAAAACTTTAGCTCCTCGCCGCGTCGCCTTGGTTCGGGGAACCTGCTGTAACGAGGGCCAGTACTTCAAAGAGTACCGGTGAGGGCGAGCTAACCCAACTTAACCAAAATCTACAACGAGTTCATATGAGCATGCAACATTTATTATCATGTGATCTATATATCTTGCCTTAGTTCAATTCTTCGTATAAGATAGAGTAAAATAACATAACCAAATGTGCCACCGCTCGGTGACTTTACTTATACCGTCTGAGCCACCTGTACAAAACTTACCATGACCTTCCCTGCCATGAAGACATAGTTAGTCTGCACAGTTTAAATATACATAACAATTACTTGGTTGGACTTGGGATGGGTCGACTGTCATTTCGCCTCGGGTAGCTAGCCCTTAGCGGACGCACGGACCCATCCAATGCTAGGCCGACACTAGCAAATTATTCTACCCGGGGCGAAGCGGTCCCAGTGCCCCGGCGACCGTTCGTAGAATGATATCCCTTGTATACAAGTTGTCCAAGACCATGCCACCACAACCAACTAAGTTATCACATGAAACACATATTCAAGCAAATACAAGCAAGTGAACATAGTGTATTTTCCATAGTCTATGCTACTTTGTGTAAGGATCACATTTTTCTTCCCATTTTGCACCATACCATGAACAGTTATAGATAAATGAATCTAACTACAACTGACACAAAAATGGTTATGTATATGACGGGCATACACGTTACAGTGTGATCGTTCAGAATAATTCTATATGACAAGCATTATTAGTGTTTCAAGTCTACTTTTTTTCTATTTTGACTCAATCTTAAATATTTTAGTATCGTTTGATCGGGATGAACAATGAGTCAATTTATTTAGAATGTAGACTTGGAAGAAGGAAGCTAATCGAAATAAAGCCACTCACAAGTTGGTGAAGTAGGAGAGAAAAGAAAGAACTTCAAGACTCCGCACGAGCGTTGTCTACCCGATCACCTGTACGCACCAACAGACGATTAATATCCCCTCCTTTGGTCTCTGAGGTTCGATACGAAATACGAAATCCTAAGAACGAAAGCAATAAAATCCATTAAAATCGTTCAAGAAAACGCAAGTCATAAAACCAACAAGAAAGCAACCAAGCGGCATCGAAAACGGACAAGAAAACCAACGCAACGGAAAGGCCCCTCTCGACTCTGCCGTCGAGTCTTTCCTTGAGGCACGATCCATTGAATATGGGACCTAATTTCGAAGAAGCCAATCCATAATGAGGAAAGGATATTGATTCAATCTGTCTCGATCGGATGGTATTAAGTATTTCTTGGCCGCGCTCCCCGAATAGGGGAAACGGGGCATTATATCATAACCATCTAATAGAAAGTTTCATCCCGAAACTTAGGAATAGAACCTATCCCTAAGGAATAATGAGGGAAACCTTTCCCTCATATCAGATTCGAGTTCCCACGTCGATTCTTTGACCTCGTGGTTTCGCCACAGAACGCGCACAAGCGATACCGCCCGATTCTGTAACTGCTTTTCTTTGCGTTCCAAGATTTGTACGGGTATTTTGACGTACGACAAGTCCACTTGCAGATCTAACTGACCAAAGTCTACCACATGGTTTGGATCGTGCACATACTTTCTTAGCTGAGACAAATGAAAAATATTGTACACATCTGATAGGGCTGGCGGTAGTGCAATTTGATAAGCAACTGAAGTGACTCGTTTGAGAATTTTGAACGGGCCAACAAATCTCGGACTTAACTTTTTTTTTATCCCGAATCTCGTAACACCACGCATGGGCGAGACTTTTAGGAACATATAGTCCCCCTCTTGAAATTCAAGGGGGCGACGACGAACATTGTCATAACTCTTTTGCCGACTTTGTGCTACTTTTAACCGTTCTTGAATCAGCCAAACCTTTTGGACTGTTTGTTGAACCAGTTTCGGCCCTAGGATTTGCCTCTCCCCAACTTCATCCCAGCAGATCGGTGACCTACACTTCCGCCCATACAATACCTTATACGGAGCCATCTGGATGCTAGACTGATAATTGTTGTTGTAAGCAAATTCGGTTAGCGGCAAGTTGATGTCCCAACTTGAGTTAGAATCGATCACACAGAGGCGTAGCATGTCTTCTAGTACCTAATTCACCCATTCTGTCTGGCCATCTGTTTGAGGATGGTAGGCTGAGCTGAATTTTAACTTGGTCCCCATCGACGACTGAAGGCTTGTCCATAAACGTGAGATGAACCGTCCGTTCTGATCTGATACTATGAAAACTGGCACTTCGTACAGCCGGACTATCTCGTCAAGGTAGGTCTGAGCGAGGCGATCGGTGCCCCAAGTACTTTTGATGGAGATAAAGTGTGCAGACTTGGTTAACCGATCGACGATGACCCAGATTGCGTCGTTCCCCCGTTGCATCCTTGGCAGACCAACAATAAAGTCCATGCTGATGTGCTCCCACTTTCATTCCAGGATAGCAAGATTCTGTATTTCTCCGCCCGGCCTCTTATGCTCTTCTTTTACCCTCTGATAGGTTATGTATTGCGATACGAAGAGTGCCACATCTTTCTTTATGCCGTGCCACCAGAAGATAGTACGAAGGTTCTTATATATTTTCGTGCTCCCGGGATGGATAGTATAGGCCACGTAATGTGCTTCCGTAAGAATTTCCTTTCTGAGTTCTGAATCATTATGGATGCATAGCCTTCCCTTCACTCGCAATGCCCTATTCACATCTACTACAAAGTCTTTCGCCTTCCCCGCTTGAACCTGCTCCCACATTTTTCGGAGGAATGGGTTATCTCTTTGAGTAGATG
Organism: Iris macrosiphon; assembly: GCA_036927795.1. Classification (NCBI taxonomy): domain Eukaryota; kingdom Viridiplantae; phylum Streptophyta; class Magnoliopsida; order Asparagales; family Iridaceae; genus Iris; species Iris macrosiphon. Next base: position 243,768,867 of record JAYESA010000004.1, on the reverse strand, counting down.
TGGCTCTCTCTATCAGACTGGGTACAAATCGTATCTGAGCAACCCGTGCGCCGCGATAACGAATCCTGAGTTTGATGCCTATTTCTTCTAACTCCCTTTGTAACCTGCGATCGACGGACAGAGATCCCGCAAAGACCCGACTCAACGCACCCGCTACCACATTTCCTTTGCCAGGTGTGTAGTCAATCGTTAAATCGTAATCTTTTATCAATTCTAGCCAACGCCGCTGTCGTAGGTTCAGATCTGCTTGGGTGAATAAGTACTTTAAACTCTTGTGATAGGTGTAAATTCGACAAGGCACCCCATAAAGGTAGTATCGCCATAATTTTAACCCGAACACAATTGCTGCCAGTTTCAGATCATGTATGGGATAATTCTTCTCGTACTTTCTCTTCTGTCTGGATGCATAGGCTATCACTCTGTCTTACTGCATAAGTACACACCCTAAGCCCTGCCCTGAAGCGTCACTAAAGATTTGGAATCATGAAGTCTCGTCCGGTAGTGCAAGTAATGGGACAGAAGTGAGGCGATGCTTTAACTCAGCAAACGATGCTTCGTAGTCGGTGGACCACTCAAACGCGACTCCCTTCTGTGTAAGGCGAGTCAGAGGTGAGGTAAGTTTGGAAAAATCCTTTAAGAACCGTCTGTAGTAGCCCGCTAACCCGAGAAAGCTTTAAATTTCACTAACGGATGCAGGTCTCTTCCACTCGATAATGGCCTCCACCTTCTTCGGATCGACTGAAATGCCTCCCGCAGAAATGATGTGCCCAAGGAAAGATACACTGCTCAGCCAAAATTCGTACTTACTCAGTTTCGCATACAACTTGTTGTCTCGAAGGGTTTGTAGCACGGTCCGCAGGTGCTCTGCATACTCTGCCCTATTCTTCGAATACACCAAGATGTCATCAATGAACACTACTACAAATCTATCAAGGTACAGCCAAAATACTTGGTTCATCAAACCCATAAAGACGGTAGGGGCATTGGTCAAACCGTACCAAAAACTCATAATGGCCGTATCGAGTGCGAAAGGCTGACTTTGACACATCGTCCGGCTTAATCTTGAGTTGATGGTAACCCGAACGGAGATCAATTTTCGAGAATACTGTTGCAGCTTGTAACTGATCAAAAAGATCGTCTATCCTGGGGAAGGGATATTTGTTTCGAACAGTTGCTTTGTTTAATTCCTGATAGTCGATGCAGAGTTGCATCGAGCCATCCTTCTTCTTAACGAACAATACCGGTGCTCCCCACAGAGACACACTAGGCCGGATATAACCACGATCAAGCAGTTCCTATAGCTGAATTTTTAACTCTTTTAGTTCTGCTGGTGCTATTCGATACGGAGGTTTAGAAATGGGTTGTGTTCCTGGAAATGTGTCGATAGTGAACTCTGTCTCTCGATCGGGCGGCATACCGGGCAACTCGTCTGGGAATACGTCGAGAAAATCTGCCACAATGGGAATAGACTCAACACTTGCATAATCTTGCCGAGTGTCTCGAACGGAAGCCAAGTATCCTATGCAGCCGGAGTGAATCATTCGTCGAGCAAACATTGCTGATATCACCATGCAGGCATTTGACGCTTTCGACTGTGGACTGCACGAATAGCAAAACTCGATCTTGCCAGGAAGACGAAACACGGCTTTCTTCTTCGTACAATCGATAGTAGCTGAACAAGCGCCTAGCCAATACATTCCCATAATGATGTCGTAGTCCCCTATGTCTAGAACTATCGCATCAAGTGACAATTTCCTTCCTCCGATGCAAATATAGCCGTCACGACAAACTGAATCTGCAGGCAAGCTCGTGCCTGACGGTGTACTGACGCTAAGCCTTAGGCCTAATGGGGTTTGAATGAATTTGTGTTCCCTAGCAAAGTTTATTGACACAAAACTGTGTGTGGCACCAGAATCAAACAATACTCGAGCAGGTACATCATTAAAAAGTAATATACCTAATACCGTCGTGTTTGATGCGAGTGCCTCATCCCGAGTCAGAGCATAGACTCGGCCTTGAGCGTTCTGCTGTGCCGTCTGATTCGCTCGAAGTACTTGCCCCTGGTCCTGAGGTGCAGAATTTTATTGTTGCTGCTGGTTAGGTCTACCTGCCCGACAGTTCGCTGCCATATGCCCCTCACGACTGTACTTAAAGCACGATCCATTGAATACTCGACAGTTCCGAGCGATATGTCCAGTACGATTACATTGGTGACAAACGAGCTCGCCACCTTTACCCTGATTTGCACCCTTGTTACCGCCGTTATTGGAGCACTTAGGCGCATTGTTACCCCCTGTGTTGCTAGGATGCTTGTGATTGAGATTTTGCACAGCGTCGGTACGAACTGGTGGGTACTGCGATTCAAGGAAGAGTGCGTGGTTTAGGGACTCACGCATGGTACGGTATTGAGAAACGATAACGTGGGCACGAATGGAAGGTCGCAGTCCTATCTAAAATCTTCGTGCACGTGTCTCTGCATCACAAATATGAGACTTAACAAACTTTGCAAGTCTATTGAATTCTGAAGCGTACTGCCGCACAGACATGTCTCCCTGCTGCAGATGGGTAAACTCATCTTCCTTCTCGCAACGGACGGCGGGTGGAAGATACTCCTCTTCGAAGGCCTTACGAAACACTGACCAGGAGATAATCGTTGTGCCACCTTCACTCAACAAAGCTTGTTTGTGCATGTCCCACCAATCATGGGCGTTTAAATGGAGCTAAAGTTGGGCGCAAGCGACTCTCCTGGTTTCGTCCATACGGAGCACTTCGAAGTGGTCTTCTAACTCGACCAGCCAATCCAATGCCACGGAAGGGTCTTCGGTCCCCTTAAAGGTAGTATGGCACATTTTCTTAAATTCTGATATCTGTAGGATGGACCCCTTATCATCTGAAAGTGGAGGTTCTGGAGAGCCCTGAGGTCTCGCAATGTCAGCTACAACTGGCGCTGCCACGGCGGCCGCGGATGCAGAATGGTTGCTGGCGCCAGGGTCGTCATAATCGTTTGCAAGGTATCCATTTGCTTCTGTTGTATTTTGGCTTGAGTCCGTTGAGCCAGAAATTGTGCTTCAATTCGAGTCTCAAATTGACTCTGTCGTAGTTCGGCTTGTCTCTGTTGCGTTTCCATCAGACGCATCATTCGTTCGAACGGATCAACAGAGGGCGCGACAGCCAGACTTCCTGAGCTGCCTGACATACCAAAACTACTCCCTTGCACTTGTGCCACCATTTGTGCTTGTGCACCCGGCTCGGAGGCCGTTCCTTCAAAGAAAAGTAACTTGTATCAGTCTCAAAGTATATTATGGACTCACTATATGGAACACATCTCATTTTGGCCAAGCGAATTCAAGGGTTCAACTGAGAGGGACAGGGTCACTTTCAGAAAACTTTTTAACACGAGATCAAAGGGTCTGAAGCTATGCTCTGATACCAATATGTCATGTCCTGATTTCGCCCAATCGATAATCGTCCTCCGGGCGTGATGCCGTGCACGCGTAGGGCACGTGTGCACAAGTCCTAAGCATAATGATAATCTTTAGAACATATGCAACATAGTACGAAATTAAGATAACACTCATTGAGGCATAGAAAAGTTTTTTTTTTATTGATAATGAACATCTGATTACAGACTCTTGACCCAAAACGATAAGGATGCCACACAGGCTTACAACTTGGATACAAAATGAGATAGCCATTTCATATATTACATCCTTTACTAGAATTTAAAACATAAAACACCTTGGGTACGAGTCAGCACCATCGTCCTGTGGCTTCCAAAAGTAAGAGCGAGCTCATTTCTACTTATGTACTAGAGCTACCAAAAGTCACGTCACGAATGCGTCTTGATTCAGAAAGAGGTTGGAGAAAACTTTAGCTCCTCGCCGCGTCGCCTTGGTTCGGGGAACCTGCTGCAACGAGGGTTAGTACTTCAAAGAGTACCGGTGAAGGTGAGCTAACCCAACTTAACCAAAATCTACAACGAGTTCATATGAGCATGCAACATTTATTATCATGTGATCTATCTATCTTGCCTTAGTTCAATTCTTCGCATAAGATAGAGTAAAATAACATAACCAAATATGCCACCGCTCGGTGACTTTACCTGTACCGTCTGAGCCACTTGTACAAAACTTACCATGCCTTTCCTGCCACGAAGACATAGTTAGTCTGCACAGTTTAAATATATATAACAATCACTTGGTTGGACTTGGGATGGGTCGGCTGCCATTTTGTCTCGGGTAGCTAGCCCTTAGCGAACGCACAGACCCATCCAATGTTAGGACTGCACTAGCAAATTGTTCTACCCGGGGCGAAGCGGTCCCAGTTCCCCGGCGACCGTTCGTAGAACGATATCCCTTGTATACAAGTTGTCCAAGACCATGCCACCACAACCAACTAAGTTATCACATGAAACACATATTCAAGCAAATACAAGCAAGTAAACATAGTGTATTTTTCATAGTCTATGCTACTTTGTGTAAGGATCACATTTTCCTTCTCATTTTGCACCATATCATGAACAGTTATAGATAAATGAATCTAACTACAACTGACACAGAAATGGTTATGTATATGACGGGCATGCACGTTACAGTATGATCGTTCAGAATAATTTTATATGACAAGCATTATTAGTGTTTCAAGTCTACTTCTTTTCTATTTTGACTCAATCTTAAATGTTTTAGTATCGTTTGATCGGGATGAACAATGAGTCAATTTATTTAAAATGCAGACTTGGAAGAAGGGAGCTAATCGAAATAAAGCCACTCACAAGTTGGTGAAGTAGGAGAGAAAAGGAAGAACTTCAAGACTCCGCATGAGCGTCGTCTACCCGATCACCTGCACGCACCAACAGACGATCAATATCCCCTGCTTCGGTCTCCGAGGTTCGATACGAAATACAAAATCCTAAGAACGAAAGCAATAAAATCCATTGAAACCGTTCAAGAAAATATAAGTCATAAAACCAACAAGAAAGCAACCAAGCGGCATAGAAAACGGGCAAGAAAACCAACGCAACGGAAAGGCCCCTCTCGACTCTGCCGCCGAGTCTTTCCTTGAGGCACGATCCGTTGAATATGGGACCTGATTCCGAAGAAGCCAATCCATAACGAGGAAAGGATCTTGATTCAATCTATCCCGATCGGATGGTATTAAGTATTTCTTGGCCACGCTCCCCGAATAGGGGGAACGGGGCATTACATTTTACGCGAACTTCATATATGTTGGGGGTTTTGACTGTATAATACGTGTACAATTCCTCAGCGTATTTTATGCTTCTACAATCCCGTAGTTACATTAACCTGTGACCATGTGAATTGTTAGTAGACTGCCTTATGTATACTGACGTACTGGCGAGACCCAAATTATTTGACTGTCTCTTATGCACAACAATTACAGACGTGACACCCGTGCAACTAGACGCACACTTGACCCTGTAGATAACAAGTATCACCCCCTAGCGTAGTCTCTGAGTTCATTGTGTTATTGATTGTGTGTGTTGGTGTATCGACTGATTTGTATTATCATTAAATAATGTCTATCGGACTGTTGGATAATTCAGACGAGACCCCGGAAATAGGACATTGGTATTGCCAGCTAAGGACCACAGGCGAGTACATTCTCTGACAGTTTTTATTATGTTGATTATCTCTATAATTCTAGTTGTATAGCGTACATGATTCTGACATTGTTGTTTATACGAGTTGGCATCATCGAGACCTGTCATGAGGAGTCGTGATTTAGAATCCATCGTGCTAGCTGGGAGAAACAGGGAAATATTAGTAGCTTATGTGATCATACCCAACTATACATGCATCATAGCTCACCCATATCTCACGTCGGTGCAGCCTGACCATTACATGCCTCATAGCCTCTTACATGTGATTAGCCTGACTATTGCTCGTATCATAGCTATCTGGATGGTTAGCCTGACCTAACATGAATCATAGCTAATCATATGTAACAAGCCTGATCAGTCCCAAGCCGATCATATGATATGCTGATGTTTCACACACTTAGCTAGATTTTCTTGACATATATCTCTACTATATTGATCTATCATCTCTACATGTTCTAGTTATTGTTCTAGCGTTTACTTATATTCTAGTTCATTGTTCTAGCATGCACTTGTATTTCTATTCATTGCTAGATGTACATTGATGATGACATATGCTCCAGTACTTCATTATTCCAGTATTCCTTTATTTCAGTACTTCTTTATTCCAGTATTTCTTATTGTCAGTATTCATATCTATCTTGTATTTTTTTACACTGTGTTATAGTTTTTGTTAATATATGTGGAACTGCTGTTAGTGCTTGTACTTCGCTCCAATCCTGACTGGATATTTTTTTCAGAGGATCTTGAGGATTTCTGTCCTACACATTACGGACCAGGTATAGATGCAGACTACACACCAGAGATCTTAGAGGAGACTATTCCTTTAGAGGAGACATTACCTGTAGCTATCTAGACAATATTTATCTTATGCACTGAGACTTATTTGAGGTTATTTCAGTTTATGTTTAGACTTATTCTGAGTTTATGTTGGGACTTGTGGAGACTTTATATTAGACAACTAGACTGTGATTTATCTTTATTTTGAGACATGGTGTTTAACTATGTCATTCTTCTTATCTTTTATCGTGCCTTATACTCTTATAGTTGTTGTGATTGAGTTTGCATTATGAGCTATTGTGAGATGTATATTGTCCTCCTTATGGAGTTGATATCATTGACAGGTTGTGAGTATTGTTTAGTTTATTATTGAGACCTAGACAACGTTCTACCGCGGATGCTGCGGCGTAGGCTGGACGTACCCACGGCTCATGCCCAAATTCCGGGTGCGGGTCGTGACACGTAGAGTGCATGATCGGAGGAAAAAAAAAGAAACAAGAATTTTGATCATAGTTAGAGCTATCGATAGTCTTCGATTGAGCAAAGAAGAGAACATATCCAAACGGGATCTTTTTTTTTCTTGTGAAAATCGTTCTTTAGATGAAAGTAATCAAACGGGATCTTAAAACTTTATTTCTGGAAACAACTTTATAATCTTTTTTTTTTCTGAAAAATATTTTCAGATTTTTTTTATATCCAAATGTACCCTTACTTTTTTTTTCAACTTTCAAGACAACTTTCTCATTTTCTTCTTTTTTTAAATATTTTTTATTTATAATTGATGACATTAGGTAAAGACATTGTCGACAATCAACTTTAGAATAAGTTCAAGAACTTTTGACAACCAACATTTACAATTTACTTACAATTGGAGAAGGATCTTTAAATAAAATTTTGTTATCTTACGTGGTTTTCCAAAGTCACACTAGGGCTGGAGATGCTCTAAGAGCATCTCCAATCCTATTGTCTTATTTTGTGTTGTGATTCCTATGTGGTATGATGTACAAGATAATATCTTTTTCTATGTAGCAAGAATATATTCACACAAGACAATGAGATAGAAAAATGTTCTTCAATGTAAAAGTATTGAGAAGACAATAAATATTTTTTTTTTCCAACTTTCAAGACAACTTTTCCAATTTTTTTTTTTATAAATTTTTTTATTCATAATTGATGATGTATAAGTAAAGCATTGTGAAATCTATTGTCTAGATCTAGACTATTAACTTTATATTGTCTTTGACATATCATTGTTATGTCAATTTTATAATTTATTTTACATTTATATTGAATTTTTAAAAAAAAAAAAAATTTCCTACGTGGGACTATTTTTTTCAAACTCACGACATGTTGAAGATGCTCCTCTAATTAGTGAATAGCAGTAGAAAGTAGAGCTCTTGAGTACACTGACTGTTCAACAAATCTCCATAATCTTCCTTTTTCCTTCAATTCTCTATTTCCCTTTTCTTCCCCAAATGGAATTCACAAAACCCTATTTCTAATAATTCCCCCAATTCTCCCATGGCGATTGTTCTCTGCAGGTAATAATGTCCTACCCCTAATATGTCTCCAATTTACTCCATTGATTGCAGTACAAAAAAGCCTAATTTTCTCCTGTTCTCATAACGACGTTAGCTTGATTTGGTGAGGAATTAGGGTTTGGGTTGGGAAAGGAGCCTCCTTTTGATAGGGCTTTTGATTATCAGGGGTGGTTGTGAAATGGGTAGTTGAGGATTTAACGTTTTATCATCAAGTTCGCATGAATTTGATGAGAAGTTGGAAATTTGGTTTGGAAATGGGCTGAACTTTATTTTATGAACTAGGGTTGTAATTTCTCAGTATTGTTTCTTTCTCAGTGATTTTTGACCTAGTTGAAGTAATGATTGTGTGCAAGAAATATTTATGCCTTCCTATGTTATACGAACATGAATAGCGTGTACACGATACAAGAACGACATTGATTTTGGATTGTAGTTTATTTTGGACTGCATGTTGTGTCCACACGGATATGACACAAGACAGATACTCCATAATAAAATAGGACATGCCAAAGTCAATGTCGTGTCAGCACGACACCAGCAAAGACATGACTCTGGTTTCTGGACCGTCCGTGTTTCCTAGATGCTTACATTCTATGAAGAACGGAGACTCCGAAAATTGGTGCTGTGATGTTGTGTTGCATCAGACACAATACAAATACTATAAAATTAACTTGTATATGCCAAAATAGATGTGTCCGAGTCCACTTGTCTATATCGTGTCTGTGCAAGACAACTTACATCACATGGTTCTATGGTTTAAATTACATAATATGCTGTATTTATGCTGTTATTTGATGTATTTTTAATTATCTGTTGGTATCCCATATTTCTCGTTTATTTCACACAGTATTCATTTTATAAGAACTCATTTTTTTTTTATAATTTTCAAGAATTTTAGGGTGAGCATTAGGGTTGTGGAATATCATGTGCAAATTAGCTTCTATTGGAGATGATACTTTTAATATTAAGTGACCGCAAAATAAGGAATCAGAATTGTTGGAGGTTGCTCGTTTTCTTTTCAGTGCAGTATTTTACTCATATTGCATGAGGACCTTCCTTTCAGTAAGTTTTTCATAGACTTCACCAAAGTTGCTATATGCATGTCATTATATGTAGACTTTTTCTGAAGTGAGTTTAATTTTCCAGTCTATTGTAGTAAATTTGATTTTGATACAAGGTGTTTCTCTAGTGGTATAAGAGGAGCTTGAGAGAGGATTATTTGTATCATTTAATGCTGTATTTATGCTATTTGATCAAATATTATAGCCACACTTGTCAAGTGTTGGCCTAAACAAGTTATAAGGACGGATGCAAAAATGTTGCATGAATTCAGTCATTCACTGAAGCTTTCTTATCTCTATCATTGACATGAAATGTTATAAAATTAACCTTAAGGGTTCGGTTCACATATAGGAATCCATTATTTACTATCATTTTAGTACATTACTAGAAACGGAGGTTGTTACAAATCCTTTTATTATTATTATCATTCATACAAACTTATGTCTTCTATTGCCAGGGTTACAATATTGGAGCTCACATGCATCAAAAGGTCACATTTTATCAATGTTATCAACTCTTGAGACTTCTTCTATATCCATCCATGAGTCATAACCTTAGTGCATCTCCAAACCTGTACAATGACTCATATTTCATCACGACATTTGGTACAAGCTTAACTTTCCATGATGCAGAATTGAGATATCACCAAGTGAGGTGACTGAATTAGTTATCTGACAACATTATGTTTTGATCAGATTTTCAGTAGGTCATTCGGTAATGAAGCTAAGCTTTTGTAGCATGTTATCATAGTCACTTGGACCTTTACTATAAAAGTGTGTCATTGTTAGGTTTGCGAGTGGGTGACAATTTGGTCATTTCTTTTGGACTCTTGACCTTAGAGTTACAATTGAATCCATTTTTTATAGCAAAGACCCATGTGATGATAAGATAAGAATATTTTGCTCAAGATTGATTTATCAATTGTAAGTATAATTATAAATGTGAGGTCATTGGGTAATAGATCATTCAATTGAAATACTTTAGTGGAAATTTTTCTAGCCATCTAACTTTCTATGAAAAGGTAAGATTGTATAAAATTCTATGTAAATCGGTCTAGGCGGCCGCCTAGGCGCTATGCGGCCCTAGGCCGAACCGGAAATTCCATGTTCGGCGGGTTTATGCGGTTGTGTGGCCCTGTTCGGTCATGTGCGGTTGTTCGAATTTTAAGATTTTTTTTGATGCTTTGTTGTATTGTGGATATGTTGTTTGGATTTGGATTTAGGATATTGAAATTTCAAATATGTATTATAGATATGGTGATTTATTTATTAAGTGTGTTTCATTATGAAATAATGTTGATGATTTCTTCATGAATCATGATTATGATAGAATACCTATTGATGATTTTTTTTATTAAGTGTGTTTCATTATGATATAACACTATATAAGCTTTTACAAGGGAGTAGAAAAAAAAAACCTGTTCGGCGCCTAGGTGCTAGGCGCTCCTCCTCCGCACCAAATTAGTGTAACGAATTTTAGAACACTGTAAATATGCACCATGATATAGGTTTGGAGGTATATTTATTTGTCATCTATGTTGCATGAATACTAATGGATACAAATAAGGACATGTTCGTACAGGGTGCATTCATTTTCAAATAGGTACAATAGGTGCACTGTAATCACCTATATTTCATGAATACAGACACGTGTACATACACAATATGGATATGCGGACCATTTTTTCATGTCCGTGCAACATAGTAGGTCAGTAAAGAGCAACTCACAATAACAATGGTATGCATGTTATGTCCAAGATTATATCACTCACTATTTTGATGTAAAAGTAGGCCAAGTTGGCATGAACACTAGTTGCAACAACATATTATACAAAGTATTGCAACCCTGGATGTTGTTACAACAAAAACAAAGCCTTTATCCCAAAATTTTGGAGTCGGCAACTTGAATCCTTTTGTCGTATTTGACTATGTTAAGGGCCATGTCTTGGGCAACATTAACAAAAATGATATCCTTTGTTATAGCTTCAATCCAAGTTCATCTAGGTCTACCTTAGGCCTTGTAGTTCTTTTGACTAATATCTTACATGCTTATAGCTTCTCGTAACCGGTGCATCCATGGTTTTAGGTTGCATATATCCAAACCACCGTAGATGGTTTTCTTTCGTCTTATCCCCAATTGGTTGGCACCAACTCCAACTTCCCACAAATCACTCATTTCTTATCCTATTATTCAAGGTATTATCACTCATATATCTTAGCATTCTCATTTCAGCTACGTTTATTTTCTCGTCTATTTTTTTTAATTGCATAATGCTTCTATCCAATAAACATGATTGGTCTTATATTTATCCTATATAATTTTCCTTTCAACTTCAACGTATCTTGTGATAACAAAGTAGTCTAACAGCACTCTTCCATTTCAACCCTTTGCTTTAATTCTATGAACAATATCTTTATCAATCTTGATTGATACTAAATACAAAAAATATGACTCCTAGTTATCTTTTATCCATCAATGTGTGTTACTCCCACGTTTCTTTTTGACCTTTAGTTGAAGTTAGATTTTATATGATCTGTTTTCGTTCTAATTTTTAAGTCTTAGATTCCAACGTTTCTCACTACAATTCTATTTTGAGCCCTGAATGTTGATCTTAATAGTAATTTATGGTAAAAAAGGATTTAGATTGTAAGAGAAAGCATCCTTTGTATATATTACCCTTAGTACAGTTGCACATTGAAAAGCTTCTAGGGTGGCATAATCTCCCCAATAACTTAGTTACTGACTTTCCTGTAAAATAAAGCAACTCCATTATGTTGAGCCAACTTCGTAACATAGTATCATAGTATTAGAGCATGGTTCTTTTTGGAACTCTCTCTTTTATCACCACATAATCCCAACCTAATCTCGCCAAAACCTCGGGCTTACCAAACCGTAGGCACCGCCTTCATCCTCCTTCAAAACCCCTAGATTTAACCCTTACCCTAACTTTAGCCCTAAGCCTAGTTGCTCGGCACTCAAACCTAAACCCTAAATCCTTACTCTACCTGTGCCATTGGCACGCCCGTAGCTTCCCCTCCTTCCAATCTCCTCTCCTAACCAACCTCCTGTTGCACCCGCAATCTCGCGCAATCTCGCTACCACCCTATTTCGAAATACCCTGTCCTTCGCCATTCCTACAGCCTAGCTGTCGACCTCCACAATATACCGGCTAATACTTGAACCCTAATCAAAATGCAGTTGACTTTGCAGAAAGGTTGAAGGACCTTCTGGTTGCTTGCGGTTTTACCCCGCAGATAGGGTTGATTATGAAGACTTCTCATGTTGCCAAGCTCAGGACTGGTCGGAACTTGATCTCCCTCACCGAACATCGTCCCTAGACGTTGCACTGTCTTGATATCAAGAACGTCTTTCTTAATGGCGACTTCTCCGTGTTGTTTATATGCAATAACCCTTAGCTATGAGATGCAGAGAGTCACTTGTATGTCAACTTTGTAAATCCATCTACGGTCTTAAGCAATCTCCACAAACATGTCTTGCTAGGTTTGTACAGTTGTTCAGCACGTTGGTTTTGTTTGTAGTATCACCGCCTCCTCTCTTCATTCACTACCGAACGCATTGTACTATATTGACTATATTATCATCACCACGAATGATTTGCCGGTATATCAAATGTGAAGGTATGTCTAACTTCCATACCAAGTGTCTTGGTCCTTTGTGGTATTTTTGGGCATTGAAGTTGTTCGAAAGGGTTATTCTTATGATTCAATGGTAATATTGCTTGCATCTCTTGAGGTTTCGGGTTTTTGTTGTGTAGACCCAACGATATTCCAATGTAGCAGAACATGAGGCTCCCCCAACTTGTATACGTAGGCTACCTTTGTGGGAAATCTTATCTACATGACGATCATTTGTCCTGATATCTCCTTCACTGTCAGTTAGTACATGCTGTCACCATAGTTGTCTCATCTTAATGCTGTTGAACGTATTATTTGGTTTCAAAGAAGCCCCTTAGCCAATGACTATTCTACTAGCCTTCGTTCTCTCCCTCTCTCATGGCCTATGTTAATGCAGCCTTGGTTCTCTCTGTCATGGCCTATGTTGATGCAAACTATTAGGACCGTTGATAATTGTTTGCCGACAAGCGGATATTGCATATTCTTTTGCGACAATTTAGTCACCTGATGGAGTAAGAAAGAAACAAACAATGGTGGCTCATTCTTTGGCTGAAGCCGAGTATCGCTTGATGACCCATGCAATTTTCAAGCTCACGGCCAAAAAGACTTCTCTCGCGACTATGATAACTAGGCTATGGTTTACATTTTTGAGAATCATCTTTTTCGAGTGCAATGAGCACATTTATGTGGATTCCCATTTCATTCGGAACAATGTTATGCTCCAGGAGGTCTAGCTTCATCATGTTCTAGATGTTTCGCAGTTGATAGACATCCTTATGAAGGCTTTACTAGACCACCATATCTTTACTTTCTCCGAGCTGGACGTGCTTGACATCAACACTATATATTTACTATCTTTATTAGCCTTACCTTAGTCCTACATCAGGTAAGTTTAGAAAGGGGGCATACGTTCTCTTACGAATGTACTCACTCACTCTTTCCCAAAATAATGTAAGTCTGTCATTGAGCAACTTCTCAACACATAGTGATCTTGCCCCACGGAATAGGTATGTCAATGATTATTGTTATAAAATTGTGCGATTGGAAGTAACAATTTAGAGATGAAACAAAATAATTCACACAACATTCTTTCAGTTCCATCTTTATTACTTGTTCTGTCAACATATAAAGCCAAGTGTCGTCTCCAATCATACTGCTAAACACAAAGTTCTAAATCCAAAATACTACTCTGGGTTGCTGAGCACAAGTGTTGCTAATTCTGGATATAAAAGCCTTAAAAGAAAAATCCAAAATGAGTGAGATGAGGATGGACCCAAATGATGCAATTGGGAAAAATATTCAATTTCTGATAAGAAAAAAAATCCTACACTAAAGATATCAACTTTTACGTGTCCTGATCTTTTGTTGAACACTCTAGGCTCGAAAACCTAATTGAAAGGAAGATGACCTTGCAAATTGCAATATGGTTAGTTTATTGGATTAAAAAGGGAACTTTGCTTCATTCAATAATTTCATTTCCTCGTTGCTGAACTTAAATTGCTGCTAAAATTCCCATCCACAATAAACTGATTTACCCCTCTTATGATAAGCTTACAATCCTCAAAGAAAACTAAATAGGCTGCTGTAAACCAATGGACTCAGAAATGACTCCAAGGTCGAGAAGCTTCCAAAGGAATTCACTAAATTGCTGCCGACTGTCAACTTGGTATCGACCACCTACAAGTAGGTACAAGTTTACCATTATAGTAAAAAACACTATAGGCAAAAGTGTCATGTGAAGGGATGGTGGGCATCCATGTAACTACATATAGTTTAATGCTACGCGACCATGCATAAATCATAATTCCCTCTGGTTTGTAGTCTCAACGAAGGAGAGTTCTCAGAGGTTTACATTTTGGAAAGATTTTCTTGTCCCTTTATGCAAAATATGAGTGAAGTGTCCAAGTCAAAAGTTGAGAAAATCATGACGCCTAGCCTAGAATCTGATCTCAAAATAGTGAAGCGAAGCTTGAATGCATTATAATGTATCAAGGTAGTCAAAGGCGCACTCGAGGCACAAATGGTCCATATCGTCCGAGGTGCAATGTGCGCTTAAGGCGTGCATTTGAGTGAACTGAGACGCACATATAAAATAAAAATAAAAATATACATAAATAAATATAAATTAGTAATGTAAGAAATAAAACTAAATAACATATTAAAACCAACAAAAACATGTTAAAACATAACCAAATAAACTAGCAGAGCAACAATAGGAGTCAATAGAAGTAACACGAATTTGTGTTCTCCCTACCACGCTTTTAGTAAATTTTAGTTTTTTTCAGTTCAACTGTAGCCAACTTTGGCTTCCGTGGAAAGGGCTACCTCCCTCCCACTCGTACGAGGTGAGTGCTATCTTCCTGCCTCAAAGTTTTTTTGTAAAAAAAGAAAAAAAAAAAGCATAAGGCGCGCCTTTTCTTGGTTGCGTCTGGCTAAAAGGCGCGCCTTGGGTGTGCCCAGAGAAAGGCATCTAGTGAGGTGCGAGATGCGCCTTTAACTACCATGTAATGTATGACCATATAGCAGGCAAACACTTTTATATCATTGTAGCCTTGCGATTTTTAGAGTAATGATTTAGATGTTCCTTGGTAGAAAAAGTAAAGCATCAATGACTTGATGTTTTTTGATGGCAAGATATTAAGGCAGGGCATTACATATACAATTTTTGATGTTTGATATTCTCTTATTTGCTCAACATTACTTCCAGCGAATCAAGTGGAATTAGAGTGTCATATCTAAAACTTAAATAAATAGGAATAGGACAAGCTTGAAAGGGACCAAATTATTCTCAGGCATGCTTCAAGAGGATCAGGATTTGGCTTGAGCATCTTGGTTTAATTATCCCCTTTCTTGGTGCTAAAATAATGATCCAAGGAACATCGTCATTTTTGTCAAAGATGGAAATCAAAGCAAAATAATACACTATTGAGTGCTGCATATATAAAGTCAAAACAGAAGCATACACCATGAGAAGCATACACCAGTCTCTCTCCTCTAATTTTGTGAGCCTAAAGGTGCACATTGTGATTATGTATCATTCAAGCTCAATCTATTTTCTTTCCTTGTGCCTATGTATTTGTTTTTTTTTCCCTTCACACATGTTCTAGTTCGATGCTTATATCTTCTTTAACCACTTCTTCATATCTTTGGTATCTTTCAGTTAATACTATGCATTATGCTCCAGTGGCTATACTTTTTTAAATGGTTCTTTGCATTTTATCCAATTGCATTCTGCTACAATTGGACATATTTTAAAATTATTCTTTGCATTATGTTTTTGCAGTTAACGAATGACTAGATTGGTAGATCGGCTTACTAGATAAAGTTGATTATCTATCGTGTGCTGTTTGATCAGTATTTAAAGGACCTTTAATTATATACCACAAGTTCTAATTCTTGTCTCCTTCAAAATTTAGTTTGAGGATACCAACAACGTGGGCTTCTATTTCTTTTGACATTGGGAGGGCATCTACTCAGCTTTCCCCCCATTAAAAGATCCTTTCTTCTTTACTGGTATCTTCTTTACTGCTATTTTAGCATAGTTGCATTTTCCTAATGCATTGTACTATTCTTGTTTGATGCTAGATGTCCAACATTTTTCAGTATCTTTAATCCACCAGGGGATCGTAATTATGGGTGCATTTTGCTGCTGTCCATGTGGAGGGGATTTTGAGGAATATTCCCATCCTGACAGTCCGATATATGGACACTGTATCTGTCTCAGATTCTTCCTCCACCATCTATTCAATGGGGTAAGTTTTAATTTAACATTCATAGTATGTCTTTTACTATAATGTACCTTTATCATTATATATGTTCCTTACTTCAATTTTTTATATGGTTAAAGAAGACTATCCATGCTTTTTGGATTGTAATGTTGGGACTAAGAAACATGTCAAAATAAGCATAACTGAAACGAGAATGCTGAGATGGATGAGTGAAAATACAATAAATTGTAGAATAAAAAAAATGAGTTTATTCATGAGAAGTTGGAGTGGTGTTAACTGGGGATAAGACGAGAGAATATCTTATGTGCCTGGATGAATATGTGGATCAGAGCAATAGTTGCACCATTTTGGAACGAGAAGATCTTAATTGAATGAACCCTAGTACTGGGGTAGGCCAAAACAAATTTGGATTGGAGCTGTGGAAAAGGATTTGGTATTTTATTAATGTTAAAGAGGAAATGATGGGTTCGTAGCAGACCCCAAAGAAATTGGGATAAAGACTTCGTTGTTTCTGTTGATTATTGTTAAAATACTGTTGTGGCCTGAGACCATGTAAACATTTCAACAAATTTTCGATTAGATATGGGGTATTCTAAGATTACTCCAGATGCTGAGATGCAAGAAATTTTTGAATGATGCTATTTAGATGGAGCTCCAGAATGTTGCAGATGACCGTATAGATTGTTAAACCATTCATCTTTAATCCCATTGCTTATTTCCTAGAGCCCCTTTACTTTTTTGAAATGGAAGCATCATTTTCTTAATTGTTGAAGTGATGATATCTTGCATGTCTGTAATGAAGGATGATTTATTGATACTTGCCATTACTCAGATATTGATATGGTATGTAGTATATCTTTCAAAGGCTCGAGGGAAGGGCTGTCACTTCACCAATCCAAGGGGTAACACCCCTGACATCAGCAGGACTCGGCAACCCTTCAGATGATAGTACTTTTTCTGAGACCCAGCACCTTGTTCCTAGACCTGCCCCATATGATACAGATCCTAGGTATTCTCGTTTACAACGTGATGGACTTGTCTCAAGGTGTGACAAGGCTGCGAGCCATATTGGAGAAGATGCGCAGATGCTAAGGAGAAGCTGTAATAGTTCTGGCGTAGAACATTTGGGATCTGGTAAGAGAAGGAACATTGCATACGCTGATGAAGAACGTAAAACTAACCGTTCTCTGTCAGAGAAAATATCTATAGAAGGGTCATATGGTGCAGGTTACATTATGGCAACTTCAGAAGATGAAGATGTCTGTCCCACGTGTCTTGATGGTAATTTCATTTTTTTTTTTTTATCCTTGTGATTACATTGCACTATTATTGGGGTTCTCAGATTATTATTGACTTAGGATATCAATAAGGAAGTCGATTTCTTGACACTTTATGAAACTCTTATGTAAATTGTGCATGAGATATCTGAAGTCTGGATATTCCATGTTTTCTTCAATAAATATTCACAATGTGAACATATAGATCAGTCATGAAAGATATGTGTGGTCATTGCTTCTGGCTTTACTTACATCACCTTTTTCATGTTTGTACGCATGAGCCCTTTAGTATGTGATATGACTTCTACCAGTGTTAAAGTTATCTTAGTCTCCTCTACGCCAGTTCTGGCTACTTGCTCACAAACATATCAGCTAAGGGTAAAAAATCCGGACTTCGTGAAGCTATGACTTGTATAGTACTCTTATATATAAATATAAGCCAAATTTTGAAGCTATGACTTGCTGTAATATCTGATGATTATTTGGCTTGGATTTATGTTTTATGCCCATTGTCTGTTTCCTGCTACTAATAGTTTAAATATGTGACACAATGGGAATATAAATAAATGGAAATCTTGAATCATGTGAAGTTTTCTTAATCTGTTATCTTCCCTTTACAGAGTACACTCCTGAAAATCCAAAGATTGTTGCAAAATGTTCTCATCATTTTCACCTTGGCTGTATATACGAATGGATGGAAAGGAGTGAATATTGTCCAATTTGTGGGAAGGTAAGAAGTCTTATTTTTCTTTTATGCTATGCTCAGGTTGCTATGACTTCACAAGTATATTTTTTTTTTCACGAGGCATCTCTATTTTCTTTGTATGACATATACTGTGTGACCTTAGTGGTTCTTTTTGCTTGTTAGGTTTTTCCTTCTTTTACCTGGGGCCTTTTTGGCAACAAGAAACTATTTGAAAGTTGGAAATTTAGTCTCTTGAATTTCTCTAGAAAGGGTAAATTCCAGGAAACCCCTTTGTGGTTTGGGCACTCATCAAGGAAACCCTTTGCCGTCATTTTTTGATCAAATTGCCCCTTCCGTCATCGGCAACTCCCAAGTCTTTTGTTAGATGATGTCTAGGTGGATCTGAATTGTTTTTCCTGTACGAAAATACCATTTTTTAACTCCCTATTTGCACAAGAGTTAGTATTTGTTTTTCCTCTAGGCTATTATCTTCTTCCCAAATTGGTTCCTCTTCTATTCTTCTCCAAATCAATGCATCTTCTCTTTTTCTTCCAAGTCAGTTTCACTTTGTAGAAAATAGCGATGTTACACCACTGGCCTACATAATCAGTAAAAGAGAGAGATTACACACACAATAATGCCATTTTAACTCCTTTATTTCATTTAGTAATCTCCAACACACTTCAAAAGTACAAGAAGATTAAAATAGAAAAAATATAGTATTTTTTTTTCTCCTTCAAGCTTGAGCTTCTTGTCCAAATCATAGCAATTGTTGTCTTTTCTTCTTAGTTCGAAGTGAACACATGTTGTTCAAATAAGAATCAAAATGGTTAAAACAGGCAATTTTTGGGGCTCATGAGAACAAAAGGTAAGCCATATTAATTATTTCATTCTTACCTTTTCCAACGAGATGCATGTGCAAGAGGAGAAGTATCCAACAAGTGGTATGGTATAAGTATTTTTGGGATTTAGAGTTTCGATCAAATTTGGGGATTAGGGTTGAGATCAAATTAGGGATTTAGGGTTTGCTTTCTTGAATAATAGAGGAAACCCTCCAAGGATTGTAACATTATAAAAGGGGTATTTTCGTCCAGGTAAAATTATTCAAGTCTATGTAGGCAATACCTAACAAGAGACTTGAGTTGTTGATGATGACAGAGGGGCTATTTGATGAAAATAATAGTGGTAGAGGGTTCTTTGATGAGTGTCCAAACCATAGTTGCCTAATTCGCCAACCCTCCTACGTCCTACGAATTGGGATGAACGACCCCGAACGGGGTGTGTTCGCGACCCGTTCGTCAAATATAGCGACCCGGATTTTGATGGCTTTGGTTATGAACTTATGATATTTTGTTTAGTTACAAGAATATTGTCTATGCTTTCCTTCACTTGGATTTTGATTGCCTTGGTTATGAACTTATGATATTTGGTGTATATTTCTACATAATTGTATATGGTACAAAAGACGATCCAGATAAAAATGAACAACGATCTCAAATAGCGAACCGAATAATCCTACCCCCACCGCACCGCGTACCGGCTGAGGTACCGTACCGCGTACCCGTACCACGTACCAAAGCGACCCATGATCCGGGTAACATTAGCCCAAACCAAAGTGGTTTTCTTGAAACTTTCTAGGTTTCCAAACTAAAAATTTGTTTCTTTGCTAGAAACTAAAATACGAAAATTCTAACAATATGATGTCATGTCACTATTGAAATATTGTAAATGTGGACCATATTACCTTGCACCACTTTTTTAAATAATAATAATAGATGTTACCCCCTCTAGTTCCTAGCATTTGGGATTGAAACTAAATGGGCCCCTAGTTTCCTTTTTGAACGTGGTATGAATTTTTTGAACTTAGCTTTGAAGAACCAAACAATACATCAAATGAAACTAGGAGGATTTCCACTATTTTCCTGGTTTCTGTGGTAATTTCCGGTTGCCAAAGGGAGAGATTATTGAAAGGTCCATTTCATGTCTTATTGGTTTTTCGTGGGAGAGGTTATTGATTGTATCCTCTCTTTTGTTTATCTTCACAGTTGGGACTTCTATAGGAGTTTGTGTGTTCTGCATGTGTCATTTTCCAATTTCCCATCATGTCCAGATTACACACACATCGGACCAGACACTGAATGGTAAACAATATAAATATATTTGCATTTTCCAAAGTAAGTGTCCAACTCTGATACCAAAGAAGTTCAAGTAACACATTACTGATATGGTCTTAATTTTGCTTTAACCTAACTTAACCGATTTGCCATAATAAGAAGGGGGAGATTGTTAGCCCAAGGGTATTTGGATTACGGCCAATCAAGAAGTTTAAGATTAAATAATCACTATTAACCAATAGTTTATTAAGGTAGATATAAACAGTACTTAGATTAAGGTGCGTAGCATCCAGTGTAGTCAAAGGCGCGCCTTGCTCCTAGGTGCAGGGGTAGCGCCTCAGGGGACTCCAGGCGGGGCACAATTCTTAAGGCGCACCTAAGGCGCGCCTATGTGCGCATTTTCTGAGCGCCTTGGAATAGCTAAGGCGCACCTAGGCGCGCCTTGAAAATCTTGTGAAAAAATAACATGTTTAGACTTTTTTTTAACCGTTGTACTTTTTTTAGACTGCTTTTTGAACTGATGTACTTTTTTTTTACTGTTTTCTCTCCTACTCACTCAATTCAAAGTGATTGCAACATAGACATGGGAGAATTTGAAGCACACATGTTTATCAATGTAGAAATCCGATGTGAATATATATATATATATATATATATATATATATATATATATATATATATATATATATAATTTTTGCGCCTCGCGTCGCTCGGGCGTGCGCCTTGCGTCTCGAGCGATTTGGACCCTTTGCGTCTCGAGTGCGCCTTGCGCCTTTGACTACCTTGGTAGCATCTTATATTATCATCACATACACAGTCTTAACAAGTTTATGAGTGTGCATGTTATCTTAAGTAAAACTCGAGTGGAAGAGTCTCAACCACCGGTGACACGGTATCCAACAATATGATATCTAATTGACTGGTGAAGGTCGATTTGGTGGACAAAGACAAGATATTTCATACCAAAGTTGAAACAATTTGTAATTATGTAACATATTGTTTTGGAAGTTTCACATGAGGAGAGCGTTGTAACACTTAGAGAATGAGGTGCACTTGAAAGTTCAACCCACTAAATCTTTTATAAAGCCCTAAAAATCTAAACTTTGCATTC
Source organism: Iris macrosiphon (assembly GCA_036927795.1). Lineage (NCBI taxonomy): Eukaryota > Viridiplantae > Streptophyta > Magnoliopsida > Asparagales > Iridaceae > Iris > Iris macrosiphon. The sequence continues at coordinate 243,747,317 of JAYESA010000004.1, read as the reverse complement.
ATTCTAGTTGGGTGATTCTCAAGATCGGGGTTATCCTATATTTTCAAATATCAAATAACTTTTAGATTTGCAATTGTATTCAGTCCGACCCACCTTCATTTTTCAATCATATCTGGAGCTACAAACATCATTTTGACTTGATTCTTAGGTTTTTTTTAGAAAGTACACTTCCATACAAAATGTCTTGTTTACAAGTTTTCTAAAATATGCCTCTATCATTGTCAAAATAAAGACAAGACTGCACACGTCTGTAGAATACTCTTTTCAGTTCAATATGACATACCTCCGCTCTTTACCGAATATTTCATACAGATATACTTCCAAGTGACTACAAAGACAAAAAAGTGTATAGTTTGTGAATATAATTGTTTAAACTTGTTGCTCCAAAGAGCTAGTAATCTAATCTATTTTTTCATTTTCCGTAGAACTTTATTGTGCAGTAGAAGATAATGAAAAACAAGAATTAGGAATGTGCACTAACACTGGTAAATGATTTAATTTAACCAAGTTAAAGTACATATACATGTGATTCTAGGTCCGAGTAACCTTATTAGTCATTAAGCAAAGCAAAGGTATTTATGTCATCTCGACAAGTGCCATGAACACAAATATATATGGATATAATGGTCAACATGTGGAGACAGCGCATCCTAGCTGGGTGGGTTCAATCCCAAGGAAAAACGGATTATTACCTCTAATTATGGTGAGAGTTTATATATATATATATATATATATATATATACACACACACACACACACACACACATAAATGCTCAAGAACCACCCAGATAGTTTCATAATATGGAACCACCCTATATTTTATGAATTGAATTTGGATCTTCTTACGTGACGGCTGACATGTTTGTTAATCTGGTAGCTTACATAGAAAATTTTAAAATTAAAATTAAAATTAATTTTAATATTTAAATTAACATTAAAATTAAGATTAACATTAATATTAATATTAACATTAAAAATTTTGGATAATTAATTTTTGGGTTTTAAATTTGCCATGTTAGGTGCCACATAATATTATTTAACATGCGATCTTTATTACGTTTTAATCTCAATCACTCAATCTCAATCCATATAATATAGGGTGGTTACATAATATAAAACCACCCGGGTGGTTTTATAGCATTCCATATATATATATGGTTTTATATTATATATATATATATATATATATATATATATATATATATATATATATATATATATATATGAAAACGATGTAGATGATTTTAATAGAAATCTTACGCGTGTATACTAGAAAAACATAAAGCAAAAAAAATAGATATGTTCATAAAACTAAACAAATCAACAGTAAAAATAGATATGTTCATAAAACTAAACAAATAAATGTCACTCTATACATCAATAAGGTTGGTTCACAAATCAACAGTAAAAATATGAAGTAAGAACAAATTTAAGGATTATAGTACACAAATATACTCTTTAACTCGTAAGGAAGTTGTGCTTAGATATGTTCATAAAACTAAACAAATTCTATATTGAAAGTAAGTGTATTAGTGAGAAAGAAAAAAAGATCTTCAAAAGATCTTCAAAAACACAATGATCAAGATACATGAAAACCAAAACAAGTCAATCTCTAAAGAGGCTATGGAACGGAGGATGATGCGTGCAAAGAAGTTAAGATAAGCTAGGCTTAGATCATGCATTAAACAAAAGTGTCAAATTACTATGAAAATGACATGTTAAGAAATTCATTGTGATCTAACCATTTTAATTAAAATACTAGTCTTATTCAGTTTTAAAGTTAGACTTTTCTAGAAGTTGATAAACTAAGCATGCTAGTGGAACTTTTGACATTGATTCATATAAAAATGATATTCTAAACTATATTAACGTGAGGTAGTAGTAATATCCTAAACATGCTAGATTCTACATAATATAAAATAACAAATAAGTGAGAGTCGTTTACCTTAGTGACTGAGTGACTCTAGTGATAACGATTGTGTTGGTGTAATTGCTTGAATGATGACCTTTATAGCGTTGCAACCACTCCTGCAGTGTTATGTCCTAACAAGTGATGCTCCACATACACAACTAAGCGACCACTTTGATATCCATATGAATTTGGATCCACATTTGTTAGCTTTAGAGATCTTATGTAACATTTAATCGTATATCCCACGTAGCTCGTCGATCAAACCATTGGTTCTTCTTCTCAAAGTAGGTATGTAGTGTAGTTCATCTAGCACTAGCATTAGTAAGTGAATTCCTACGAATAGGAAAAACAAAACTCATGTGGCCAATGTGAGGGGAATAGAAGCACCTAATATTAGTATGTGCACATATATCAAAATGAGCATAAGAGTGATCATATGGCATACTATGGTGATGTTTATCTCAAAACATGCATGAGACATCGGTTTTAAGGTTGTCATACTTTAATAACAAATCTATCATGCGTAGAGGTAAGGAGAAGTAAACTTGGCACTTAAATCATTATCCTTTTCAACTGAACTAATATTTAGAGATAAAATCAAGTTATTTTGTTTCTATAAAAAGTCGATCGAAGAATCATGCAAAGATATTAACTCGTTCTTTTGCCTATTGAGTTCTAGGGATTAAGGAAATCTTTCAATTTTCGAACTCAAATTTTCATTTAAACTCTTTAAAGATTCACAAGAAAAATTTGAGAATTAATTTTGAACAAAAATCATTATTTCATTCTCAAGGACTCGATTGCTTCTTTAAATGAATGTTCTTTTGCATAAGCTCCTCATTTATAGAATGAAAATTCTCAACTTCCATCTAAAGAACTAAATGTCATAATTTTCAATTTAGAGCAAAGTCCCTCACTTAGGTGAGGCATGGTTGTCTAAGATACTATAAATATAACCCTCTTTATTGAGGAGCAATATGATGTCATGATAGATAATGATCTATTCTAAGGATGTTAAGTCTATAACTATAGTTTCTCGTTCATGCCAATTGTAGTACAATATAGACAAACCTGGGGAATGAATAGATTTTCTAACAAATTTGGGTAAATGAAATTTATTCAAGCAATACAACAAACACCTTATGTGTGCAAAGCTAAGAGTATAGTGGAGATAAGATGAATAAATAAAACTCATATCACAATGTCACACACAAGTTCAATGCACAATATAAATGATAAGAAAATAGAGAACAAGTACAATTTAAAGGTGAAGGGTTTAGAGAAATGTCCCGGTTTCAGATCCAATATTGGTGCTCTTACCGAACTTAATCTAGTATCGCCTTTCAAATAGTATACCAACTTCTCGGCTTCTCCATGAGTTTTGTGTCGAGCTCTTGCAACACAGACTTGGTGTCGTGTGTCCGTCACTCCAAACCTGAGCTTGGTGTCGATTGCTCGTGGATTCCAACCCGAGCTTGGTGATGAGTACTCGTAGTTTCAAATGCTCCCCTTGGAAGCAACTTTTTTTGTAAATGAAATGTTGATCTCCTTGAACACAAGATGAAGATCCAATGAAACACTCAGTTTTCCTCTCACTTAGATCACTTTGGGCAAATGGAACCTCTTAGATATTTAAGTTTTTCTTCATAATATGCAAGTTAGGTGCTAAAAGATGATTAAAAATATCTCACAACCTTCTTTTATAAGCTCCTAACTCAACTAAAGTTTTTTTTATCCGTTGGTCACTTTTCCCATTTCTGCAACAAAGAGAGATTTTGAAATTTCAGATTGCTCTCTGAGAAAATTCGGATTTCAGCACGAAATTTCGGCCAGATTTTTGTTTCTAAAACAGAAAAACTGCCTGAAAAAGATGCATATTTTTTAGTATGTTCCACTTTGAATTAGCCAAAAATGTCTGTGCATGATAGAATCTCGTCTTGAAGTCTAGTTTCCATAAAGCTAAGTTCAAGTCAAAATAATGTTTTTAGCTCCATATATGGCCCAAAAAGTGAAGGTGTGTCATACTGTGGACTGCAAAGAGTCTTCTGAGACGTGTAGTCTTGTATTTTGATTTTGACAATAACAGACATTTTGGAATAAATTGTGAATATGACTTTCTGCTATAAAAGTCTAGTTTCTAAAACACTTTGAATCAAATCAAAATGATGTTTCTAGCTCCATATAATGATTGAAACATTGAAGAGTGTTAGAATGAATTTAGTTTTAAAATCTAGAAATTATTTAATATTTGAAAATAGAGTAGCTCCTAACATGAGAACTGTTGGGTTGTATCTTGCTTTCGGTTGAGCAATAAAGGTTCGCGAGGTAGTTGATTACAAAGTTTAGTCACACGTCGGATAAAAAAATGGAAGGATGATGTATATATAGGATTTTCCAGGAGTTAATCAAGGATTTTCTTGTTAGGTCTTATGAACCAAGTTTAATATCATACCTCATGGATCAACTCCACTTCAGGTCACCGTGTTTCCGCAACAAATTAGTATCAGAGTCAAATGTTAAGAATGAGACTCGGTTGGGCATTTCAATTGCTTCAAGAGAGATTGTGTCGACACGTGCATGATACGTATAATTAGAATTGATTTGACTCCCTCCCCCCCCCCCCCCCCCCCCCCTACCCACCCCCCCAACACACACACACACACACAAGTTGGCTTCTAGGTGGAGTGTCTATAAGGTAGTCCGAGCTAGGACCTAAAGGTTGGAGAGAGATTTTGTCAACATGTGCATGATACGTATAATTAGAATTGATTTGACTCTCCAACTCCCCCCCCCCCCCCCCCCCCCACACACACACACACACACACACAAGTTGGTTCCTAGGTTGAGAGTCTCTGTAAGGTAGTCCGAGCTATGACCTAAGGTTGGAATGTTCTCTCCTAAGGTAGAACATCTTCATAAAGTAGTCAAAGTATGAGACCTAGGTTGTCGGAAGTATACAGATTGGGTTCAAAGGTGGGTCTCTAGTTGTCGGCCCAAGGTAGAGCAAGATGTGTGGTTGGTTGGCACTTGGCACTCAATAGTAGTGCGGCTCGATGAAGTTGTTGGTTTAACTTTGTGGTCTAGTGTATAGAGATAATACGTTTGATCTCTATGTTGCTCATGCTCATTTGGATACAAGCTAAGATGGAAATTGTTGGGTTGCATCTTGCATCCGATTGAGCATTCAAGGTTCGCAAGGGAGTTGATTACAAAGTTTAGTTTCACATCAGATAGAATATGAGAGGATAAGGTATATATAGGATTGTTCCGATACTTAACAAGTTAAGGGTTTTTCTTTTAAGTCATATGGGCCAAGTTCAATATCATACATCATGGATCAACTCTGGTTCAAATTATACTGCATTTTAGCAATTAGAATTGTCTAACTAGAATGCATGCAAAGTTTAGATTTAAGGATGTATAAAAGATTTGGTGGGTTGAGCTTCCAAGTGCACCAATTTCTCTAAGTGTATATCGTCCTGCTCACCTGACACTTCCTAAACAATACCTTACATGATTACATATGTTTTCAACTTTGGCTGAAATGTCTTGTCGTCGTCTATCCATGCCCCCACCAACTCGATCTTGATCATTTGGTTTAATATCGTGTCAATAGTGGTTGAGACTCTTTAAGAGTTTTTCTTAAGAAAAGATGCACTCAACAAACTTTCTAAGAGAAGCGTATTTGATGATAGATATGATATGCTAAGCATTGCATAAAGTGTTGTCTATATGTGCCTCAATAAAGTATTGGTTATTAGTGACTACTTTAACTTGTTTTTTTTTCCCCCTACCCGAAACCCCCACCCCACCCCTTAGCTGACGCCTGGACTCGAACCCCGGACTAACACGGTCGTGCCCCATAGCCTTACCACCAGGCTACTCTACTTTTAACTAGTTGGTAGGCCATAATCAAAATACTCAATACCTTGTGCTAACACGTTACATACATATCGGACAAGATACTGGTTGATAAAGAATATTATTTGAATATTCCAAAATAAATGTCTTGTCTCTGTCACTGCATCCATACCAATCTGTCTGTATCATGTATTAACCAATGCTAACATTTATACAACTTTGAAACTTTATGCAGTATTAGTACTTCATGTAAAAGCGTATGTCAACTGTCTTCTTTTCATTGCTTTACAGGAGATGGAATTCTGTGAAAGCCCGTGATTAGAATTTGATGCTAGTCCAGTCTGGCAATCAGAATATATTGAACGTAAATAAATATCGGAAGCTCACTGCAGAATGAGATTCAGGCTGAGGCGCCACCTGCTGCTTCAAAGTTAACATCAAAATTTTGGATAAGACCCTTTACCCCACCTATCTTCTTCAATTTGGAGGGTTTTTATATTCATTGTATTTGCCTCTTGTATAGTGTATACCACGAGCTTTGGGTTGTACCAGTAAGAGAACAACCATCTATGTACGTAATGAATCTAATAATGTCAAATCTTTCCTGAAGGTGCTGGTAAAATTTTTTCTCAGCAAACCTAAGCATATACTATGGTAATACTGGTCTCTCATTGATCCATTTTTCAAGAGGTTATAAGGTATTTTAAGCAAACTTATTTAGGCATTTAATCGACCTATATAATTTTTCTGACGTAGTTAAGGAAAAAAAAACATATGGGGGTTATGGAGCCCCAGATTTGATCTCTTCGGAGCTTCAGAGGGAGTTGGTTGGGGATACGGTATTGACCGACGATGGAGAGGTGGATTTCTCATCCCTCTTAACACTTGGATGATCTGGCCCTCAAATTGAAGACGACGTGGCAGGATTTGGCCGGCTGGAGAAGGCGGGTGTACGACCAGGAAGCTAGGCGGGCAGAGGACTCTGTGGCACGGGCAGAAACTGCTTTCGAATTGTCGGGCGCGATGTGCGCTTAACGCAGCCCGGAATTCTCTGAAGCAGAGGATTGGCATCGAGACGATAAAATTCCCGTTTCCGATGGGATCTGGAAGGAGACAAGAACTCGAAATTTTTTCACGCATGTGTCAGGAGCAAGAGAAGCCAACTCTTTATCCACTAGGCACTCTTTATCCACTAGGCTCTGATGGTGCTAATCTTCATCTCTAGGTGGACATCCATCGAGCCGCGAACTTTTTCTCTGAGGAAGAAGTGGTTCAGAAGGATGACGAATTCTTGGAGGCAAACTTAGTCGAGGCATTGTGTCACGTTTTAGAACCAGAATACTGGAGAGCGGGGACAGACAAAACCAATTTTTAATTTTTAAGGAAGAGGTAAGGCAGACTCTTCGAGTTCTGGACAAGAATAGCTCAGCTTGCACCGATGGCTACAAAGTCCGACACTTATCCACCCAATTTTTAATTTTTAAGGAAGAGGTAAGGCAGACTCTTCGAGCTTTGGACAAGAATAGCTCAGCTTGCACCGATGGCTTCACAGCCAGCTTCTTTGCCGAGTGTTGGGACAGTGTGAAGGAAAACTTAGTCGAGGCATTGTGTCATGTTTTAGAACTAGAATACTGGAGAACGGGGACAGACAAAACCAACTACGTATACCAGAGTACTTCATATCCCGAGATACGGTCACGGCTGTCTAGACATGTGAGGGTTTACTTTACAATCCATCAGACAATCCTGGGTCAAGAATCCTATGTGTCTCAATCTCAAGCAAGTAACAAGTTTACAAGATGTATGATCATCAACATATAATAGTAAAGCATCCCAAACTATATATACCAAGATGATCATGAAGCTTGTACCAAAATGAAGAATTAGCAAGAGTACAATATTACATGATCAGTTCTAGCTATAGTCTAGAATATGTTTTACATGTAGGTCCGCAGGCTAGAATGTCAAGTTCCAAAACACGAGCTAAACACGTCCTCGATGGCTAAACGCCTCAAAAGAATAATGTACAAGATCAAGTGAGTGAGGAAGAAGAAACCCACTCTTGTCCTCGGGTGCTCCTCGTGTTCACCATCTTGAGACGGGAAGTACAAGAGATCCTGCGGTCCTGCTCCGAAATCTGGCCATACAAAACCAGTGGGGTCAGACCCCAAAACAACAAGTACCACAAGGGAGCCAATCTAGGAACTTAAACCAGCATGCAGACAAATCAATAAGAAATAGCACAAGGAATAGTTTAATTAAGTGCAACGGGTAAAATAACAGTTAAGCAGTTCAGGAGTAATTAAACTAGGGCATCTGGAATCCGTACTTTGGTTACCATTTTTGGATCAGCTGTTAATGAAATCAGGACAGGACAGGACTAGACTAGACTGGAAATCAAGTGATCACGGCCAATCATGCCCTAAGGCTTGCTATCATTAGCTAACTAGGGTTATCCAGTCCTAGTTACAAATGATTATAACACATGCAGTTTGAGATTCCTTACAGCCATATGCCCTACAGACTATCCGGGTTATCCAGACGAACATGTACATAGTATAGATTTATCAAGTATAATTATTTCTTATCTTTTCTGGTAGTACAACACTCTCGGTGTGCTGGAAGTGTGCCCTCACGACGAAGAGCTCCAAATCCATCAGGAGTCGCTGGGATACCGGGATTGCATGTAGCCAAAAGATATCTCTAGATACTTTTTTAGATAATTATTCTAGTTATTAGCCTGGACAATTATCAAGGATTCCCGACCGTGGTGCTCAGGAATCTGCCTTAGACATGACGCAAGACGAGGCAATAACTTGACGGGTTCAATCAAAATCAACAACGGGGATAGATGTCATGCAATACAGGTGCTACTAATAGCCTTGATCAGGACAGTTACAAGAATTTTCGAATCATGAGTGTGCTACGTCGAGCCACTATCAGGAGTATCATGATCAGGAGTATCAGGGTTATCAGTCCAGGATCATGATTATTAGTATTATCAATTCCATGGCAAAATTCAGGAGTTCATTTATAATGTACAATTACTAGATCATGTCAGAAAATCAAGACCAATATCAATAATGTCATGTTAAGAAAATATCCAGGATTAACTAAATTAACGGGATAAAAAAGAACTAGAGAATCATCAAGAGTTAAGCATGTTAAAGAGAATACTGGCATACATGTGCATAAATTAACAATTCAGGGTTGGCGTATAAAATCAGGCAAGAATATAACATCCGCGTACAATGGGTCAAAAACCACCATTGGCGCACAAACAGGTATTGGCGTACAAATCACTAATTCGGATAGTTCTGGTGCACTTTGATACAAAAGTGCTTCGAGCAAAAGGTGGCGCCCAATCATACTAAAGCGCACTCAAGGACCTTGGTGCACAATGATAGAAGTACGCAAGCCAGGAGCTTGGCGCATAATCATTGGCGCACAAATAAAAGTACCCAAGCTATGAACTTGGCGTACTTTCATCAAGTATGCCAGTAGTGAGGTTTGGCGCACAAACAAACGCATGCAGGTCTACTAAAAGACAAACACAAGTCTCAAGACATGCCACAGCAGTCGAGACGACCCTGCAGTCGAGAACACCATTCTCGAGAATGGTCAGAAGTCTTTGTTTAGTCATTAAGTAATTACGAAGGGCTACAAAGTACGCCGTTTCTGGAGAATGTCACATAGTGCGCCACATAGCAAAGTGCGCCATTCTCCAGAAAGGACAAAGTGGCCGGTAAGGAAAGTTCACCAAAGTGCGCCAACTCTGCAATATCTGCAAAGTGCGCCAACTCTGCAATATCTGCAAAGTGCGGCAACTTGGCTTTTTAAGCAGTGGCGTACATTCTTGATGACTTACAGACCCATTCAAAAGTGCGCAAAGTAGGATTTGTGTACTTTTGAAGAAATTTCCATAGTACAAAACTTACGTAAGAGTAGAGAAGTGCGCCTAGAGTACTTAACATATCTTGGTGCACTTTCTAAAAAAAAATATGAAACACACACAAGTGCATTCATTAGAACTTCGCTTATGCGACAAGGGTTCCCTGCGTACTTTTTGTATACATTCTCAGGCCAACTTTGCATTCTCCGACTTGCTGATCTCGGGATCCATGAGCAATCCAATTCAAGGAAAACAAAACCATCCATGAGACAAGTTCTAAGAGTTACCCAAGAATAAAATTGATCAAATGATAAAAATAAGCTATATTAAGAATCAAAGCAAGATCCAAGGTTGTTCTTTCGGTTGGCATGATGTACTTGCCTACGGTCAAGTTCTAGCCTAATACCAACACTACCAAGGTCACCACGGCCAAGGCCAAGTTCGGCTGCTGCTCTCTGCTGGGGAAGAAATAAAGAAGGAAAGAGAAATAAAAGGAAAGAAAAGTGAAGGAAAGAGAATGAGATTGCTTATATAGCCAAGGAATTGATGGTAGGCCAGTGGATCTACTCTATGCCTCACTCGGGTTAATCACAGCCACCCCCTAAGAAACAAAGGGACCAACGGTCCAAAGCATGCAATTAAGAAAAACATACAAAAATAATCTAAACAATGCATGAATGACATAAAATAAGATGTAACCAATTAAACAATAAATGAGTATACATGTATAATACGTGTATACTGAGTACGAATACTAGAATAGTGAGACGAGTCTCATAACTCTCTCCTCCTTAGAAAATTTTGTCCTCGAAATTTCAGTAAGGTACGAAGTCTAGCAAGAAAACTCTGAGGACATGCAATCAAGCTGAGCAAGGGCATACGAGAATCAAGCACAATCCTAGAACAAGACAAGCATGCACAAGACAAGATCAGGGTACGAGATATACGAACAAGTATACCTCATGGGTCAAATAAATACGGGTATCGAGCATTGATATCACCCTCTCGCTCCCAAGTTGACTCGTCCGGTGAGTGATGCCCCCAAGCAACTCGGACTAACCGGATAGTCCGATTCTTGAGAATCTTCTCTCTCCGGTCTAAAATGGATACGGGCCTCTCCTCATACGAAAGGTCGGTACTAACGACCAATTTTGAATGATCCAGGACATGGCTTGAATCCGGTATATACCGATGTAATTGAGATACATGGAAAACGTTATGTATATCATGAAGCGACGACAAAAGAGCCAGACGATAAGAAACATCTTCCACTCGCTCGAGGATATTGAACGGACCAATATACCGTGGACTAAGCTTTCCTTGCACACCAAATCTGATGACTCCTCAGGTAGGCAAAATTCGAAGGAATATATGGTCGCCGATAGAGAACCCAAGAGGTCACCGATTCGAATCGACCTAATGACGCTGACGATCTTGAGCCACCTTAAGATGCTTCCGAACTTGTTTGAATACCTAAACTGTCAGGGCTATCATCTCAGGGCCAAGCAATTGCCTCTCACCAATGTCATCCCAAGCTACATGTGTCATGTCCCAGTCCCAAAATACGTAGGACTAGGAATACGTAAGCATGCCAGCCGTATGTATATAGAGACTCCAATATATGGAAACTATAACACTCACAAGTGGTATATAGTTGTCACAAGTCACATGGCATAACTAAATCTCATCCACAAAATCATAAAGAAATAAATAACCTATCAACTATATAACTGAATCAAGTATAAGATGCTTGATAAGAACAAGTAGTTGGGTGTAGACAAATCCACTACCAAACTAAAATATAAAAGTAAACATAATAAGTACATCATCTAATGATCAGAGAGGCTCGAAGGAAAGATCTCCTCGAAAGAGAATGGAGTAGCAAGTCCTGATCTGTGCTTCTGCGAATAGTCATGATCGTCTACACCTGAAAAGGGACTAGATTCTCAGAGGGACGTAACAAGATACATAGAAGTATGCCAATAAAGTACTAAAAATAAACATCCAAAGGGTCGTCTAACCGCCTATGTGAATGCACTTTGAGAACAACTTTCCAACACGTGGGCTATCTGGCTAAAATGGGATTGGCATGATTCTCTCGGAGAATCAGGGGCCTAAAAAGTATGACGTCTTTTGAACGTCAGAGGCCTCCTGTAGATAATATAGGGGTCATCATACCACGCATCTCCGGCGGAGCGTGCGGGTTACACAAGAAAAGTGCAAATGAGCCCAAATACTTTACTTGTTGTTCTTCCCACCCCATGCTCTATTCATCCCATATCCATGACACGATGACATATCTAATAACTGCCAAGGCTTCTAATTATGCAAATTCTATCAGCAGTTATCCTTATCCGTCGTACGTCTCATACGTACCGGTGGCCAGCCGAATACGCAAGTTCGTGTCCTACATGAGACTCACACTCGTGTAACAACTGTGTCACGGCCAATGAAACATAAGAATCCTCATGATAATGGGGTGGTCTCAAAAAACTAGGTTAACATGCATAATATATAATAAAGACAAGGTACGACGCCACCGTCGTTGCACTCAAGTTATTCTTGGACGCGCAGTTTATATAGCAGTTAAAATATATGAAATAAATAACATAAATAAAATGCATGCACCATATGGAATATAAATTACAGTACAATGGAAAGGTATACTTGTCTGCTCTGAAAAAGGATAAAGTCATAACTCAAGGTGTCGTCCGATCTACCCGTTACATAAATTAAACAAGTTAGGTTACAAAAGTGGGTGAATAGGTTCCTCCATTTTAATCTATTTTAATTCTGAATAAAATAATCTAAAATAGTATTTTAATCTTATTATAATATGATTTTATTGTTTAAATCCTAATTTTGGTCTAAAGAAAGTAAACTTTACGGATTTGTGATCCATAACACGCAAATCGAGGCAATCCGTTGACCAAAAAGTCAACCAACTCAAATCCTTAATTTGTGTATAGAATTCCATAGATTTTAATGCTACATGAACGCCGAAAATGACGGTTTTATAAAATCACAAGTCGGTAAAGAGTTATGGCCACAAGGGCGCACATATGACAGTTTTCGGTGGTTTCCTATTTACGTCTACTTTGCACGAATTTTATAGTAGACTAAACTTGCATGTTAAATTCTAGAAAATAATTTTATGGAAGTTTATCATGTCAAATTTTTGAAACTTCAAACGACTCATAATTCTGAGTTCGGGGTCTCCCAAAATCTCAAAAACACCAAAACGCGTCTGATTTCTGATAGCTGGCACTTTTAGAATTTTTTGAAAAAATAGGTTCAAAAATTATTAAAATAATTTATATATTAAAAAAACTAACCTTGATATGGTTGTAACAAAAAAAACTGGAGCGCGTTTGGAGTCCAGAGCTAGGAGATATCGCATTTTTAAGTCGTCATAACTACTAGAAAATGAGGCTGAATTTATGACAAATTTTGACTATTTTTGGACGAAAAAGAGAGGAGTTTGGAGAAGAAAAATATAAAAGATGAGTTTATTCCATAAATCTAATAGGTATTTATAATGGTGGAGACTACTTAATTGAATACGACTAGGATTGACTAATTTGGATATGATTAGGATCAATTTAAATAAGGATAGGATGTGCATGAAGTTGCTTTCCTAATAGGCTCCGAATTTGAATTAGTTTAAAATATAGTTTAAATTTATCTCAATAATTTATAATCTTAAATAGAATTAAAGATAATACAAATAATTTATATATAGTCTTATTAATATCTATTAACACTAAATTAGCATCTATATAATATTAAGACTTTATATATCCAAATAAATCCTCAATAATTTCAAAAATCCAAAAATCCCTTAAAATTCTAAATAAATTAAGGAAAAATATATTTAAATATTTTAACCCTAGAATAAATATTTGGTAGTAATAACATTCAAGTATGGTCTCATAATAAATCATGAAAGTCCTAAAAATTTACGTTTCATAGGTTTTAATTACACAAAAATTCAAGAAAAATCTCCAAAAATCTAAAATAGCCTAAAAATAATTCTAAATAAATATTTATATAAGTAAATATATCAAGAAATTTATTTTAACTAAGAGAATACTCTAAAGAAATTCAACATCTATAATAAATATAATAATATAAAATATACATAAAATACCTATTTTGGGTGTGTGGGTTTACAATGTGGGATCTGCACTTTCTGCCATACAGTGCCTTGAAGGGTGCTATCTGGATACTTGCCTAGAAACTATTGTTGTAGGAGAATTCGATCAAGTGCAAGTGATCCTCCCGCGAACCACCAAAGTCAAGGGTACATGATCGAAGCATATCTTCTAGAGTCTGGATCGTACATTCTGACTGACCATCTGTCTGGGGATGATAAGCTGTACTGAACTTCAGACTGGTACCCAGACTCTGTTGTAGACTCTGCAAAAAGTGAGATATGAATCTGTAATCTCTATCTGATACGATGCTGACTGACACTCCATGAAGTCTGACAATCTGACTCATGTACATCCGAGCCAACTGCTCTGTAGACTGTCCCACTCTTAAGGGAAGAAAGTGAGCAACCTTTGTAAGTTGATCCACTATTATCCAAATTGCATCTCTGCCAGCTGGGGATCTAGGAAGATCGGTCACAAAATCTATGGTGATATTGTCCCACTTCTATTCTTGAATTGGTAAAGATTGAAGAAGTCCTGCTGGTCTCTGATGCTCAGCCTTGACTTACAGACAAACCAAATATCGGGAGACAAACCGTGCTATCTCTTTCTTTATTTCATTCCACCAGAAATACTGACAAATATATCTGTACATCTTTGTTCCTCCTGGGTGAACAAAATACTGAGAACTGTGGGCTTCTGACATGATCTCTTGACGAATATCTCTACTTTGTACACAAAGACGATTACCAAATCGGAGAGTTTTATCACTGTGAATGCTTAGTTCTGTTCTACGTACTGTTTCACATTCCGCTATAAGTCGATGTAGCTTGACATCTGTAGACTGAGCTGCTCTGATCCTTTCCACTATACTGGATTGAACTTGTAAGCCAGCCATCAATACTGTGTTGCCAGACAATACTACTTCTATGTCCATATCCTGAATATCTTCTAAAATCTCTCGCTGCGCTGTGAGAAAATAAGTTCCTGCTCTTCGGCTCAAAGCATCTGCCACGACATTAGCCTTACCTGGATGATACTGAATGTCAAGATCATAGTTTGTTATCAACTCTAGCCATCTTCTGTCTTATGTTGAGATCCTTCTGAGTGAAGACGTACTTCAAACTCTTGTGATCAGTATAAATCTCTACTCGATCTCCATATAGGTAATGCCTCTAAAGTTTGAGTACAAAGACAACTGCTACTAACTCTAAGTCGTGTGTTGGATAACTCTTCTTATGGTTTTTTAGCTGTCGAGACACATTAGCTATAACCTTACCATGCTGCATAAGAACACACCCTAGTCCTTTTCCTGACGCATCGTAATATACCGTGAAACCACCTGTCACATTTAGAAGTGTAAAATTTGGTACTGTAATCAACTTCTGCTTGAGCTCCTCGAAAGAGGTTTGACATTCATCTGTCCAATCAAAGAACACATTCTTACGAGTCAATTGTGTCAAGGGTGCAAAAATTCTAGCAAAGTCTGACACAAATCTTCGATAATATCCTGCTAGTCTCAGAAAACTATGAACTTCTGCAACTGTTCGGGGAACTAGCCACGTCTCAACGACTTCTATCTTCTGGGGATCCACTTATACTCTACCGTTAGCAATAATATGTCCTAAGTGTGAAATATGATCAAGCCAGAACTCGCACTTGTTGAACTTGACATATAACTTATTTTCTCTAAGGACTTAAAGAACTGTGCGAAGATGCTGCTTGTGCTCTGCTTTACTTCGACTATAAACCAAGATATCATCGATGAACACTATCATAAACTTGTCCAAGTATGGTATAAAAATACGATTCATGAGATCCATAAATACTGCTAGTGCATTGGTTGCTCCAAAAGATATTACTAGAAACTTCCAATGTCCATATCTTGATCTGAATGCCGTCTTGGGTATATCTTGTTCTCTGACTCTGATCTGATGATATCCCGACCGCAGATCAATCTTGGAAAATACTGCTGCTCCATTAAGCTGATCGAACAAGTCATCGATCCTTGGCAAGGAATACTTGTTCTTGATGGTTACTGCGTTGAGGGTACGATAATCAACACATAATCATGACGTTCCATCCTTTTTCTTCTTCTTCTTCTTCTTCTTCTTCTTTGTGGCTCCCTAACGCGATCCACTAGTACGAATAAATTTCTTGGTTCTCAATTCTTTAATTATTCGGTACAAGACTTCCAACTCTGATGGTGCCATCCTGTAGATTCTCTCTGACATGGTGTTGTTCGTGGAAGTAGATCAATGGTAAACTCTCTCTCTCTTTCTGGTGGCATGTCTGGAAGCTCTTCTGGGAACACATCTAGAAACTCATTAACCACTCTGGGGAATTGTAATCCTTCTGCTACTGCCATTCTCATGATTGCTGACGGAGACTCCATCTCTCTTCTAGAAAATAAGAATTCTTCCACTCCGGGGATACGAAAGATAACCTTGCCATCATGGCAATCTATCGTCGCGTATCAGGTACTCAACCAATCCATGCCTAGGATGACGTCATAATCTCCCATAGGAAATGTCACGCCCCGATCTCCCGCGGGCTAAATCGACCGTTCCCGCTAGGCGAGAATTACCGCACCAGCGCTCCCGCGGAACGATCGCTTTATGATCCATCCGGGCGTGATGTCGCACGAGCGTGAGCCACGCCCATGCAAGGCCATGGTTCATTGGCTGGCGATGAGAGTTCTAAGCCAAAGAGTCGCACAGATTGTCCGAGTGCAGCGGAGTCATAAACGCATAGCGATTTGGTAACAGGTTCACTGAGTCGACAATATAGCGAAAGCATTGAAACACAAGTTGAAGTAAAGCAACTCTTTTATTGATATAAGCAAGTGTTACAGGCGGCGTATAGCCGAGATTACATGTTGCTCAAGCCTCTCTCTCTGAAACAGTAAAAGCATGCCAAGTGGCTACAATTGTGGAATAATTGTACAGGCGATGTTCAGGCGATGTTCACAACATTATGTCTTGTATATGTGCTTCAGTTCCGGACGCACCGCTGCTTCGGAGTGATCACCATGCCTTAGCACGCACGAAGGAGGCATCTACACTAAACGAGGTTCTCCCTTACCCTGCATATAAACTGGTGGATTATCAGTATATTGAATGCACTGGTGGGGAAGCTACTCTCCCGCTCGACAAATCCAAACATGTAATACAGGTTCCGTGCACCAACTATTAAGTTGTCATTCTAGTTGCCTTAGGATCAGTTTTATGCAAGATTTGAATAGCCTAACACGTGTGGCAGTGTACCGTGCAACATGAAAGAAAATACGGCGAGACTTACCAACTTTCCATTTGTCCTTTCCTGTCCAAGGCAAACATTAACAATTTAAGCACGGGCATGTATGAACATTCAGGCGATAGCATATGCAAACATGAGTATTGTTATGTTGTTCAAGTTTAAATACACAAGGTGGACATAGTCAAGGATAAGGATAACATGCAACGAGAGCATACGATGAACACACGATGCGCTGCAAGTTATCCTATCCGCACATGATGACTATGCCACAGATTTAATTATACACGATGATCACTGGCTTGATGCCATAATGGACTAGTCATGGACATGAATAGCATGCAACGAGAACGAGGCGCTCATAATAAAACACGATGCGTTGCAAGCTATCCAGTCCGCACACGATGACTACACACGAAGTCTGCCCGGATCGGATCGGTGCCAGTGCCCCAGCAATCGTCCGCAGAACTTATACCCTTGTGCACAAGTTGTCCATGATTGAACACGATTATTAATTCACACTTCATGCAGTTGAGGCAACACGAGCACACGACAAGCAGTATTGCATGATTCATTTAGCCATTGGATATGCACAGTCTCCTGGACTGAGATGAGTCCGCTCGAGGGAGACTTACAGAGATCCGAATACCTGAATGAGTCTTGCCACAGCAGTATGATCTTTTACTTGGCATGATGCAGTCCCCTGGATCGGGAACTGCCTTGGCGACCTAACGGTCCCGGATACTTGCAGGTTCATTCAAGCACGGAACGACCACGTAGTAGTCTTACGGGATTTGGATGAAAACAAGGCAACATACAAGCAGACAAGCATGCAATTGTATAAATACAACTTTCACGTTAGCTCGGGCCCGAAGGTAAGCCGATGAGTGAGATCGTTAAGGGACTTTCCCGAGCGACACATTCTATGGTAGCATGCGAGGGTCTGAACATATATAAAAGCAATATTTCATTTTCATGTTCTAGCATATATGCAATGCAAGTTGGGATTATTCCCTTAGCTAGGTGCATTGTATTCTTATTAGCATGCAGGGGGTGATTCACCAAGCGACTAGCATAAAATATCCATATTTTTATGTGTGCTGGCTAAGCAAAGACAAGTTCACCGTAGTCACCCACCTTAGCGATGATTCGCCTCGGTAGAGCGATACGTCAAGCGAGCCTCTGAAATCCTAAGCCGGATCCCTGTAGGGACAAGTCTGGATATCCTTTGCTTCTCATTTGAGGCAAAGCGGGTCGGGACAGTTGCACTTTTGCCATTTGAGTCGGCAGTCCGCTAGAACGGAACGGGGTGTTACATCCTACCCAACTTAAAAAAAGTCTCGTCCTCGAGACTTATTAAGGACAAGCAGTACGTTTCAATCAATTTTGATTTAACGATACAAGGCTGAGGCAAACCTACACAAGTCGTTGTACTTGTTTATTTGGATATTCACTTACACAAGCATCGAGATCGGCACATCGCTTAGTCTGGATCGTGCATACTTTCAAAGTGCACTTCTAGCGTGAACAGTCAACCAGCTTAGTGATAGCGAAGTCTTAGCACTCAAGTTTCACCTTTTCTTACGTCTTAGATGGTGCACAAGTTCAAGGCGTCCCTCGAATAGATGCATTCAACCAAACTTAGAGTCAGTAAAATCGGACAAGCTGCTAGCGATACTCTCAAGGGTTCACACAGGTTGGCACAAAGGCCACTCGCAGCACAATATCATACAAGCAAACATATCATATCATTCAAAACGTATTTTGAAAGTATTTAGACTTATTATTGGAATATCCCATCGAGGCATTGAGAGGGAGTGTGCACATAACTCACGAATGAGCTTTCGAAACAGAGATATTCGAAATAAAATCCAAAGGCGTAGAAGCCAGGCTCTGATACCAACATGTCACGCCCCGATCTCCCGCGGGCTAAATTGACCGTTCCCCCTAGGCGAGAATCACCGCGCCAGTGCTCCCACGGAACGATTGCTTTATGACCCATCCGGACATGATGCCGTACGAGCGTGAGCTACGTCCGTGCAAGGCCGTAGATCATTGGCTGGCGGTGAGAGTTCTAAGCCACTGAGTCTCACAGATTGTCCGAGTGCAGCGGAGTCATAAACGCATAGCGATTTGGTAACAGGTTCACTGAGTCGACAATATAGCGAAAGCATTGAAATACAAGTTGAAGTAAAGCAACTCTTTTATTGATATAAGCAAGTGTTATAGGCGGCGTATAGCCAAGATTACAAGTTGCTCAAGCCTCTCTCTCTGAAACAGTAAAAGCGTGCCAAGTGGCTACAATTGTGGAATAATTGTACAGGCGATGTTAACAACATTATGTCTTATATATGTGCTTCAGTTCTGGACGCACCGCTGCTTCGGAGTGATCACCACGCCTTAGCACGCACGAAGGAGGCATCCGCACTGAACGAGGTTCTCCCGCACCCTGCATACAAACTAGTGGATTATCAGTACATTGAATGCACTGGTGGGGAAGCTACTCGCCCGCTCGACAAATCCAAACACGTAATACAGGTTCCGTGTACCAACTATTAAGTTGTCATTCTAGTTGCCTTAGGATCAGTTTTATGCAAGATTTGAATAGCCTAACACGTGTGGCAGTGCACCGTGCAACATGAGAGAAAACACGGCGAGACTTACCAACTTACCATTTGTCCTTCCCTGTCCAAGGCAAACATTAACAATTTAAGCACGGGCATGTATGAACATTCAGGCGATAGCATATGCAAACATGAGTATTGTTATGTTGTTTAAGTTTAAATACACGAGGTGGACATAGTCAAGCATAAGGATAACATGCAACGAGAGCACACGATGAACACACGATGCGCTGCAAGTTATCCCATCCGCACACGATGACTATGCCTGTAAAACCCCCTTCCTAGAAAATCGTATATACCCATTTATTTATTAATTATTAATTAAATTGTAGTAATTAGGTCTAAATAGAAGAAATAGATTTTTAATAATTTTTATGTTAGGTGCTCGGGCACTTAGAGGACTTGTGGGACCATCAGGAATTTTTCGGAATTTATTCCATGTAGGAGACCCCTTGAGCATTTGCTAGCCTAACGATGTGCAATACCCTACTATATAAATTTTCTTATGTGTGAATATATATATATATATATATATATATATATATATATATATATATACAAATATATATATGTGTATATATATATTTGAAAAGAAAGAAAGGAAAAGAAAATATTAAATAAGAATTTAATGATAATTATAATAATAATAATAATAGAATAATACTATTACAACTTAGATTACTTAAGCCTCCTTTGCTAACCCTTCAGCCGATTCTTGCTGTGAATACCTTTAGCAAAAAAATTTGCTTGCATTGACCACCTTTGGCAAACCAATTTCACCCGCCCCATTTACTTCAGTGGATTGCCGACCCTTTGCACGCGGACCCGTCCACTTCCCCCTCTCTCTTAATATATAATATATATATATATATATATATATATATATATATATATATATATATATATATATATATATATATATATTCTTATCCCAAAAATCCTAACTTAAATTTCCAGACTTCCTCTTCCCATCTAGAGCCGTCACCGCAGCCAGAGAAGCCCCGTCAAGCCATCCAACCATCCCGTCGACGCCGACCTCGCATCCTGCAGTTTCCCACTCGAGGCACCTTCGCTCCGGCGCGATTTTCCGTTGACTCGCTCGACCAAACGCTGTTCCGTTTTCATAGGTATGATCATCCCTTAACCCTCTCCAATATTCGTTTTATAGCCAACCTCGGAAAACGTGTGCCCCTAGGTGTAAATCAGCATCCAAAATGGACGGACAGACAGAATTCTGGAATCGCAGAATTCCAGAATGACCACCCGTATTGCCGAGTTCGTATCTCCCACCACAGAGATCCGAACTCGGTGATTCTTTTTGATACCTGTAGAATACCTGACCTAGTTTAATTTCTGTTAAATAACCCTGTGCTATTAGTCGCTGTGGACATAGTTATATTCGTCACAAAACTGTGCACACCCACTTTTTCCGGTTTTCCAAAAGTTGGAAAATGGAGCGCGTCCCGCCAAACGGGACCGCCCCCCCGTGTGCCAAGTGTACCCAATGGTGCACGCAGCATAACCGAACACGTGAAAATTCGTGGGGACTGATTCGGACGCGTGTGCGCGCCGGAATCAGGCCGTATCCCCAGACACATTTCGTGTCGCAACTTTTGTGGAACTCGCACATATTTTGTGCACGCTTGTCAGATTGTGACGAAACTTGCGCCACTGGACTCGTGGTAACGCGCTGGTCCTGTGACCCAAATTTCACGCGATTCCGAGACGGTTGACCAAATCGCCAATTGGCGGGCCCCATAGTTGACTTTTTGGACCAAATTTTGTTCGGCTCATCGGAATCCACATTTGGACATACCGTTGGGTTCGTATTGACATTTAGAGTTGTTTGACCTATAGTTTGTCCCATTTAGAGACTGTTACTCTTGGCATGCTTTTCGGTGCAAAGTGGGCCACACGTGGACCCCACTTTTACCCAAAATTACCGTTTTGCCCCTGTGTCCAAATTGGACGAAAGGGATGTGCTTTTTAGCTATTTTGCTTATTCTGAAAATGTTGGTGATGTTTATTTCAGCATCCGGAGACGTTTGTTCGGAGTCCTTAGTTCCAGGTTTAGTGTCCTTGACATTTGGGCGCGTACACTTTACAGATTCCTTGCCAGGCAAGTATACCTTGCCATTGTACTATTTTTATATTTCATATGAGACATGCATGTTTATTTTTTGTTTATTTAGTTCATTTATTTTAACTGCTATATAAACTGCGCGTCCAAGGAAACTTGGGTGCAACGACGGTGTCGTCGTACTATGTTTTTATTTATGTATATGCATTGGACCTACTTTATGAGGCTACCCCATTTTCATGAGACATTTATGTTTTATTGGCCATGACACTATTCTTACACGAGTGTGAGTCACATGTAGGACACGGACTTGCGTACTCGGCTGGCCCCCGGTACGTATAGGTCGTGCGACGGATAGGGATAACTGCCAATAGAAACTTTGCATGCTAGTAGACCTGGCGGTTATTAGAGGTTTATCGTGTCATGGACATGACATGCTTAGAGCATTGGGTGGGGAGAACAACAAGTACCGCATTTGAGCTCCTTTGCACTTTTATCTATTGTGCGCCCTGATTCTCCGCCGGAGATACGGGTGGTGATGACCACTATATATTATATTATTATCAGGCGGGCCTCCGACGTTCGAAAGTCGTCGTGCCTTTGTAGGCCCCTGGATCTCCAATAGAGAACCATGCCAAATCCCAGTTTTCAGCCAGATAGCTCACTTGTGGGAAAAGGTGTTCTTAACTGCATTCACTTAGATGGTTAGGCGACCCCAATGGATTTTTATTTTCAGTACTTTATTGGCATGTGCTTTTTGTATCTTGTTACGTCCCTCTGAGGACCTGGTCCCTTCCAGATATAGGTGAGCAGGAGTATCCGCAGGAGTATGGACCTGGACCTGATGCTACCTATTAGCCTGAGGAGATCTTACCTTCTGATTATATGTGATTCATTGCAGCTGTTTAGAGATTTTAGTTGCTATTCGTTTCTAGACATTTATTCTTATATTAGAGTTTATTCTCTTCTCTCTTTAGTAGTTTATTATAGTCAATTTGCAGTGGATTTGTCTCCACCCGACTATTGTACTTTGAGATTACTATTTGAGACTACTTCTTTGATATTCAGTTATTGATTTCCTTTATTCTATCATTTGTGCTGTGGATGAGATATAGAACTGCGTGTGACTTGTTGTGACATATATTTACCACTGTGGATTGGATATTCATGTACAGCGTACGTGTGTATATGGTTTTCATATATTGGAGTTCGTATACATACGGCTGGCGTGTTACGTATTTCTAGTCCTACGTATTTGGGACTGGGGCGTGACAATGCCACAGGTTTAATTGCACACGATGATCACTGGCTTGATGCCATAATGGACTAGTCATGGACATGAATAGCATGCAACGAGAACACGAGGATCTCATAATAAAATACGATGCGTTGCAAGCTATCTAGTCCGCACACGATGACTACACACGAAGTCTGCCCGGATCGGATCGGTGCCAGTGCCCCAGCAACCGTCCGCAGAACTTATACCCTTGTGCACAAGTTGTCCATGATCGAACACGATTATTAATTCACACTTTATGCAGTTGAGGCAACACGAGCACACGACAAGCAGTATTGCATGATTCATTTAGCCATTGGATATGCACAGTCTCCCGGACTGAGATGAGTCCGCTCGAGGGAGACTTGCAGAGATCTGAATACCTGAATGAGTCTTGCCACAGGAGTATGATTCTTTTACTTGGCATGATGCAGTCCCCTGGATCGGGAACTGCCTTGGCGACCTAACGGTCCCGGATACTTGCAGGTTCATTCAGGCACGGAACGACCACGTAGTAGTCTTCCGAGATTTGGATAAAAATAAGGCAACATACAAGCAGACAAGCATGCAATTGTATAAATACAACTTTCACGTTAGCTCGGGCCCGAAGGTAAGCCGAGGAGTGAGATCGTTAAGGGACTTTCCCGAGCGATACGTTCTAGGGTAGCATGCAAGGGTCTGAACATATATAAAAGCAATGTTTCATTTCCATGTTCTAGCATATATGCAATACAAGTTGGGATTATACCCTTAGCTAGGTGTGTTGTATTCTTATTAGCATGCAGGGGTGATTCACCTACCGACTAGCATGAAATATCCATGTTTTTTATGTGTGCTGGCTAAGCAAAGACAAGTTTACCGTAGCCACCCACCTTAGCGATGATTCGCCTCGGTAGAGCGATACGTCAAGCGAGCCTCTGAAAGCCTAAGACGGATCCCTGTAGGGACAAGTCTGGATATCCTTTACTTCTTATTTGAGGCAAAGCGGGTCGGAACAGTTGCACTTTTGCCGTTTGAGTCGGCAGTCCGCTAGAACGGAACGGGGTATTACAGGAAACTCAATCAGTATAGCAAAAAAACTCTCCCACACACTATAACCTGACACGAGATATAAACTCTATCTACTCCCACGATACCATTACTAGTAAGTGTATTGAGTCTTACTGATAATGATTTGGGTTTTAATCCAACTCGTATCACAAATCATGTAGACATAAAGGAATATGATCCACCAGAATCAAACAATACTGAAGATGAATAAGAGTTGACGAGAATGGTACCTGCCACCACCTCACCTGAAGCTAACTTCTCCTCCACGGTGAGTACCATATCCTGGCCTAGTCCTCTCGGAGATGGCCCTCGCTGCTGCGGACCTCCTTGCCTGGCTTGTACTTGATCTTGGGCCTGCGGATACTCTGAGGCCTCTGCTGCTGGAATACTTGAGATTGGGTCGGCAAAGGACTTTGACCCTGGTATGGATGAATAGGTGCTGGAGCCCTATACCGGGGTCCTACCGGGGAGGATGATGATGAACTAGCTCTGTGTGGACAAGAACCCACTCTGTAGCTTGGTGCTCCACAGGCTAAGCACAACCCTTGTGCTTTGTCGCACTCTGATAAAACGTGATCTAGTTTTCCATAATAAGAATATCACATTGAAGGAGATGTCCTCTGCTGTTGAGGATGTGTCAGAGCTGGTCGCTGAAACGATGCTACCGAAGTTTTCCTGGTCGGGGTTCCAATAATTAAAGCTCTCACTGCTTGAGCTGGTGCTGAAGACTGGGGGTAAGAACCGCCTAAAGTATGGTCCTCTTACGACCTCCTGTCTTATCCACTATTCTCTGGAAGCTATACTCATACCTCCTTGCTGCTCTTAACACAACATCAAAAGTCTGGAACTCGTGCTGTTCCACTGCCAATATGATCTCCAGGTGAAGCCCCTGCTGGAACCTCCTTGCTCCGTCTAATTCAGTCGCTACCAAGGTGGGAGCAAACCGACGAAGTCTGCAAAAGTCTACCGTATAGCTGTCGACATTCCTGTCCATCTTCTTTAAGTTATTAAATCTCTTTTGCAGATCATAATGCGACACTGCATCAAAGTATATGATCTGAAATCTTTTACTGAATACGGCCCAGGGGACGGGTACTGTTAGTAAAATCACCTATGCTATGCACCAATCTTGGGCTAAATCTAATAATTGTAACCGAACCACCGAGACTTGCTATTTAGCCGAAACTTAGAAAGCCTCTAGAATAGCCTCAGTGTCCTGAAGCCAAGCGTCTGATACAATCGCATCCTCGGTGCCATAGAAATACGAGGGTTGGAGGCGCTTGAAGTTGCTTGCCGAGTTGTTGGCACGATGTCCGCCTCTTTCCAAAGCCCTTTGTACTGACTAAATGAGTACGTCCTCTCGATGTCCTTGAGATACCAATAATTTCCAAAGGATACCAATAAGCACACTGTTGTCCCTTCCTGCATCAGGTACTGGTTGCACATGAGGTACTGACTGGATCTGAGGTTCCTCACCTTGAGCTGTTCTAAACCCGACCCCAAAATGTTGAGACTGAACCTCAAGGGTTTTCTAGGCATCAGGATGTTGTCCTGCTACTGGAGGAACTCTAGCTGGATGATCAGAAGGACCAGGAACAATGTTCCTGAAAGATAAAGGACACAAGGATCATCAAAGGGACAAATATGATTGATCGAGGATCAAAGTAGATGTTGAATCAAGATTTCAGGAATATAAATTTGACACTGGAGGAGATCAAGGAGTGTCTTGATTGAGACATCTAAAACACATTGGTAACCCCCCCCACTTCTGAATTTTCAAACCTGCATGGGCCACCACTTAAACCGTGTCATGCCCCAGAACCAGAATACTGAAGAGCGAGGACAGACAAAACCAACTACGTATACCAGAGTACTCCATACCCCGAGATACGGTCACGGCTTTCTAGACATGTGAGGGTTTACTCTACAATCCATCAGGCAATCCTGGGTTAAGAATCCTAAGTGTCTCAATCTCAAGCAAACAACGTGTTTACAAGATATATGATCACCAACATATAATAATAAGACGTCCCAAACTATACATACCCAGATGATCATGAAGCTAGTACCAAAATAAAGAACTACCCGGAGTACAATATTACATAATCAGCTCTAGCCATAGTCTAGAATATACTTTACATGTAAGCCCGCAGGCTAGAATGTCAAGTCCCAAAATATGAGCTAAATACGTGCTCGCTCGCTAAACGCCTTAAAAGAATAATGTACAAGATCAAGTGGGTGAGGAAGAAGAAACTCACTCATGTCCTCTGGTGCTCCTTATGTTCACCATCTTGAGGTGGGAAGTACGGAAGATCATGCGGTCTTGCTCCAAAATTTGGCCATACAAAACCAGTGGGGCCAGATCCCAAAACGGTAAGTTCCATAGTGGAGCCAATCTTGGAACTAAAACTAGGCAGACAAATCAATAAGAAATATCACAAGGAATAGTTTAATTAAGTGCAATGGATAAAATAACAGTTAAGCAATTCATGAGTAATTAAACAAGGGCATCTATAATCAGTACTCCGGTTACCACTTTTGGATCATGTGTTAATGAAATCAAGACATGACTAGACTAGAATGAAAATCAAGCGATCACGGCCAATCATGCCTTACGGCTTGCTATCATTAGCTAACTAGGATTATTAGAGTCCTAGTTACTAACACATGTAATTTAAGATTCTTTACAGCCACATGCCCTACAAACTATCCGGGTTATCCAGACGAATAGGTACATAGTATAGATTTATTAGGTATAATTATTTCTTATCTTTTCTGGTAGTGCAACACTCATCGGTGTGCTAGAAGTGTGTCCCTTACGACGGAGAGCTCCAAATCCATCAGGTGTCGCTGGGATACCGGGATTGCATGTAGCCATAAAATCTCTCTGGATACTTTTCTAGATTGTTATTCTAGTTATTAGCATAGACAATTATCAAGGATTTTCGATCGTGTTGCTCAGGAATCTACCTAAGACATGATGCAAGACAGAACAGTAACTTGACGGGTACAATCAAAATCAACTACGGGGATATATGTCATGCAATAAAGGTGCTACTAATATCCTTGATCAGGACTACAAGAATTCTTTAATCATGAGTGCGCTACGTCGAGCCACTATCAGGAGTATCAGGGTTATCGGTATATGATCAAGATTATCAGTATTATAAATTCCATGTCAAGATTCAGGAGTTTATTTATAATGTACAATCACTACATCATGTCATAAAATCAAGATCAATATTAAGAATGTCATGTTCAGGAAATATCCAGGATTAACTA
The DNA here is from genome assembly GCA_036927795.1 of Iris macrosiphon. NCBI lineage: Eukaryota > Viridiplantae > Streptophyta > Magnoliopsida > Asparagales > Iridaceae > Iris > Iris macrosiphon. The sequence continues at coordinate 243,719,931 of JAYESA010000004.1, read as the reverse complement.
AATTAAAGGGATAAAAGAGAACTAGAGAATCATCAAGAGTTAAGCATGTTAAAGAGAATACTGGCATACAGGTACATAAATTAACAATTTAGGGTTGGCGCATAAAATCATGCAAGAATATAACATCCGCGCACAATGGGTCAAAAATCACCATTGGCGCACAAACGGGTATTGGCGCACAAATCACTAATCCGGATAATTCTGGCAGACTTTGATACAAAAGTGCTCCGTGCAAAAGGTGGCACACGATCATACTAAAGCGCACTCAAGGATCTTGGCGCACAATGATAGAAGTGTGCGAACCAGGAGCTTGGGGCATAAATCTATCATTGATGCACAAATAAAAGTACCCAAGCTATGAACTTGGTGCACTTTAAACAAGTATGCGAGTAGTGAGGTTTGACGCATAAACAAGCGCATGAAGGTCTACTAAAAAATTAACACAAGTCTCAAAGTATGTCACAACAGTTGAGACGACCCTGCAGTCGAGAACACAATTCTCGAGAATGGTCAGAAGTTTTTTTTCGTCATTAAGTAATTATGAAGGGCTACAAAGTGCGTCATCTATGGAGAATGCCACATAGTATGCCACATAGCAAAGTGTGCCATTCTCTATAAGGGACAAAGTGCGCCGGTAAGAAAATTCACCAAATTGTGCCAACTCTACAATATCTACAAAGTGCGTCAACTTAGCTTTTTATGTAGTGGCGTACTTTCTTGATGACTTGCAGACCCATTCAAAAGTTTGCCAAGTAGGATTGGCATACTTTTGAAGGAATTTCTATAGTACAAAATGTACGTAGGAGTAAAAAAGTGTGCCAAGAGTACTTAACATATCATGCACACTTTCTAAGGAATTTGTGAAACACACACAAGTGCGTCACTGGAACTTCGCTTATTCGACAAGGGTTTCTTGCATACTTTTTGTATACATTCTCAAGCCAACTTTGTATTCCCCGACTTGCTGTTCTCGGGCTCCATGAGCAATCCAATCCAAAAAAAATAAAACCATCCATGAGACAAGTTCTAAGAGTTACCCAAGAATAAAATCGATCAAATGATAAAAATAAGCTATACTAAGAATCAAAGCAAGATCCAAGGTTGTTCCTTCGGTTAGCGTTGCCTACGGTCAAGTTCTAGCCTAATACCAACACTACCAAGGTCACTCACGACCAAGGCCAAGCTCGACTGCGGTTCTCAGCTGGAAAAGAAATAAAGAAGGAAAGAGAAATGAAAGGAAATAAAAGTGAAGGAAAAAGAATGTGATTGCTTATATAGCCAAGGGATTGATGGTAGGCCATTGGATCATAATACATGTCTCTCACCCGGGTTATCACAGCCACCCCCAAGAAAACCAAAGGACCAACGGTCCAAAGCATGCAACTTACGAAAACTTACAAAAACAACCTTAATAATGCACGACTGATATAAAGCAAGATATAAGCAATTAAACAATAAATTAGCTATACATATATAATACGCGTATACCGGGTATGAATACTAGAATAGTGAGACAAGTTTTACACAGTGTCTACTTTTTTCAAAGGAGTCAAGTACCCCTAAGGCTCTTTCTAGCACTCCTAGTGCTTATTTCAAAAACTCCAAATCTTATCTCATTTGTGACTTCTGTCCTATTAGTTTGTGCAACTTCACCAATAAGTTGATCTCAAAATTGATTGCTAACAGAATTGCAATTATTCTCCCTAAGATCGTCTCTAAGGAACAAAGTGGCTTTGTAGGGACATTAGTGACAATATTCTTCTCACACAAGAACTCGTTGGTGGCATGGGTTTCCCTAACCGCAATTGCAACATAGCTATCAAGGTCGACATGGAGAAAGCCTATAACAGTTTGGATTGACAACTTCTTATTTGGGTCCTTCACAGATTCAGATTTTCTAAAATTTGGATCGATATCCTCTTGCGGTCGGTAAGCAACTCTTGGTTCTAGCCTATCATCAAAGGGGTATCTTCTGGGTTTATTAAATCTTACCGTGGGGTTCGTCAAGGATGTCGGCTTTCTCCCACTCTTTTCTTTATTGTGGCGAAAGTTCTCAGCCATAATCTGATCAAGTTAGGAGAAAGCCCGAGTTTAAACCGCTTTTGTACTACCAGATAAGCTTATATTTTCATCGGGAGACAAGCGTACCATTTGACGCATTGGAAACATTTTACAGAGGTACAGAGGGTGTCGGGCTAGAAGGTCAACAAGGATAAAAGCTGTATATTCGTCCATGAGTGTTCCTATCCCTTCATTTAGTCAGGAGCTAGCTTTCTTCTATGGGTTTGTGGTGAGGAACCCGTTATCCTTTGCCTGGGATGTCCCTTGGGTTGTGGGTAGCAGAATTTATCAATATTCGAACCTCTTATTAGAAAAGTGCAAAAAAAGCTGGAGAGTTGGCACAACAATCTTCTTTTACATGGTGGTAAACTCATATTGCTAAGGCATGTTCTATACCTATTTACACTCTAGCTTCATGTAGTCCTCAAAATCAAGTGCTTGGTATCCTTGAGAAACTCTTCAACATCTTTCCATGGGGATAAACTCATCGCTCTATGAAGACGATGGCTAGTTGGAAGACTATCGCTCATCCCACAGAGGAAGGTGGCCTTGGTGTGCGGAGTCTGAAGGATGTGGTGAATGCCTTATCCGTAAAATTATGGTAAAAATTGCGCACTAATACCTCTCTATGGACAAGCTATATGAGGGTGCGGTACTTCCCGTTTACCCATCCATCGTTAGCTATCAATAACAATTGTGCCTCCCACGTTTGGCATAGGCTTCTTCAGGGCTAGGACTTGGGTGAGTGGTTCATTAGGCTCGTGCTTGGCAACGGGGATTCAAGCGTCTTCCATGGGAATTGGTAACTATGTGCCTTGACCATAACATCTTGTCGGATATCTTCACTCGGCACACAGAGACGACTCCCAAATCTAATTGTCCCATTCTCATGAATCCTTAACTCCTTCTGAAGACCAGACTCACACTCTGATCATAGTATCTGAATTTGTAGGTCCTTCACTGTGCTACCTTGATCCTCTCGACCAAGGTGGACTAAATCTACAAACTGGGTAAAATATCAATATCCTGTAGAAGAACCACCTCGATACCCATCTCCTGAAGATCCTCCAAAATCTGCCTTTGAGTTGTTAAGACAAATGAGCTCGAAGCATCTGCTACCATATTTACCTTGCTTGGATGGTATTGAAGCTCAACATCATAATCCTTCTGCAACTCTAACTACCTCCTCTGTCGTATGTTCAAGTCCTTCTGGGTGAACACATACTTTAGGCTTTGTGATCGTTATAAATCTCCATACGATCACCATAAAAATAAAACCTCCACAACTTGAGCGCAAACACCACTGATGCTAACTCCAAATAACGTGTTAGATAGTTCTTCTCATGATCTTGAAGCTGTCGAGACACATAAGCTATCACCTTCCCTTGCTACATCAATACACATCTGAGTTCCTTTCCGGACACATCATAATATACAATGAACCCTCCCGGTTCCATTAGAAGTGTCATAATCAATGGTAAAATTAATCTCCTCTTCAACTCTGCAAAAAAGGCATAACACTTTCCTGACCAATCAAAGTCAACATCCTTACGCATCAAACACGTCAAGGGTGTTGACATCCTAGCAAAATCTGGTACAAACCACCGGTAGTATCCTACCAACCTAAGGAAACTATGCACATCTTCTACTGTCCTTGGAACTTGTCAACTTTTTACGGTCTCAACCTTCTTCGGATCTACAGATACTCCTGACCCGGATATGATATGCCCTAAGAATGAAATATAATCCAGCCAGAACTTGCACTTGATAAGCTTTGTATATAGCTGATGCTCCCTCAAGACCTACAACACCTTGTGGAGATTGTCCTCATGCTTCACCTTACTGCTGGAATAGACAAGGGTGTCGTCTATGAATACCACCACAAAATGATCCAAATAGGAGATAAAGATGAGGTTCATCAAGTCCTGGTTAGCCCAAACGGCATCAACAAGAACTCTCAATGCCCACACCGCGATCTAAATGATGTCTTGGATATGTCCTGCTCTTGAACGCTCATATGGTGATATCCAGACCTAAGATCAATCTTGTAGAAAACTCTTGCTCCACTCATCTTATCAAACAAGTCATTAATCCTTGGTAAATGATACTTGTTCTTGATAGTCACCACATCCAACTGCCTATAATCAATTCATAATCGTGATAAACCATCCTTCTTGCCAATAAATATTATTGGTGCTCCCCAAGGAGATCCACTAGGTCTAAAGAATTCTCTCGCCTTTGCTGCTCAATATGCTGATACAGTTTATCCAACTCTGATTGGGACATCCTGTAGACTATGCTAAAAATTAGTGCTACTCCTGGTATCAACTCAATACAAAACTCTACATCTCTTCCCTATATATATATATATATATATATATATATATATATATATATATATATATATATATATATATATAAATATAATACAAGCATTGTATCGATACATCCCATACAATTGCATTATAAAATAGTGAAAGTACAAGAAAGTCCTTCTAATCTGAGCCATTGCATCAACAATCAATGGTTCAAATTTTGCTTGTATCGATAGAAAATTTGTATTTAAGAATTTTTCTGTACTATATATATATATATATATATATATATATATATATATATATATATATATATATATATGCCTCAATAATTAAAATAAAAATTTAAATAAAAAGAGAAAAAAATTGTAGCATTGACCATATGAGAAAGGCTACGTCAAGGGATACAGTACCAAGCACAACATACTAAAGTTTTTCTTCTCGCATCTGCAACAACAACTGCAAAAGGGTGATGTCAAGAAGATCCGATCCCAGGACAACTTGGATGACATATTTAAAATGACTCTATCCATGTTCTTGAAGATTGTTCATGGCATTGGATTGTGTACGCTTTCAACACTACAATGCTCATGATTTGGAATAATGTCAAAATCAGATAGAGTATCCAGAAGTATACTCACTTGACCTTGATGTATTATTTTCCCTAACTTAGGAATATTTTTTTCACTTAATTTTTGGCACAATAATAATATTTTTAACGAGATATCCGCATTAGGATGGTCATACCTTAGATATTTATATCCATAATTAATATCAACTAACTTTGTTTTTTTCCTTCAATTATGATTTTTTTATTTAGATTTTCTGAATAAAGGATTTGATGAGGTCCATCTACATCTGTATATATATCCACATAAATTTGTGTCGTGTTACTTGTAGACTGATGTTGGTCATTCCTAAAGACAGATGTTGATAATTCCCGAAGGCTGACGATGATTTCTTGTACTTTTTGTATATTTAATTATGCTAACTCAAGGGAAGAGTATTGCAGTATATGTAACTATTGCGGGCAACCTTTATTGACAAATTGATTGAGGACAATCAAAATGGCATTCAAGCCGCAGATTGTTAACTGCCATTCATGACATTGTATATATTGCTAACAACAATACGTTGATGGGGTTGCTTGCTGATTTTAATTTTCTCCCTCTCTTTCCTCCTTTCTCCTAGTTCCTAAGAACCTATTTCCTAGTACAACAATAGGAAAAAACTATTTTGTCCCCAAAAGTGGCCTTTGGTTTTGGCCCATCCATCACGTGGCCGAATTCCATTGCCTTACCCTATTTGTTCGAACCTGCCACCGGTTGATCCGCCAATGGAACAAAAATACATGGCGGATGGACCAAAATCGCAGGACACCTCTGTGGGCAACGTAACAACATTGACAACAATAATCACATTTTTTAAAGTGATACTCGTTCGGAAATTAAAATCACCGTAGTGAATAGTTCAATATATTTGAAACTGAAAGATGGAGCTATATATAGTTCACGAAATCAAAATGTACTACAGAATTGTAATCGATCCTTTATTCTATTTTGTGAAGCCATATATTGATACTTGATATCACCTTAACAGTTAATACTCAGTTATGCTAAACTCCCAAACCTTGCTCACACTCAGTCTACCTACTGCAACTGGGAACACCTATTCTCCCCCCTCACACATACTGATACAATTGGTATCAGTCCCTCTCATAGCTGCTAATGACCCACAACAGTGCACAAGTGTGCACTGCTGTAAGCCCGATACCACAATACAAGAATCAACATCCTACCCTTGAACATGATTGCACACATACCTGTTCAGAGCAGGTAAATTTCCCTTCTTATCTCCAAACTCTGATACCAAGTTCACCTTCTCCCATACTCCTACCTGATTGCCAATACTGCACACTGAACCTGATGCACAATGCATCAAGTTGCATGCACACAGGTGAGCCCGATCCCCCATCCTAGCTATTAGCCCGAGCAGTAGTGTACTGCCATCTCTTGCCTGATTTCCCTCCTTCCATGCTACATCACCACTAACGACACACACACACACACACACACACACACATACACACACACACACACACACACACACAAGAATACTATACTCCCACTATCAAAACACATGTACGCTAAACCTGACATATTGTACTATACTTCCCAATCTCTGATACCCTCTCCACATTCCTTACTTACACACTCACTAGAGTACACACAACAAGATCCCACCCTAGCTATAAAGGCTCACTGCAACTTGCAGTGCTTACACCTCATACTGCACACTGATCTAAGACTCCCCCCATGCTTGGACACATGCCTAACTCCAACTGTCTTGCACATCAAACCCTCACTAGGACATTATTCCATAGTAATAATATTTTACCCCAGAGCCACTGCAAAACTGTAGTACATGCCATACATGAGCTGGGCACACCCCTTACCCTGCTGCTACTGACTGAAACACACCACAAAACTATATACCTACCTCCATGACATACCTCAATTGGTACACCACTCTAATAACTCAATACTAACCACACTCTAACCAATACACCACCACATGGCCAAATGACAAACACTTGGGGTGCACCATTGGTACACACTCAAATATTCTACCAAGATACTTCCCCAAACACTATGATACACTACTCAAAAGCCCATGAAATATTAAACACATATAATATCATATCATATCTAGATAACTAGTATATACATATAAATCTATTATTTAGTGAAGAGTGACACTAATTAGGCAAAACTCCCAAATTTGAGGCACAAAATAACATCCCACAAGAAAAAATCATAGCTCTAGATAAATGAGGGCTTCTAGCACCTAGATCTAGCCATAAAAATCAATTTCCACCTATGGGAGGATTTTTATAGGTCCAATGGGTGTTCTTAACCATAAATAGAGTGAAAAATAGAAAATTACCTAGGTTTTGAGTGACCTCCTTGAAGAACTCCGAATTTAGACACAAAAAGATAAACCAGACACGATTCTCAATACTTGTACTCCTCTTCAAGCTTCCTCTAGCAATGATAAGCTCTTTAGCCTCATTGGGAAATAAAAATGAGAGGGATGAGATTTGGAATGGATTGATTATGGTTTGCCTCTAATTTTGGAGATAAACTAATTAAGAATAAAATGGAGGTTATTCATGAATGAAGATGCTTATATAGGCTTCCTCTTAGGGTTAGGGTTAGGGTTAGGGTTAGGTTGAGGAATGTTTGAATTGACATAAAGGCCCCTCTCATTCTTTCATGAATATGATCTAATTAAACCATAGGATGTAGTATTCTATTCTTAAGTCTAAATATGTTTAATAGTCTTAATCTAGTCATGACTAATTAATGACTCAAGTCAAATAGTCTAAACTTAATACAAACTCATTCTCTTAAACTAATGATTCAAACCATGACTAACTAATTAATTGTATCAATGGGTCAAGTCAAGTCTAGTTAGGTCCACTAATGTCATGCCTAATTAGAATAGTCTAATCAACTAACCAATAATAATATTATTTACAATATACATATCATACATATTATATATATTAAACAAAATATAAACAAATTATTTATAATAATATAAAATTTCAAAAATGCTCCTATTCTAGAGACGGGGTAGTTACACAAAGTGCGTCGTCTCTGGAGAATGCCACATAGTGCGCCATATAGCAAAGTGCGCCATTCTCCAGAAGGGACCGTGCGCCGGTAAGGAAAGTTCACCAAAGTTTGTCAACTCTGCAATATCTGCAAAGTGTGCCAACTTGGCTTTTTAAGCAGTGTCATACATTCTTGATGACTTGCAGACCCATTCAAACGTGCGCCAAGTAGGATTGGCATACTTTTGGAGGAATTTTCATAGTACAAAACGTACGTAGGAGTAGAGAAGTACGCCAAAAGTACTTAACATATCTTGGCGCACACTCTAAGAAATTTGTAAAACACACACAAGTGCGGTCACTGGAACTTCGCTTATGTGACAAGGATTTCTTGCGTACTTTTTATATACATTCTCAGGCTAACTTTGTATTCTCTGACTTGTTGTTCTCGGGCTCCATGAGCAATCCAATCCAAGAAAAATAAAACCATCCATGAGACAAGTTTTAAGAGTTACCTAAGAATAAAACCAATCAAATGATAAAAATAAGCTATACTAAGAATCAAAACAAGATCCAAGGTTGTTTCTTCGGTTGGCAGGATGTACTTGCCTACGGTCAAGTTCTAGCCTAATACCAACACTACCAAGGTCACCCACGACTATGGCCAAACTCGGTTGCTGCTCTCTGCTTGGGAAGAGATAAAGAAGGAAAAAGAAATAAAAGGAAAGAAAAGTAAAGGAAAGGGAATGAGATTGCTTATATAGCAAAGGGATTGATAATAGGCCATTAGATCATAATACATGCCTCTCACCCGGGTCCATCACAGCCACCCCCAAGAAAACCAAGGGACCAATGGTCCAAAGCATACAACTATGAAAAATTTACAAAAATAACATTGCACGAATGGCATAAAGCAAGAAGTAAGCAATTAAATAATAAATGAGCTATATGTATAATACGCGTATACCCGGTACGAATACTAGAATAGTGAGACGAGTCTCAAACAATGACTTCTTTTTTCAAAGGAGTCGAGCACCCCTAAGGCTCTTTCTAGAACTCCTAATGCTTATTTCATAAACTCTGAATCCCATCTCATTTGTGAACTTCTGTCCTATTAGTTTGTGCAACTTCACCAATAAGTTGATCTCAAAATTGATTGCTAACAGAATGGCAATTCTTCTCCCTAAGATCGTCTCTCAGGAACAAAGTGGCTTTGTAGGGACATTAGTGACAATATTCTTCTCGCACAAGAACTCGTTGGTGGCATGGGTTTCCCTAACCGCAATGACAACATAGCTATTAAGGTCGACAAGGAGAAAGCCTATGACAGTTTGGACTGCCAACTGCTTATTTGGGTCCTTCACAGATTTAGATTTTCTAAAATTTGGATCGATATCCTCTGGCGGTCGGTAAGCAACTCTTGGTTCTCGCCTATCATCAATGGGGTATCTTCTGGGTTTATTAAATCTTATCGCAGAGTTCGTCAATGATGTCCTCTTTCTCCCACTCTTTTCATTATTGTGGCTGAAGTTCTCAGCCATAATATGATCAAGTTGGTAGAAAGCTCGAGTTTCAACCGCTTTCGTACTACCATATTTGCTTATATTTTCATCGGGAGACAAGCGTACCGTTCGATGCATTGGAAACATTTTATAGAGGTACAGAGGGTGTCGGGATAGAAGGTCAACAAGGATAAAATCTGTATATTCGTTCATGAGTGTTCCCATACCTTTATTTAGTCAGGAGCTAGCTTTCATCTATGGGTTTGCGGTGAGGAACCCGTCGATCCTTTACCTGGGATGTCCCTTGGGTTGTGGGCGGCAAAATTTATCAATATTCGAACCTCTCATTAGAAAAGTGCAAAAAAAACTGGAGGGTTGGCACAACAATATTCTCTTACATGGTGGTAAACTCACATTGCTAAGGCATGTTCTATACCCATTTACATTCTAGCTTCATGTAGTCCTCAAAAGCAAGTTCTTGGTATCCTTGAGAAACTCTTCAACATTTTTCCATGGGGATAAACTCGTCGCTCTATGAAGACGATGGGCTAGTTGGAAGACTATCGCTCATCCCACAGAGGAAGCTGGCCTTAGTATGCAGAGTCTGAAGAAAGTGGTGAACGCCTTCTCCATAAAATTATGGTAGAAATTGTGAACTAATACCTCTCTCTAGATCGGCAATATGAGGGTGCGATACTTCCCGTTTACCTATCCATCATTATCTATCACTAACAATTGTGCCTCCCATGTTTGGCGTAGGCTTCTTCAGGGATAGGACTTGGGAGAGTGGTTCATTCGGCTCGTACTTGGCAACAGGGATTCAAGCGTCTTCCATGAGAATTTGTAACTATGTGCCTTGACCATAATATCTTGTCGGATATCTCCACTCGATACACAAAGACGACACCCATATCTAAGTGCCTCATTCTCATGAATCCTTAATTCCTTCCGAAGACCAGATTCACACTCTGATCATAACATCTGAATTTATGGGTCCTTCACTGTGCTTCCTTGATCCTCTCGACCAAGTTGGACTAAATCTACAAACTGGGTAAAATATCGATATCTTGTGGAAGAACCACCTCGATACCCATCTCCTGAAGATCCTCCAAAATCTTTCTTTGAGTTGTCAAGAAAAATGAGATAACTCTCCTTCTTAAAGCATCTGTTATCATATTTAACTTGCTTGGACGGTACTGAAGCTCAATATCATAATCCTTCTGCAACTTTAACCATCTCCTCTGTCATATGTTCAAGTCCTTTTGGGTCAACACATAATTTTGGCTATTGTGATCGGTATAAATCTTCATCCGATCGTCATAAAAATAATACCTCCACAACTTGAACGTAAACACCACTGATGCTAACTCCAAGTAATGCGTTAGATAGTTCTTCTCATGATCTCGAAGCTGTCGAGATAAATAAGCTATCACCTTTCCTTGCTACATCAATTCACATCTGAGTCCCTTTCCAGACGTATTATAATATACAATGAACCTTCCCGGTTCTATTAGAAGTGTCATAATCAGTGGTGAAATTAATCTCCTCTTCAACTCTGCAAAAGAGGCATAACACTTTACTGACCAATCGAAGTCAACATCCTTACGCATCAAACACGTCAAGGGTGTTGATATCCTAGCAAAATCTGGTACAAACCTCTGGTAGTATCCTACCAACCTAAGAAAACTATGCACATGTTCTACTGTCCTCGGAACTGGACAACTTTCTAAGGTCTCAACCTTCTTCAGATCTATAGATACTCCTGTCCCGGATATGATATGCCCTAAGAATGAAATATAATCCAACCAGAACTTGCACTTGATAAGCTTTATATATAGCTGATGCTCCCTCAAGACTTGCAACACCTTGTGGAGATACTCCTCATGCTTAACCTTACTGTTGGAATAGAAAAGGGTGTCGTCTATGAATACCACCACAAAATTATCCAAATAGGAGATGAAGATGCGGTTCATCAAGTCCATAAATACTGTTGGAGCGTTGGTTAGCCCAAATGGCATCACCAAGAACTCTCAATGCCCACAAGACGATCTAAATGATGTCTTGGATATGTCCTGCTCTTGAACGCTCATATGGTGATATCCAGACCTAAGATCAATCTTGTAGAAAACTCTTGCTCCACTCAGCTGATCAAACATGTCATTAATCCTTCGTAAATGATACTTGTTCTTGATAGTCACTGCATCCAACTACCTATAATCAATGCATAATCGCAATAAACCATCCTTCTTGCCAACAAATATTATTGGTGCTCCCCAAGGAGATCCGCTAGGTCTAAAGAATTCTCTCGCCTTTTATTGCTCAATATACTGATACAATTTATCCAACTCTGATTGGGACATCCTGTAGACTATGCTAAAAACTAGTGCTGCTCTTGGTATCAGCTCAATACAAAACTCTACATCTTTTCTTCCTTATATATATATATATATATATATGCCTCAATAAATGAAATAAAAATTTAAATAAAAAGAGAAAAAAATTGTAGCATTGACCAGATGAGAAAGGCTACGTCAAGGGAGACAGTACCAAGCACAATATAATAAAGTTTTTCTTCTCACATCTGCAACAATAGCTGCAAACTGGTGATGTCAAGAAGATCCGATCCCAGGACTGCTTGGAAGACATATTTAAAAAGACTATCCATGTTCTTGTAGATTGTTCATGGCATTGGATTGTGTACGCTTTCAACACTACAACGCTCATAATTTGGAATAATGTCAAAATCATATAGACTATCCAGAAGTATACTTACTTGACCTTGATGTATTATTTTTCTATCTTAGGAATATTTTTTCTACTTAATTTTTAGCACAATAATAATATTTTTAACGAGATATCCACATTAGGATGGTCATACCTTAGATATTTATATCCATAATTAATATCAACTCACTTTGTTTTTTTTCCTTCGATTACAATTTTTTTATTTGGATTTTCTGAATAAAGGATTTGATGAGGTCCATCTACATCTATATATATATATATCCATATAAATTTGTGTCGTGTTACTTGAAGACAAATGTTGGTCATTCCTAAAGACGGATGTTGATAATTCCTGAAGGCTGATGATGATTTCTTGTACTTTTTGTATAATTAATTGTGCTAACTCAAGGAAAGAGTGTTGCAGTATATGTAACTATCGCGGGCAGCCTTTACCGCCAAATTGATTGAGGACAATCAAAATGGCATTCAAGCTGCAGATTGTTAACTGCCATTTATGACATTGTATATTTTGTTAACAATAATACGTTGATGGGGTTGCTTGCTGATTTTAATTTCCTCCCTCTCCTTCCTCCTAGTTCCTGAGAACCTATTTCCTAGTATAATAATAGGAAAAAGCTATTTTTGTTGGGAATCAAGTCTGCTGAAGGGGGGGGGGCAGAGTTCGGTCTGAACTCGATCCCTAGCCGAGTTCGGGCCAAACTCGGTGTGGTGTTCCAGAACCTTCGAACCAAACTCGGTCTAAGTTCGGTGTCGACGGCGGCTGCTCTGGTTTTAGAGTTTTTATGTTATATTTTGGACTGTTGGATGCTAGTGGACGGCTGGATCTTATGGTTGACTATTTTTAGGTTTTTCTAACCCTAAAATAGGTTTCTCATCTTATAAATAGGGAAGAGGGTGGAGGCACAAAGTAGAGGCACAAGTTGGAGATTCGGGGTGCTCATCCACAGAAAATCTAAGAGAAAGTTCATGCTTTGCTCTCAGGACTTCACCATCCAAGACAGAAAAAAGAAGGAGATCTAATCGAGGAGTCATCAACTTCGGTTAGGGAGATTGCTATGGGTTGGTGAGTGATTTCAATTATAATCTTATATTTTTCTTCTTGAGTGTGGTGAGGGGGTTGAACCTATTCGGGCAAAGGGTTTCAACATTAGTTTTTGTAATCTTATAATTTTATCTGAGTTATAAAGATTGAGATTTGTCCAGGTGACGTAGTCACCGCCATATACTTGTCTTCATTTGTGCTTGGTGTTCGTGAATTGGTTGGTCATCTCAGGTGTGGTGGCAAAATGCTTGCGGGTTGCGCCCAACACGTGGTATCAGAGCGCACGTATTTTTAACACATGATATCCAAGCCAGGTTCTTCTAGAGAGGAAAGGTGCAACTATGTCTATGGAGCAGATAAATACTCGTATGATCACCCTCATAGGGAGAAACTGGACGATTTAGATGCTAAGGATGGAAGATCTATTCTGGTGCAAGAACTTGCATTGTCCGTTGGAGGGCGACAGCGCAAAGCCGATGGCAAAGGTGCTAATAACTGGAAACAACTAGATCAGAAGGATATTGGATTCATCCACCAATGGCTGGACGACTCGGTATTTCACCACGTGTCCATGGAGAATTCTGCAAAAGCATTATGGGAGAAGTTGTATTTGTTGTACGAAAGGAAGATGGATGGAGACAAGGCATTTTTGATTTGCCAACTCGTCAACTCGAAGTACACGGATGGTGCACCAATAGCACAACATCTGAATTAGGTTTAGGAAATCATCAATCGGCTGTCTGCAATGAAGATGGTGATTGAGGATGAGCTTCAGGCCCTTCTGCTTTTGAGTTCTCTGCCAGAAAGCTGGAAGACGTTGGTGGTGTCGGTGAGCAACTTCGCACCTGGTAGAGTTGTTACGATAGAGGGGGTCAAAAGCAGCTTGTTGAACGAGAAGATCTGGCATAAGCAAGTTGAATCATCACAGGAGTTTGCTCTGGTGGCTTCCTATGGGAAGGGAAGACCCAAGTCACATGCAAGGACATGGGAAAGTTCTCGGGATCTTGCGATTGTGGACCGCAAGGAGGGCTGCTATCACTGTGACAAAATAGATCATATCAAGAGGAAATGCATGAATCTCAAAGCTGAGAAGGCCAAAGGCAAGGATGATTAGGAGGATCTTACGGTCATGGGAGATCTTACATTGCAGCAACCGACGTAGAGAAACCTTGTGGTATATGTCATGATGATAATTGTGTCATGGACATGGGGTCGTTATATCACGCCACTCCATATAAGAGGATCTTCACGTCATACTACGGTGGCAGGTTTGGACGTGTAAAAATAGAAAACAAGGGGACGGCTGCAGTTGTAGGCATCAGCGATGTGCACTTGACAACTAAGCTTGGTGAAAAGCTCATTCTCAAGGATGTGCGACATGTACCGAGTTTGCGCTACAACTTGATTTTGGTAGGGAGGCTGGCGGATGATGGTTGTCGCAGTTTATTTGGGGACAAATATTGGATGCTTACGAAGGGTTTCCAGCACCTGCCTCGAGAAGATTTGTGTTGTGGCATGTACAAGCTCAAGGCGCTGAGGTGTACATGCAGCCCACAGACACTGGATAGAGGCTCGAGGGGTATTCGACATGAGGTGGATCGTCAAAAACTTGTCTTGGAGGGGCTTTGAGATACTTTGAGGGATACAGAGGATTTAGTTCGTCGAGACAAAGCGACGAATGGTGATGAGTCAAATATTGAGGGTCAGTCTGTCAGTCCCATGACAGCTGGTCGGTCTCCAGGTTGGGGTTACTTTACGGATCCAGTTTTTGCGATGGATGGTTTTCCGAAGCTTCACGGAGCGACATTGGATTCAGCTATTCAAGGCCAAGGAGGAGATTAAGGTTTAAAGAAAACTTAATCTGAGGCAGGAGCATCATCATTCATACAGTTCAGAAGAAGTTGTGGGTCATCGACGGCATGCATAGTGTGTGATGTTCTGCTCGAGGATGCATGTGTATGAGAGAGCTTTAGGTTTAGACACAAAGGTGGGCAGATTCAGGAGTTTGAATCTTGGAAGAATCGTACCGTCTACTTGGTTGGGCCAGCCAAGGGTGAAGAAGCTCGTCGGAGCGTTAACACGTTCCGGTGGAAGAGGAAAGTCAGGGACATGTAGCCAAGACTCACGGTGAGGCTGATCGTCGGGGACTTCGGTCTTGGCCGTGTCATCGATATCGACAGGATCCCAGTAGTGCAGGAAGTGCTACGCATGACAGCTACCATCGATGTGACGGTCAAGGAGCTGGAGATGACGGAAGATGTAAAGCAACTCGGGGGATCGGAGATCGGTTGCATGGGGGAGCAAATTTTCTATCGTGGGGCGACAGGCAAGGAGTCCAGTTGAGGAGCCATGGAGCCAACACCTCTCATCAGACTGGAGGGAAAGATTGTTGGGAATCAAGTCTGCTGAAAGGGGACAAAGTTAGTGTCACGACCCACACCCGGTATAGGGGCACGAGAGCGTGGGTACGTCCAGCCTACGCCACAGCATCGACAGTAGAACGCTGTCTAGGTCACAGTTGTCACGCCCCAGTCCCAAAATATCGAAGGACTAGACACGTGGCAATGGCCAGCAGCACACACCGATGGACAAATCTAATTTAATGGATCCATCGAGGCATACTTAAGCTGTAATACAACAATAAGGGTCTACTAATCGCATCCACAGAATAAATACAGCAATATCAACAAAAGAAAATAAACTATCATCCAGTCACAAGTAAAAATAAATCGGAGAACAACCCGATAATAAGTCTGTTACAATTGTTCATTTGAACAAGAAATAAAAGAGTTTTAATAGCATCCAGACTGAGCATAGAAGAAACATATACTCAGGAGAAATCTTCTGCAATTACCTCGTCCTCGGTTCCTGGTTTTGCTTCTGCTAATGCTCCTGTTCTGTAGACCTCAGGATAGATATCCTCTGCTAACCCTGGGAACATAATCCATATCCAGGTCCTCAGGGGACATAGCAAGGTACAAGATAACTCATGCCAAAATAAATGCAGTGCAGCAATAATTGAAATAATAGGGTAAATATATAACCAGCTAAGTGATATGCAAATGAGAGTTTTAGTCATACTCGGGCTGAGACTACATAGGATTGGTGTTGGAGAAACCCATAGCAGTATTAGTTTTATAACTCCATTACATGTGTCAAAGCTCTGTGTCAGAGACTAAAACACCGCCAGATAACAATATATGTAATATAATCAGCTTTTTATATGGTAATACTCTCCCCACCTAATATAATCACACGTCTCATGTCCATGACACGCAGGATCAAAACTAATACAACAAGTCATAATAAGATCTAAGAAAATAATGTCCATGTCATGAAACCTGTATCCTATACAGAATCACCTTGAATATTTCAGGAAGATTCTGTCTCATGATTAGTGTTAGGTGTCCTGGATAAGACGTACTTGATAATGCAAGCACGAGAATATAAAGGGTCACGATATCCATCTCTAGGTGACGTTACACAACTCCGCGTACGGTGTTGGCACCCGACTATAATCGGACGCTAAGTAAGTCACACGGTCCTAGGTTTAAGCATGTACAACAATTTAATTAAGTCAAAGAATTAAATAACAACACTGCAAAGTTGGCAAGGTACACTTGCCTGGGGTTCTGGCTCCAACTGTAGCTCTGACCTCAGTGGGAATTGCAGGTACTGCTCCGGTTGCTGAAATAAACATCACCATCAGATTAAAAAAATATCAAATAGATAGAAACACCCGTCCTTGAGTCTAATTTGGACACAGGGGCAAAAATGACAGTTTCTGGTCGAAGCGGGGTCCACATGTGGGCCGCTTTGCACCAAAAAATGTGTCAGAACCAATGGTCTCCAAATTCATCCAACTTAGTGTCAACAAGTCTAGAACGTTGATACGAACCCAACGAAACTTTCAGAATTGGATTTCGATGAGCCGATCACAAAATCGCCCGTCAAGTGGAGCCGCGGGGCCCACGATACGCGATTTTGTCGTTCTCAGAATCGAACCAAACTTGGGTGGTCACAGGACCAGCGTATTGCTACGAGTCCGATGGCGCAAGTTTTGTTTCGATCTGACGTGTGTACACAAAGTTACAGCGAGATCCAGAACAGGCGGATACGGGGCGTTATCGGCGGATACGCGTTGATTCCGGTGTGCACGCACATCCAAATCAACTTATGCGAAATCCCGCACGTCCGTATCAACGGTGCGCACCTTTTGGTGAAGACCGCACGCGACCAAGTCGTCCCGTTTGGCGGGGCGCACTCAGTTCCGAGAGAAAATGGGGTATTATTTTTCCTGTTTTTGGATCGCAGTTCGCGATCGTCACAGGACGCGACACACCGAGCGGGTTGCACGGGCATCGAGAGGGTCACGCAGGGTTCGCGTCACAACAGATGGAACATAAAATGGGGCAGTAAGGAGAGAGAAAATACTACCTGAACAGGGCTCCGTAGAAACTAAAATTCCCGTGTCCACGAGTCGTCTTGACACGATACGACACAGTGTCCAATGCACAGTGCCTAGGGTTAGGGTTCCGGCTGCTAGGGCTTCGCCGGGGCTGGTGGCTGCGCTGGAGGCTGCTCGCCGGGGCTGGGTCGTCAGGCGGAGGCGCTGCTGGCTGTCACGCCCCGATCTCCCACAGGCTATTTCGGCCGTCCCCGCTAGGCGGGAATCACCCTCGCCAGCGCTCCCGCGGGACGATCACTTTGACCCATCTGGGCGTGATGCCGCACGAGCGTGATCCACGCCCGTACAAGGCCATGGTTCATTGGCTGGCGGCCAGAGTCCTAAGCCACAGAGTCACACAGATTATCCGAGTGCAGCGGAGTCATAAACGCATAGCGGTTTGATAACAGGTTCACTGAGTCGACAATATAGTGGAAACATTAAAACACAAGTTGAAGTAAAGCAAGCTCTTTATTGATATAAATATTGTGTTACAGGCGGCGTATAGCCAAGATTATAAGTCGCTCAAGCCTCTCTCTGAAACAGTAAAAGCGTGCCAAGTGGCTACAATTGTGGAATGATTGCACAGGCGATGTTCAGACGATGTTCACAACTTATGTCTTGTATATGTGCTTCTGTTCCAGATGCGTCGTTGCTTCGGAGTGATCTCCACACCTTAGCACGCACGAAGGAGGCATCCGCACCGAACGAGGTTCTCCCGCACCCTGCATACAAACTGGTGGATTATCAGTACATTGAATGCACTGGTGGGGAAGCTACTCGCCCGCTCGACAAATCCAAACACATAATACAGGTTCCGTGCACAACTATTAAGTTATCTTTCTAGTTGCCATAGGATCAGTTTCATGCAAATATTGAATAGCCTAACTCGTGTGGCAGGACGCCGTGCGATATGAGAGGAAACACGATGAGACTTACCAACTTACCATTTTACCTTCCCTGTCCAAGGCAAATATTGTTAATTCAAGCACGGTAAGTATAAACATTCAGGAGGCATAGCATATGCAAACACGAGGGTTCTTATAACATGATCGTTCAGGTGCTAAGTTATTCATTGATGCTATGCAATGACTCGCACGCGGATAGCCGCTAAGCGAGGATGACTTATCTATATGACATAAGTCGCTGGCGTAGCCATTATGGACGGTTCACAGTCTCAAGACACAGATGATATACAACGCAGGTTGCGAGCCCCGCTGCATAACACCTTGCCCCATAACATACGACTGCTCATACGTCCCGTCCGGATCGGATCGGTCCCAGTGCCCCGGTGACCGTCCGCGGAACTCAACATAACATACCTTGTGCACAAGTTGTCCGCGACAATGCAGGTCAGGGTCTATCCTTTATCCATAGCTTGACATGATAATCATGAAACTTAAACTTATTCTGAACGAGCATATTGCTCCACGAGCTGGGATTCCATCAGTACATAACACGATCCTCGTTCAGATGCATACTTAGCATGATTATCATTCAAGTGTGATTCACGTTCAGTATTCATTCTTGCTTAATGCATTCCCCTGGTTCGGGGATATGCCTTGGGTGACCTAACGGTCCCGGATACTTGCAGGTTCATTTGCACAGAAGGACTATTTGATAGTCTCCTGGCTAACAAGAATGCATGCACAATACAATCACGTTAAATATTCATAAGCAGGCAAGCACGCGTTCTAAGGGACATAATCAGACACGTTTGCTCGGACCCGAAGGTAAGCCGAGAGATGAAACCGTTAGGGGACTTAGCATACGAGGGTCCGAATATAAACAGTATTTCAATTTTCATGTTCTAGCATAAGTAATACAAGTTGGGATTATTCTCTTAGCTAGGTGCGTTGGATTCTTATTAGCATGCAGGGGGTGAATCACCTAGCGACTAACATGAATATTCCATATTTTATGTATGCTGGCTAAGCAAAGACAAGTTCACCGTAGCCATCCACCTTAGCGATGATTCACCTCGGTAGAGCGATACGTCAAGCGAGCCTCTGAAAGCCTAAGCCGGATTCCTGTAGGGACAAGTCTGGATATTCTTTGCTTCTCCTTTGAGGCAAAGCGGGTCGGGACAGTCGCACTTTTGTCGTTTGAGTCGGCAGTCCGCTAGAACGGAACATGGTGTTACACTGGCTGGGGAGAGGCGGCGCTGGGCTCGGGCTGCAGCGAGGTCATCGTGGAGGAGGCGGCTGGGCGCTGCTCGCGGAGGCTGCAGGCAGAGCGGGCTCGGGAAGGGGGACGACCGCTAGGGGTAGGCGGAGGACGGCGAGGCAGCTCTGGTCGACGTGGAGGAGGGGAGACCGAGGTCGGGGTGGCCGGGCGTCGGAGAAGACGACGGAGCGGGGCGGAGCTAGGGCAGTGACAGCGGGGGCTCGGGTGACAGGCGGTGACAGCGATGCTGGGGGCGAAGCCGAGGGGGTCGTGGGCCGGGGATGACGACGGATCGAGGCTGGTGTCACGCCCCAATCTCCCGCAAGCCCGATAGTCCCTACTGAACGTGAATCACCACGTTACAGTTCTCCCGCAGGACAATCGTTCTCATCGGAACGTGATGCCGTGCAAGCCTAAGATGCTCTTGCACAAGGCCAAAGCTTTGAGACAAGGGCAAGTAAGCTATTCGATACTGAAGCAGCGGCACATAACATTGCAGAAAAGTGAAGAACTCAATGGCATATGAAAACAGGCTCTTTTATTGATAATCAAAATTGTTACAAGCGGCGCATGGCCGAGGTTACAGATCGCTCAAGCACTCTTCTCTCGATTACAATAACACCGTTCCATACATTATGTCCCTCTATACAAAAGCAGCACAGCTCGATGCGGCTCAAAGTATCGTCTTCAGATTTCCGGTTCCTTGGGATGAGGCACGGCTATCGCTTCCTCGGACGAACGAGCACTTGAGAACAAGCAAACTGTTGGTGGGTCAGCACTTTATGCAAGTACTGGTGAGATAAAACAACTGAACAGAAGCTACACCCCCTGAGACCCACACTAAGTAATCATGTGGCAAAACATTGCATTACTAGTGATCTTGCTACTTTTACCTAAGTTCATTTCATGCAGTTCAGAACTATTAGTCAGATTACATCTTTTTGAAAACATAACTTTGAAACAGTTTTGCACATTCAAACTATAAGCATACGAATTGGGACAGTGCGGTATCGTGTAGTGCGCAGCATATATTGTGCAACACAAAACTAACTCTTGGGGCAAAGCTTATCTAGCAGACTGAACATATCGAATCGAGGCAAATATATCATGTATTCATTAGCACATAAGCAGACACATCTATATGATTTCGGTCCCCGAGAAACTCAGGATTGGCAGCGGTAATCCAGCTATCTAATGACTCACATTCTGATTCTATTAGCAGCTGTGACCGAGGTTCAGCTCTGCACTAATAGTCATTGTCTGACCGATGCAATGCATGAAGCTCTATTATATAATCTCTACGATGCAAACAAAATGAACGAGCAGACTTAAGCATAAACTTATATTTCTTACCCCATAGCCGAACGGTTATCCCTGCAGCAGACACACAAGTTAGCCACATTTGCATATTCATAACTTATGTATCAAAACACTTGGTGTCACAAATGATAGGTATGCAAGAAGGTAAACCTAGCATGCGCCCTATCTATATGACGGTCCATGGGTCGCCCCATGATTAGCAGCAGTTGCCCAAGGTTCAGCTCTTCACTAGCACGCGCGGGTGTCGGCAGCTGTGACTCAAGGTTCAGCTCTTCACCAACACACCCGAGTGCAAGCAGCTGTGACATCATGGGTTCTGCACAACACTAATAGACATATCGCCCCACTAGACCCCCTTACGAGCCGTATACCTCAGGGCGATCCAAAAATCTCTTCCGGACCGAGCGGTTCCCAGTGCCCCAGGAACCGTTCGAGAGACAAGACCTTGTGCACAAGTTGTTCGAGACCAATGCAATGACAAAAACACATAGTTCAAGCAAAACAATGATCAAGCTAAACATATGCGGTCTTAGCGAAACATATCTTATCAAAATGAAGCACATCTTATCGAAACGAAGCACATCTTATCATATTACTAATAGCACACCCCACTAGACCCTTGCGAGCCGTATCCTCAGGGCGTACTATTAGTCACAGCACTCACACATTTTCACTTAGCAGATCGATATAGCAGACAGACAAACGAAACATATAAAGGCAAGCACGATTGATTCATATCTTAGCATGCAAAAACTATCTCATTCTTAGCATATTCAAAGGGACATATTCGAATTATTCATTTACTTATCTTTCTTAGCATAGCAAAGATTCGTTCCATAGCTGTGTCGGTGTTTCTAAGCATGCAACATTTCTTATCCTCTTTAGCATAGCAATGGTTCTATCTTATTCTGACAAGTATTCATATTCTCTTAGTTAGGCAGCAGATTCGTTTCGATGACAAGCTATGTGAGTTCTCTTATTAGCATACTGAGTCGGTTCTATCATTCTCTTACGAAAACATTCTTCTTAAGCAAACAAGCATTCAAAAACTCAGATTCATTATTAAGTCGTGCAAGAATCAGAGAATGCAGTTCTGCCCACTCACATTGATTAATCGGTCGGGAACTCTCCGAGAAGACTTCCGTTCGAGCAAGCAAGGCGATCCCACTTGTACATAGTGCCTACGCGGAGCGGGGCACTACAGCTGGGAGCGGCCAAAAATGGCGGGACAAAGGATTAGGGTTCCGGCGGAGGGGTGAGGGGTTTTATAGGCGGAGAGGGAGGTGGAGGGGCGACCGGTGCGGGGAGGGGAAGAGGTGGAGCTAGGCGGTTACAGGTACGGCGGGGACGCGAAGCGGTGGCGGTGGCGTAACGGCCGGCGGTGGGGGAGCTGAAGCGGTCGGGTCGGGGGAGAAGGGGAAGAGGGTGCACTGTAGCACGGGTCGGGTCGGGTCAGTGGGTCGGGCGGCAGATCCGGGCCCGATCCGCTAAGGCAAGGGTGCGGGTCGGGTAGGCGGGTTTCGGGTCGGCGGGTTAGACCCGGACCCGACCCGTTGGGTCTGGGTCGGTTCAATTGAACCGGGTCCGGTTCGGATTGGTTTGGTTTATTTAAAATAAACCGGGTTCAATTCCAGGGTTTATTTTGGTTTAAATATTAATTAGTTTTTAGGGCTTTAAAAATGCTTCCGGGGTCCAATAAATTCCCGAAAAATTATCCTATGTCTAATTTTTCATTTTACACCAGAAAGTATTATTTTTATAATATTTTAATATTAATTAACATCATTAAAAAATCATTTAATTATAAAATACCTTGATTTTAGTTACAGAAAAATTCTAAAAAATTCCAGAAAAATTGTAAAAATCGATTTTAAAAATTCCTGAAAAATCAGGGGATTTACAACTGTAATACTATATAACTAAACACCTGTCAATGATATCCATCTCCATAAGGAGGTTAATATACATCTCACAATAATCTCACAATGTAACTCAATCACAACAACTATATGGCACGATAAAAGATAAAAGAAAATGACATAGTTAAACACCATGTCTCAAACATAAAGATAACTCACAGTCTAGCTGTCCAACACAAGTCTCTAATTAAACTTAACATGAGTCTAAACATAAACTGAAATAACCTCCATAAGTCTCAAAGCATCATAAATACTATTTAGATAGCTGCAGGTAATGTCTCATCTAGAGGCATAGTCTCCTCTAGGATCTCTGGTGTGTAGTCTGCATCTATACCTGGTCCGTAGTGTATGGTACAGAACTCCTCAAGATTCTCTGGAAAAATATATCCAGTCAGGATTGGAACGAAATACACCTCTAATAGCAGTTCCATGCATATTGACAAAAACTATAATGCAGTGTAAATAAATATAAGACAAATATGAATAACTAGCAATAAGAATATTGGAATAAAGAAATACTGGAATAAATAGAATACTGGAATAATAAAGTACTGGAGCATCTCATCATCAATGTACATCTAGCAATGAAATAGAAATCCAAGTACACGCAAGAACAATGAACTGGTATGTAAGTGTGTACAAGAACAATGACTAAAACATGTGAAGGTGCTAGATCAATATACTAGAGATACATGTCAAGAATCATCTAACTAAGTGTGTAAAATATCAACATATTATGTGATCGGCTTGAGACTATATGACTTATTACATTGATTAGCGATCATCCCTAACAGGTCAGGCTAACCATATGTAACAGCGATGAGGCATGTAAGGGTAAGGCTACACCGACGTGAGGTGTGGGTGAGCTATGATGCATGTAAAGTTGGGAATGATCACATAAGCTACTAATATTTCCCTATTTTCCCCAGCTAGCACGATGGATTCCAATCACGACTCCTCGTGACAGGTCTCAATGATGCCAACTTGTGTAAACAACAGTGTCAGAGTCATGTATGCTATACAACAAGAGTTATAGAGATAATCAACATAATGGAAACTATCAAATAATGTACTCGCCTGTGCTCCTTAGCTGGCAATACCAATGTCCGGGTTCCAAGGTATCGTCTGAGTGATCCAACAGTCCTATAGATATATCATAAACACAATACTGCATCAGATATTACACCAATACACAATCAACACCATGATCTTAGGGACTACGCTAGGGGGTCACGTCTGTCGTTGCTGTGCATAACAGACAGTCAATGGTACGGTCTTGCTAGTACGTCAATGTACATATGGCAGTCTCCTAACACGCTACATGGTCACAGGTTGATGTAACTACGGGGTATCCGTGGTTACATTCAAGTCATCTACATAATATGATCTAACATATACATAAATATCTATTAGTTACAATTATATTAGATATATGTATATACATATACTTTAAATAGAATTTATACCTTGTATCTATATGAAACATGTACTAGGGAGATATATACAATATATATACCAAAACATATTTAATCCTATTCTAATACATGTACCCTACATATATACTAATTAGGTTCACATACATTATGGTTATACATATATATATCAATATACACATAATGACCATATACGTATACCAATACTAATAGGTACCTACGTACACACCAATTTTTTTATATTTATATACTAGCATTCAACATAGCAAGTACGAAGGCAACCAAGGGGAACTACACGTGTATGTGCACGTATATGCGAGAAGGAACTCGAACCTGTGCGCGGGAACGAGACGTACGTGTCACAGCATCGTCGAGTCGAAGGGACCTGCGGTGACAACGTCCAGTCGAGGTGGCTGCTCAGGTTGGATTCAGCGAGGTCAGCGGTCGTCCGATCGTGCAGGCGAGTCGTCGACGTCGTGCAATTGAGCTCCGGCTGTGGAAAGATGAGACGGGAAGGAGGAGGAGTCGACGAAGTTCAGCTAGGGTACGGCGTTGAACTCCGCCGGGGGTTACTCCGGTCGGCGGGAAGAGCAAGGAAGAAGGGGATGTCGGCTGTGGTATTTGGTTTTAGGTTTAAAAAGAAAGAAAATAAATAAGATGATATATATATATATATATATATATATATATATATATATATATACATATATATATATATATATATACATATATATATATATATATATACATATATATATATATATACACAAAGGGTGTGGGTTTGACCTAGAATATGTTGACTTTGGTCAATACTAGGAAAATGCCTTGGCTTGTTATGGAGATATTCCAATGGGCTAGGGTTCGAATGGGTTTAAATGAAAGATAGGATTCAATTGGTTCAAGGTTTGAAGGGCCATGGTCTTAAGGAGGTTGGTGTTCAATTACATACTCCCAAAAATCATAGAAAAATATGAATGAGGGAGAAATGGGTTTTATTCATGTGTCGTGTCCAAGGGGGTGGACACCTTAATATGCTTTTGCATGAAAGTGCCCAACAATTTGGAAAATTGCACAAATTGGATTTATTGTTTAATTAATTAAATAAATGCAAGGAGGTGTTCTACAATTAAATAGAAGTACAAAGGGCTGGATTTAAGTGGGACACAAGCATCAATTAACGGTCTGGCATGTCTAGGACAACGGTGTGAATTTGTTGGAAGACAATGGCTAGCGTAGCGTTCTAATTCGAATAACGATAAAGCGCAACAATCAAATAAGGTCACTATAATTTAAATAAAATTAATTATCATGCAATCATTTACTCATTAATTACAAAAAGATAAAAATACCCTTAATCTGAAAAGTGGGGGTGACAGTTAGGTCCGAACTCGATCGCCAAACTCGGTGTGGTGTTCCAGAACCTTCGAACCGAACTTGGTCCGAGTTCGGTGTCGGCGGCGGCTGCTTGAATTTTGGAATTTTTATGTTATATTTTAGGTCATTGGATGCTAGTGGACGGTTGGATCTTATGGTTGGCTATTTTTAGGGTTTTCTAATCCTAAAATAGGTTTCTCATCCTATAAATAGGGAGGAGGGTGGATGCACAAAGTAGAAGCGTAAGTTGGAGATTCATGGTGCTCGCCCACAAAAAATCTAAGAGAAAGCACGTGCTTTGCTCTTAGGACTTCGCCATCCAAGACAGAAGGAAGAAGGAGATCTAATCGAGGAGTCGTCAACTTCGGTTAGGGAGATTGCTACGGGTTGGTTAGTGATTTCAATTGTAATATTCTGTTTTTTTTCTTGTGTGTGGTGATGGGGGTGAACCTATTAGGGCAAAGGGTTTCAACATAGTTTTTGCAATCTTGTAATTTCATCTGAGCTATAAAGGTTAAAATTTGTCCAGGTGACGTAGTCACCGCCATATACTTACTTGTCTTCATCTGTACTTAGTGTTCGTAGATTGGTTGGTCATCTCAGATGGATTGGCAAAACGCTTTCGCGATGCGCCCAATACGTGGTGTCAGAGCGCATGTGTTTTCAGTAATTTTGTCTCCAAAAGTGGTCCGTGGGTTTGGTCCGTCCGTCACGTGGTCGAATTTCATTATCTTCCCTTATTTGTTCGGACCTGCCACCGTGGAACGAAAACACATGACGGACGGACCAAAACCGCAGGACACCGGACAACATACAGCGTTGAAAACAATATACACAATTTTTTAAGTGATACTCTTTCGGAAATTAAAATCACCGTAGTGAACAGTTCAACATATTTGAAACTGAAAGATGGAGCTATATATAGTTCACGAAATCAAAATGTACTGCAGAATTGCAATCGATCCTTTATTCTATTTTGTCAAGCCATATTTTGCTGGCGATGACGAGGGGCGACCTCACGACCTTCTTCTCTGAAACCCACTTCAAGTTCCCTTCGGCGTGGAAACAATGAGGACGGTATGGAACTCTGACACTGGCTGTCACTGTGTAGGTTTTCTTCTCATTCACCTCCGAGAACTTCAGAATCCCCGGTTCCACCTTCACCAGCACTCCCTTGGGCACGTCTACCTCGATTGTGTATTCGGCATTCGCGTCTCCGACGTTGGAAACGGTGCGACTAACCGTCGCTGCAGATGCTCCCGACGAGATTGCCATCACAATAGACGGATAATTCAGCTCTGCTTCGCTGATGCCCCCGGCGAGATATGCGACGTAATCGTCGGCATTCAAGTCATAGACCAGGCCTGGTTCAGCAGCCTTCGACGGGTTGACGTGGCCTGCACCCATCGCGAAGAACGACGCGAATTGGTGCCTCTCGTCCTTGATAGGGCTACCATCCCGGTCCTTGGCATCCGACGAGGTTA
Organism: Iris macrosiphon; assembly: GCA_036927795.1. Taxonomy (NCBI): domain Eukaryota; kingdom Viridiplantae; phylum Streptophyta; class Magnoliopsida; order Asparagales; family Iridaceae; genus Iris; species Iris macrosiphon. The sequence goes on along the minus strand of JAYESA010000004.1, from coordinate 243,692,504 downwards.
AGATTGCGGACTTGATCCTGGCAGGCGACCAGTCGGAGTGTAGGCTCTTTATCAGTGCCGCGATTCCGCTGACGTGTGGTGCAGACATGGACGTGCCGGATATAATGTTGTAGTTGGCGGCGTCGTTACCGTCCGATCCTGAGGTCAAGTTGGTGCTCCAGGCGGCGAGAATGTTGACGCCGGGAGCACTGATGTCGGGCTTCAGAATTGCGGGGGATTGCAAGCTAGGGCCTCTGGACGAGAAGTATCCGACTACCGGCGCAGGGGACGTTCTGAGGACAGTGCCACCGAAAGCGATGGAGGCGTTGGGTGATTCGGCAGACCTCGCGTATGATACAATGTCGATTCCGTCGGAGCTAGTAAGTTGTACCACCGGTAGAGAGTGGGCAGTGGCCAGGATGGTATGACCAAGTGCAATATTATTGATCTTGATCATGCCTAGAGCATCTGAGCAGTTCTCGGGATAAGGACAATCGAAACCATTGTTGCACGCCACGAGCTTGTTCTCAAAGGCATTGCCATCTACCAAGTCGCAAGAAGTAGTAAAACTACTAATGTTTTGGCTGCCAGAGTAGACGAGGGGGAAGAAGGATATTGCGCTGAAGTTGGTTGGCTGGGTGAGAGATTCTCCGTTGAATTGCCGGCCGTCTCCGAGCTTCACGACCGATCGAAAGCTTCGGTCGACGGTGCTGGCAGCGACGGTGAGGATCCATGGGGCGTCGTTGCTGATCGATCTGGGGCTGGGTCCGTCGTTGCCTGCCGAGCAAACAACACTTATTCCTCTGTTTGTCGCTCTCAAAGCCGCCATGGCCAAGGGATCTTCGTTGTAAGGGCCTGAACCTCCGCCAAGTGAGATTGAGATCACGTCTACTCCGTCCTTGATAGCAGATTCTAGCCCGGAAAGCACGTCGGACATCCTACAATCTCCGTATCTGGCGCATACTTTGTACATTGCCAGGTGAGCCCGAGGAGCCATTCCAGCGGCCGTGCCGTCGCCCAGGCCGAAAACACTTGCGTTCTTGACAAAGTTGCCGGCGGCTGTGCTTGCGGTATGAGTGCCATGGCCGTTCTCGTCGAACAAAGTTTCTTTTTCGACACTGAGATGTGTCGTGGCGCCGATGATCTTGTTGTTGCAGCCGCCGCTGCTGCCGACGAATTCACACTTCCCCTTCCACTTGGGAGGAGGAGGGGACATACCGTCATCGTGGAAGGAAGGATGGCTAGGGGTTATACCGCTGTCCAATAGTCCAATGATGACCCCCTTGCCGAGGTTCGAAGCGTTCCACAGGAGGCCTGCAGCCTCCTCCCCGAGCCGGAGGCCGAGGAAGTCTGGGCTGTGGGTGGTGTGGAGGGTCAAGATCTCGTCCGGGTAGGCCCGAACAAACCCTTCTTTCTTGGCCATCTCCTTGACTTCTTCCTCAGTTAGCCTCACAGCAAATCCGCTGAAGGCCTCGCTGTAAGTGTGTACCAAGCGAGCTGGCGGCTCCGGAGAGTTGGAAGTGGTCGACTGTGGCAAGAAGGACCTGTACCAGCTCTCCATATCGTTAGAGCCGGTTAGGAGGACATGATTCGGCTCGACGACTTGTATTATGTATGTCCTTAGGTTGCCTTCTTCATTGGTGGAAGGAGGAGGAGAAGCAAGGTTATCACAAAGCAATAGATATGGATAGATGCATAAAAGGAGAGAAGCTATGAGAAAGGAGGAAGAGGACGGCATTGGTATCAAGATTCAAGTATCTCAAGCCAGAGAAATTAAGAGGAACGAGGACTTCTTCTTTGGCTACTCATCACTGCATCGGGCTGCTTGCTACATGTTATATAGATAGTTTGCGTTTCATATCTCACCATGTTTGGCAAATGGAATAGAAAAATACAGTTTACTGTTTGGAGAGTCTTCTTCTTCTTCTTCTTCTTTCAGAGATATTACTATAGGGTTGGGTGAGTGATTGTTGGGAACACGGTGTGACCCGAACCGAAATTGGCCCATGAGATACGATATTGGATTGGGCCCATATATCTTAAAATAGAATTTCCATGTACGGTCTGAACCAATTCCAATTATCTACACCCCATGATCCCACCTCTTATCTGATGTGGGACTAAATTACCAAATCCATTGTTACCCTCCTTTGAGCGCTCAACCGAAAATGAGATACAAATCCAACATTGATTTCATTGTAATCTTTTGCCTTCATCTTGAGTTTGGTGAGGGGGTTGAACTTTTGGCAAAGAGTGCAACATATTTTATTCAATTTTGTATCTGTTCTGGAGTTATATAGATTGAGATTTTTTCAAGTGAGACAGTCACCGAAATTTCTGTGTTTGATCTATCTTGATGCTTGCGTTAGGCAGTGGTTCGTTATCTCCGAGTAGGTTGGCATCGCTTCCGCGTCCATGTTTGTGGCCAAGTTTAGTTCAGGTCACACTGCATTCCCAATCATTGGTATCAGATCTCTCAAGTTTTCGAGAGGGAAGGTGCAACCATGTCTACGGAGTAGATAAACACATGTATGATCACCCTCACACAGGAGAGAACTGGGTGATTTGGAAGCCAAGGATGGAGAATCTACGCCGGTGCAAGAATTTGCATGGTCCGTTGGAGGGCGATAATGCCAAGCCATCAGACAAATCTGCTGATAACTGGAAACGATTGGATCGGAAGACCGTTGGATTCATCCGCCAATGGCTGGATGATTCGGTATTTCATCACGTGTCCATGAAGAGTTCGGCAAAAGCATTATTGAAGAAGCTGCATTTGTTGTACGAACGAAAGAAGGCTGGCAACAAGATATTTCTTATTCGCCAACTCATCAACTCGAAGTACATGGAAGGTGCCTCATGGCACTACATCTATATGAGGTTCATGGTATCATCAAACGACTGTCGACGATGAAGATGGTAATTTAAGATGAGCTCCAGACCCTGATGCTTTTGAATTCTATGCCGAAAAGCTGGAAGATGTTGGTGTCTATGAGCAACTCCGCACCTGATGGAGTTGTCATGATGGAGGCAGTTAAAAGAAATTTGTTGAACGAGAGGTATAACATAAATAGATTGAATCATCGTAGGAGTCCTACCTGGTTGTTTCTTAAGGGAAGGAAAGACTCAAGTCACAAGCGAGGACAGAAGGGAGTTTTCATGATCATGTGAGTATGACTGCAAGGAGAGCTGCTATCAATGTAGCTAATGGGGTCATTTTAAAAGTAATTGCATAAATATACAAAATAAGAAGGCTAAAGGAAACGATGATCACGTAGATTTAACGGCTATTGGAGATCTCATTATCACAACAACCAACATAGAGGAACCTTGTGGCATGTGTCATGACAACGATTGGGTTATGGATACAGAGGCGTCGTATCATGCCACTCCATTAAGGAGGATATTTACGTCATACCAAGGTGACATGTTTGGGCGTATGAAGATAGGAGACAAGGGGATGACTGCATTTATGGGCATCAGGATGTGTACTTGACAATAGAGCTTGATGATAAGTTCATTTTCAAGGGGTTCGTCATGTACCAAGTTTGCGCTACAACTTGGTTTTGGTAGAAATGTTGGCATATGATGGTTGTCACAGTATGTTTGGAGACAAAGATTGGAAGCTTACGAAGTGTTCCCAATAGATAGCTCGAGAGATATATATTGTAATATATGTTGTGATAGAAATCTAATGGAGGCTCGAGGGATGTTCGACATAATTTTTTTTGGATCATCGAAAAATTGCTTTTGGAGGTCTTCGAGATGATTTGAGGAATACATAGGATTCAGTTTGTCAAGACAAAACGACAAATAAAGATGAGTCAAAGATTGAGAGTCAGTCTATTGGTCCTATGATAGCTGGTCGGTCTCTAGGTGAGTGTTGTTCCACGAATTTGATTTTGGTGACAGATGATTTGCCAAAATCCAATGGAACGACATTGGTTTCAGCAGTTCAAATCTAGAGAGGAGATCAAGGTGTGCAGCAAACTCAATCCGAACCAGGTGCATCTCCATCTGCACAGCTCTGGCTATGGGTCATCGATGACAAGCACAGTGCATGATAACTTGCTCTAGGATACATGTGTACATGAGAGCTTCAGTATCAGACATGAAGGTGGACATGTTTTAAGAGCTTGAGTCTCGAGGGAACAACATTATCAGCTTGGTTGGGTCAACCAAGGGTGAATAAGCTCGACGGAACAGGATCATATTCTAGTAGAAAATGAAAGTCTGGGACAGATAGCCGAGATTTACGATGAGGTTGATCTTCAAGGACTTCGGTCATGGCCGAGTTATTGATGTCGATAAGATTCCTATTATATAGAAGGTGCTGCACAAGGCAGCTACCATCAATGTGGTGGTCGAGAAGCTAGAGACAAAGGAATATGCATATCATTCTAGGATATCAGAGATCAATGACAAAGGGGAGTAGGAACTCTATCGCGGGATGACAAGAATGGAGTCCAATTGAGGAGCCATGTACTCAACACCCCTTATCAGACTTAAGGGAGAGTACTTTGGGTCCAGGCTAGATTTGGGAACAATACTAGTGTGGGCCCCCAAATCAGCATCCAATATTCGTGTGATCAAATTTAGACAGTCATGATTAGTGCTCGGCTATTTAGGAATTTCATATGCCCTAAATTAGGTTTTCTCAATCTAATATATATATATATGTGCGTGTGTGTGTGGGGGGGGGGGGGAGGGGTGTTTAGGGTGGTTGGCATAAAAAAGCTAAAATATGGGAGGTTCGAGAGGGAAAGTCCACGAGAAATTTAAAAAAAAATTATACTTTGCTCCTAGGGCTCGCTATTCAAGATAGCTAGAAAAAGAAGATATGTTTGGGAAGTCGTCTTCTTCATTCCGGGAAATCACTACGGGGTTAGGCAAGTTATTTCATTATAATCTTTTGCTTTCATCTTGAGTTTGGTGAGGGGGTTTGTAAAACCCCTAATTCTAAAAACCGTATTTCTCTATTATTAATTATTTAATTTTATAGTAGTTATGAGCTAAATAGAGAGAATAGATTTTATTAGATTTTATTTTGAGGTGTTTGAGCATTTAGAGGATTTATGGAGCCATTATAAATTTTTTCTAATTTATTCCATGTAGGAGACCCTTGGACAGTTGCTAGCTTAACCGAATGCACCAATATAAATTTTAGAATTTTTTATGTATATATATATATAGATATAATTAATTAGAAAATATAATTCCTATTGAATCTCTACCCGAAACCCAAACCCTTAGCCTACACTACCCGTTTAGCCCTACCCGAACCATTAGGAGAAGAAAATATCAACAACAGCAGTAGCAAAAACCAACTTTGCTTCCCTTCTCCACGCGTGTGAGCCTTCTCATTCCACCGCTACTTAACACTAGTATTACTAAACAACCCTCAACCGAAACCAAAACCAATGAAGGAAAGAAACGGTAGCAGCATCCACCGCCTCTTATTCTCTATATATATTATAACTATCCCAATCCTTAACCCCACTTCTTACACCTAAACTTAAATACTGTTGTGGACGCTTGCAATATACGGAATTCTTGCTCGACAAGTATACCTTGCCTTCGTACAATTATTTACATTCCACATGTTGTCTGCATAATTTATTTCTGCTTATTTAGTTCATTTATTGCTAATAAATTGTGCGTCCAGAGAAACTTGGGTGCAACGACGATGTCGTCGTATCATGTTTTATTTACGTATATTTTGGACCTACTCTATGAGACCACCCCAGTATTATGAAGCATCATTAGGTTCATTGGCCGTGACACAGTTGTTACACGAGTTGTGAGTCTCATATAGATCACGGACTGCGTGACGGGTCTGGCCTCCTGTACGTATTAGCCCTGCGTTAGGGATGACTGCTGATAGAAACTTTGTATGCTAGTAGACCTGGCAGTTATTTAGAGATTTTGTCGTGTCATGGATGTGGCATGCTTAGAGCATGGGATGGGGAGAACAACAAGTAAGACATTTGGGCTCCTTTGTACTTTCTTTTTATGTAACCCGTACGCTCCACCGGAGATACGCGGTCGTGATGACTCCTATACTACTTGGCGGCCTCTGCCGTTCAAAAGATGACATGCTTGGTAGGCCCCTGATTCTCCGAGAGAATCATGCCAATCCTACTATATGGCCAGATAGACCACTTGGTAGAAAGTTGTTCTCAAACTGCATTCACTTAGACGGTTAGGCGACCCATTAGATGTTTATATTACAATACTTTATTGGCATATTTATATGTATCTGGTTACGTCCCTCTGAGGACCTGGTCCCTTTTCAGATATAGACGAGTAGGAGTATCCACAGGAGTACGGACCTGGACCCGACTCTACTTACCAGACTGAGGAGGTCTTACCCTCAGAGTATCTGTAATTTATTTCCACTGTTTAGAGATTTTATTGCTACTACAGTATAGTCATTTTGTAGTAAATTTGTTTTCACCCGACTATCAGACTTGATACTCATCTTGGATATCCAATTATTATTCAGCTCTTTATTCCTACGGATTATTTGTGCCGTGGATGAGATATAGATTCTGTGTGACATGTTGTGACAGTATATATTACCACTGACGGATTGCATATTCATATACAGCGTACGTGTGTATATGATTTCCATATATTGGAGTTCGTATACATACGGCTTCCTAGTCCTACGTATTTTGGGACTGGGACGTGACATATTTTTGGTGCGCTTCTGAGTTGTCCGCATAAAAGTCTGCTATACTTTACGCTTCTCTGCTTTACGCGGACAGCTCTGAAGTCTCACTTTATGCCAAACTTCCTTGAATCTCTGTTTTACGCGGACAGCTTATCAACCTGTTTTACGCAAACAACCTTGAACCCTGTTTTACGCAGGGAGGGACTTCATGTATGTTGGGGGTTTTGACTGTAAAATACGCAGATAATTCCCCAGCATATTTTATGCTTCTACATTCTATTTAATACTTGCATCATGTTTGATTCCTATACTTCGTCTAATCGTTGAATACATCACCTGCAGAGAGATGGATATGCAGAATGGATATACTGTCGCCAATGGTGACACAACTCCTGGAGTCAATGGTCAGACTCAAGGAGGGACCTCAACAATTCCTAGACTTCCGGGATCAGATGGAAAGATTCACAATCCAGTTCCATCTGATCTTCCTGTTCCACCTAATGGGAACCTTCAAGTCTCATCAACATCGCAAGATGGCCAGACACAACTGTTCCAATTCTTCCAGATGATGATACAGGAACAGAGACAACAAGCAGCAGAACAGAGACGAGAGTTCCTAGCAATACTTGAAAGGATGGCTACAAAGACTACTGTACCAGCTCAAGTATTAGCTCCAGTACCTCGAGCTAGAGTTGGTTCAGTAAAGGACTTTGTACAGATGGGTCCGAGGCTGTACAAAGGCATTAAGAGCCCAGAGGAAACTACCAACTGGATCACTCATACTCGGAAGTTTTTAGAAGCATCGCAATTACCTACAGACCTATAGATGACAGGTGTAAGGACTCTTCTAGATAGTAATGATCATCACTGGTGGGAATCCATGGAGCGCCAGTTGGGTACATACCAGACTTGGGAGTAGTTCTTGGAATGCTTCGAAAGGAAGTACTTCCCGGACACCGTCAGAGATACATTGTACGATCAGTTTCTCCACCTGGAGAAGGGGGACAGAACAGTGGACGAGTATGATGCTGAGTTTAGTTGCCTTAGTAAATATGGCGCTGCTCTGATACCAGATGACTTAGCCAAGGCTAAGAGGTTTCATCGCGGACTAACTCAGGAGCTCCAACATTACACAAGCTTACAGTCCCGGATCTCTTATGTCGAGTTACTGACAGAAGCCAGATTGCAAGAAACCATCAGCAGAGGAAAAGAAGGTCAGCTAAGGATGCAACAAGGACCCGCAAGGATACATCAAGGACCAGCAAGAACACAACAAGGAGGACCTATCAGATATCCTTTAGCTCAGCAACAACAGTACCAGCACAGAGCAGGACCGTACCAGATCCCAGAGAAGCCCCACTGCCATTATTGTGGGAAACGCGAACATATTATGAGGGACTGTCGAACTCGCTTAGGACAATGTATGAGATATAGTTCTGGACAACATATGATGAAAGAATATCCTATGCAACAAGCATTGACACTTCCACCGCCAGCACAGAGCCTAGCGCTTCCAGCACCGAAGCCAGCTCAGCAAATGATGAGACCAGGAATACCTCGACCTCCAGCAGCAGGGGGATTTTAGCGAGGACCACCGCTACCTGCACAGGAGGATCAATTCGCAAGGGCCAGGCAGGGACAACCACAGAGGAACGGACAAGCTTTTGCAATGGAAGTGGATGACATGAATCAGGAGATTGATGTCATAGCAGGTATCACTCTTGCTTTTACTTTTCATGCTGTGACATTGTTTGATACGGGAGCCACCCACTCATTCATATCATCTAGTTTTATTGCCAAACACAATATTGCCTCTACACCTTTACCTAGTTGTGTTAGAATTCTTACCGGAGGAGGAGTTGTACCTGTTAGTAGAATTTGTAGATCGTATCCTATAGTGATACGTGGCAGAGAGATGAATGTCCGACTCTTAGTCCTTCATATGCCAACTTTTGATATTGTGTTTGGAATGGACTGGCTAAGCAAGTACCACGCTTTCTTCGATTGCTTTGGAGGAAGCATTCTTTTCAAGGTACCAGGCCAGCCTGAACTTGAGTTTGCACGAGGATCCAAAGAAATTCTTGATGGTATGTAGCTCGTAATGGACGATATTGTCTATCATTCCATTATTTCAGAATTCCAAGACGTCTTTCCAGAAGAATTGTCAGGACTACCCCCAGACAAAGACGTAAAGTTTTCAATTAAATTGACACCGGGAGCAGCACCCATAGCATGACATATTTATAGACTGGCAAAGAAGGAGATGGTTGAACTGAAGACACAGTTGAAAGAACTAGAAAAGAAAGGTTTTATCCGACCAAGTGCATCACCCTGGGGAGCACCAGTGTTGTTTTTACCAAAGAAGGATGGGTCAGTGCGTATGTGCATTAACTATAGAGCCTTAAATGCAGTGACTGTGAAGAATAAATATCCATTGCCACGCATTGATGACTTATTTGATCAGCTCAGTGGAGCCAAGATGTTCTCAAAGATAGATTTGAGATCGGGATATCACCAGGTGAAGGTACAGAAGGAGGACATCCCGAAGACCGTATTTCGGACAAGATATGGGCACTATGAGTTTCTGGTCATACCATTTGGATTGACCAATGCTCCAGCTATCTTTATGGACTTAATGAATCGAGTCTTTCATCAGTATTTGGACCAGTTCGTGGTCGTCTTCATAGATGATATACTTGTCTATTCAAAGAGCCACGAGGAGCACGAGAAGCACCTGCGGATTGTTCTAGAAACCCTGAGGAGAGAGCAGTTATATGCAAAGCTCAGTAAATATGAGTTTTTCTTGGACAGAGTCTCATTTCTTGGATATACTGTTACAGGAGATGATATTTCTGTTGATCCAGAAAAGATCTCGGCAGTCGAGACATGGCCTGTTCCTAAATTAGCAGCAGAGGTGAAAAGTTTCCTTGGACTTGCAGGATATTACCGATGGTTCGTGGAGAACTTTTCAAGGATAGCAACACCTATGACTTGGTTGACTTGCAAAGATCAAGAGTTCATATGGACCAACGAGTGTCAAGCCGCTTTTGAGGAGTTGAAGAAGCGACTGACTTTAGCACCAGTATTGACTATTTCATCAGGATCAGGAGGCTATGTGATCTATAGTGACGAATCAGGGAAAGGTTTGGGATGCGTATTGATGCAGCATGGCAAGGTGATTGCATATGCATCTAGGCAGTTACGAGTACATGAGAAGAATTATCCAACTCATGACTTGGAACTTGCAGCCGTTGTATTTGCTCTAAAGCTATGGAGACATTACTTATATGGGGAGCGAGTGAAAATCTATACAGACCACAAAAGCCTCAAGTACGTCCTCACGCAGAAGGAGTTAAATATGAGGCAACATCGATGGCTTAACTTGATGAAAGATTTTAAGATAGAGCTACATTATCACCCAGACAAGGCTAACGTTGTAGCAGACACGTTAAGCCGGAAACCAATAGCTTACTTCTTGACAACACAGAAGGAATTATTAAAGGACTTGCAAGGTCTTGGCATTGAAGTAATATTGTCCGGAGCAGACGGGACACTAGCCAACTTGTAAGTATAATCATCACTAGTAGAAATAATCAAGGCAACATTGCCTACAGACGCCAGATTCAGAAGATTAAGGGAAAGGACAGAGGCCAGAGAGCAGACAGGACTGCGCATCCATGATGATAGGATATTACGATGTGACAATCGTCTTTATATTCTAAATGGAGAGATTCGACAGGAGCTGATGACAGAAGATCATAGTTCGATATATTCTATTCATCCTGGAGGCACCAAAATGTATCATAAGTTACGACAGCACTTTTGGTGGCATGGAATGAAAAGCGAGATAGCCCGCTTTGTAGCTAAATATTTGGTATGTCAGCAAGTAAAGGAGGAGCACTAGAGAACATCAGGATTATTGCAACCACTTCTGATTCTAGAGTGGAAGTGGGAGCACATCACTATGGACTTCGTCACGGGTTTTCCCAAGAGTCCAAGTGGAAGAGATGCAGTATGGGTAATAGTGGACCGACTCACGAAGTCAGCCTATTTCTTGCCTTTTAGAGTTAGCCAATCGACAGAAGTTTTGGCTGACTTATATATGAGGCCGATCGTGAGATTGCACGGCATACCAGTCAATATTGTATCAGACAGAGATTCGTGCTTTACATCACACGTTTGAAGGAGCATGCAAGAGAGTCTTGGAACTCGTCTAAAATTTAGTACATCTTATCACCCACAAACAGATGGGCAGTCAGAACATACTATTCAGACATTGGAGGATATATTGAGGGCTTATATGTTAGACTTTGGAGAATCATGGGAGGACCACCTACACCTTGTGGAGTTTTCTTACAATAATAGCTATCAGGCGAGCATCCAGATGGCTCTGTTTGAAGCATTGTATAGAAGGAAGTGTAGGTCTCCTGTGTGTTGGAGTGACGTGGGAGAACGTCAGATTCTGGAACCAGAGTTAGTGGTCAACAATGTTGAGACAGTTAAGAAGATACAAGGATACTTGCGTGCAGCGCAAGACAGACAGAAATAATGGGCAGACCTTCATCGTCGTCCCTTGGAGTTTAAAGAGGGCGATCATGTCTTTTTAATGATATCACCTACCAAAGGCACCATTCGATTCGGAGGGTGCGGCAAGTTGAGTCCAAGGTATATTGGATCATTTGACGTACTAGAGAGAGTGGGAGAAGTGGCATATCGACTTGCGCTACCATATTCACTTGAGGGAGTACATAACGTATTCCATATGTCGCAACTTAGGCGATATGTGGCAGACAGCAGTCATGTTCTCGACCATTCATAAATTACCATTGGGACAAGCTTGTCATATCAAGAGCAACCCGTGGGAATCCTTGATCGTCGAGAGAAAGTATTGAGAAACCAGTCTATTCCCTTGGTCCGCATGGCATGGAAGCATGGCTCGCCAGAAGAATCTACTTGGGAGTGCGAGGATAAAATGTGCCAACGTTTTCCGAACCTATTCATTGACCAAGGTATAAATTTACTTTGTTAATTCATATCTTATACCATTCTTGACTTTCTACCATGGCTTAGTTTTAATTTCGAGGACAAAATTTTTATAAGTTTGGTAGAATGTAAAACCCCTAATTCTGAAAATCATATTTCTCTATTATTAATTATTTAATTTTATAGTAGTTATGAGCTAAATAGAGAGAATAGATTTTATTAGATTTTATTTTGAGGTGTTTGAGCATTTAGAGGATTTATGGAGGCATTATAAATTTTTTCTAATTTATTCTATGTAGGAGACCCTTGGACAGTTGCTAGCTTAACCGAATGCACCAATATAAATTTTAGAATTTTTTATGTATATATATAGATATGATTAATTAGAAAATATAATTCCTATTGAATCTCTACCCGAAACCCAAACCCTTAGCCTACACTACCCGTTTAGTCCTACCCGAACCATTAGGAGAAGAAAATATCAACAACAGCAGTAGGAAAAACCAACTTTGCTTCCCTTCTCCGCGCGTGTGAGCCTTCTCATTCCACCGCTACTTAACACTAGTATTACTAAACAACCCTCAACAGAAACCAAAACCAATAAAGGAAAGAAACTGCAGCAGCATCCACCGCCTCTTATTCTCTATATATATTACAACTATCCCAATCCTTAACCCCACTTCTTATACCTAAACTTAAACACTGTTGTTGACGCTTGCAATATACGGAATTCTTGCTCGGCAAGTATACCTTGCCTTCGTACAATTATTTATATTCCATATATTGTCTGTATAATTTATTTCTGCTTATTTAGTTCATTTATTGCTAATAAATTGTGCGTCCAGAGAAACTTGGTTGCAACGACGATGTCGTCGTATCATATTTTATTTACGTATATTTTGGACCTACTCTATAAGACCACCCCAGTATTATGGAGCATCATTAGGTTCATTGGTCGTGACACAGTTGTTACACTAGTTGTGAGTCTCATATAGATCACGGACTGCGTGACGGGTCTGGCCTCCTGTACGTATTAGCCGTGCATTAGGGATGACTGCTGATAGAAACTTTGTATGCTAGTAGACCTGGCAGTTATTTAGAGGTTTTATCGTGTCATGGATGTGGCATGCTTAGAGCATGGGATGGGGAGAACAACAAGTAAGACATTTGGGCTCCTTTGTACTTTCTTTTTATGTAACCCGTACGCTCCACCGGAGATACGCGGTCGTGATGACTCCTATACTACTTGGCGGCCTCTGCCGTTCAAAAGATGACATGCTTGGTAGGCACCTGATTCTCCGAGAGAATCATGCCAATCCTACTATATGGCCAGATAGCCCACTTGGTAGAAAGTTATTCTCAAACTGCATTCACTTAGACGGTTAGGCGACCCATTGGATATTTATATTACAGTACTTTATTGGCATATTTATATGTATCTTGTTACGTCCCTCTGAGGACCTGGTCCCTTTCCAGATATAGACGAGCAGGAGTATCCACAGGAGTACGGACCTGGACCTGACTCTACTTACCAGACTGATGAGGTCTTATCCTCAGAGTGTCTGTGATTTATTTCCATTATTTAGAGATTTTGTTGCTACTGTAGTATAGTCGTTTTATAGTAGATTTATTTCCACCCGACTATCAGACTTGATACTCATCTTGGATATCAAGTTATTATTCAGCTCTTCATTCCTATGGATTATTTGTGCTGTGGATGAGATATAGATTCTGTGTGACTTGTTGTGACAGTATATATTACACTGATGGATTGCATATTCATATACATCGTACATGTGCATATGATTTCCATATATTGGAGTTCGTATACATACGGCTGGGCGTGTTACGTATTCCTAGTCCTACGTATTTTGGGACTGGGGCGTGACAGGGTTGAACTTTTGGGTAAAAAGTTCAACATATTTTATTCAATCTTGTATCTTTTTTGGAGTTTTATATATTGAGATTTGTCCAAGTGATATAGTCATCAAAAATACTGTGTTTGATTTATCTTAGTTCTTACGTTATGCAGTGGTTTGTTATCTTCCGGTGGGTTAGAATCACTTTCGCGTCAATGTCTTTGGCCAACTTTGGTTTAAGTCACATGCATTCCTAACAAATTGTTGGTGTTGGATGCAATTTCCAACCTAAGTGGAGAACATCCCAGAGTGCTATGAGCGTCTTCCGTGTGTCAGAGAAGCTCGAGGAGTCGATGGCGACAAAGGAGACTCAATTTTGACCTATATCAGGCTCAAAATAGAGCAATATTAGTGGGAGTGGTATCAAGGGTGGAATCAATAATTCAAGCTGTCCTGGGCTGAACTAAAAATATGTTATACTTACTTCAAAAAATTAACAATATAAGACAACATCAATTGATCAAAACACTCTTAAAATTTATTTTCCATAAAAAAATGATAATAAACTATAGATATCTTGACAAGTTCTTACAAATAATGATATTAAAAAAAGATTAATTGTGCATACAAGAAAGACACTTTCTATTGAAGCTGGACTCTTCGATTCTTTAAAGAATAAAATTTATCTATTATAAAATCTGAATCGATAGTTTTTGATATCTCAATTTTGATGAGGATAATCATTGAATCAGTTAAAAAATCATTATCCACCTTACTATGAAGAGAACTCTTAACATGCTTTATAGCTGAAAATGCTAGTTCGATAGTTGTCGTAGAAACATGCAAAGTCAAAATAGGTCAATCAACCTGTCTAGTAAATGATAATATTGTGCTTTATTTGTTTCAGCTGACTCACGACATAATTAAGTAATGTGGTCATATTCTGAAACTTTACGTGGTTGAGTACATTAACTTTATAGTGCTCCAACTGGATTTTTAAATGATGTATTTCTTGGCTGCTAAAATAATTAGGATAAAACTTCTCTGCAATTATGAAAATGTGATCAACATTAAATGACTTAAAGTTATTCTTAGGGTCCAAAGTAGAGCTAAGAATAAGAAGTCTCATCGCCCCTTCATTAAATCTTCTATTTAACTCTTCCAATTGAAGATCTATTGCAGTATTGAATATATCAAAGTGATAGTGATGCTCAATTATGATTTGATTTACTTGATGGAGACCTATATGTCATTCATATTAGTATATCAAAATCGTACTCTCTGCAAACTGATTCTACTTACTCAAGAAGAATATAAAAACCATCTTATCGTAGAGTTTGAAGCAATAATTTTGTCGAGGACACTAAATCCATTGTGTCACCCTCACTTTTCCAGCAAGGGGTAATTTGGTAAATTAGCCTAGTTATTTAATTTTAGGAATATAATATTAATATTAGTGGGCCATGTATATTTATTTATTGCTTGTATTAGTTATTTAATTATTAGAGTGCTATATTTTATTAGAGACTTGTAGCATTTAATTTAGTTAATGGACTAGCCTATTTAATTTGACTTGTGTAGTGGACCCAACTTGTTAGATTAGATCCATGGACTAATATTTAATTCTAGTTAGAATTGAGCCCAATAGTAAGCCCATTCATTAGGAGGATGAATTAATTAGTGAAATCTATTAGACTAGAACCTTCCCTCCTTAATTAATTTCTTCATGAGAGGCCTAAATGGGTATTTTTGAATTTACATAGTAGCTTGAGGGAGGGGGCAAGGGAGGCCTATATAAGGGGTTAAAATTTTTCTCTCTCTTTATTTTTTTATTCCAAATCTAAATCTAGAATTTCTCTCAACCAAATTCCTTCATCCCCACATCAAATTCCTACTAAATTCCACCCAATTTATTTTTCTAATCATCATTAGAGGCTACTAGAACAAGGATCTACAAGAAGAAAATAAGGATCTACAAGGAGGAGCAATGATCTACCAATTGAAGGCATATTTGGGATTTTTATTAGAAATCCATCTTCTAATAGGTATAATTCAATTTTCTCTCTCTTATTAGACTCTAAATCTGTGATTTAATCATTAGGAACTACCCCATATGCTAAGTCTACCCATAGGAATTGAAATTAGGTTCATAAGAGACCTATGAAGAAAGTATTATGTGATTTTGTGTCAATTTTGGGAGATTCCGAGATTGACACATCTTGTGTTTGTCAATTGGTTAATTAGACCAACTTGACATGTGTTAGATTATTTGTGGCTAGTGTCATGTCCATAATTGGATACGTGTAGGCCGTATCCCGATAATTTGGCGATACAGGTTAATTTTGGGATTTTTTTTCTAACACGGGAGTTTGTGCATTACATCTTGACACGAACACGTAGTTGGTTAATTAGTTCTTCGTATTATTCATAATTAGTATTTTAGACTTGCTCGTGTCCTTCGGGATACGTTTAGTTGTGTGGTGGAGCCGTATCGCAAGCGTATCATAGAATGAGTGTGATACGGGTGCGGTGCATCCCACGTGTTTGTTGTATTGCATTCCTCAATTCATTTGACTTGTGTATATATATTATATATGATATAGGTATGTATATATAGCTATGTGTTATATATGTATAAATGATATATCTATGCGTATATGTGTATGTGTATGTGTATGTGTATGTTTATATATATATATATATATATATATATATATATATATATATATATATATATATATATATATATATATATATATATATATATATATATGGTTATGTTTATGTATAGTTATATATGTATAGATGAGAATGTGTACATATATATGTATTGATATCTATGTGTTTGTGAGTGCGTGTATGTGAGAGCATAGATGTATATTATGAGTGAGTGAGTGTATATATAGGTTGATATATTGATATCTATATGTATATATGTGTGTATATGGTTGTGTTTGCTTTGAGTGTGAGTGAGAGGGTCGGGCAGTTGAACAAAGAGGAGATGCACAGTGGGAATTCAGCATGCTAGAGTGCAAAATGCATTCAGTTAGGAGAGGTATCAAATACAGTGGAAGAGCAGTCAGTTTGTGCATGTATCAGCAAACTGTACCTCATCACAACTGCTGCAGAGCATTCAACAGCAAGGTGCAACAACCTTTACAGTAAACTGCATGTAATTGAAGAGCAGTAGCAGCTGCCACCATGCAGTGTGTGCAGCCAAGATTTTAACTAACTATAGTATGCAAGGGGAAGTGTGCAGCAAACATACTGTGCAGCATGTTACAACCTTCAGCAGCACTGTGTAGCCTCGATCCAAGTAGCATGAAGCAGCAGCTTGAACAACAGAGCCTGCAGTAGGTTCAGCATGCACTGTAGCAACTTGTATAATCAGCAAGCCTATAGTACAATCACCAATAGCAAGCAAATAGAGGGCAGCAGCAGCTTCGAGCAACACAGCAAGCTGCAGCACCCATCCAACAACAAATAACAGAGCACTGCATTCAGTTAGCAGGCAGTTGCAGCCAATGCAATGACCCAACTGTAGAACAATTGCAGTAAGCCGTAAAGCAAGTTCAGCAAGCAGCTTGCAGTGTGCAGTAAGCACAGCTACTGCAGTAGTAGTATACAGCAAGCACAGGTAGCACCGCAACAACATATCTCAGTTTCAACCACTGTGCATGCAGCAACAAGGTTGCAACCTCAACAACAACATATCAAAGGCACAACAAGGAGAGGCAGGTCAGGGGTTCAGTTAGTTAGGTTTGAGTTCAGTTAGTTAAGATAGAGGGTTGGTAGTTAGTTATTTGATAGTTAGTGTGTTTAGATAGTTAGTTACCTTGTCATTTAGTTATACATATATATACATACTGTTAAACAGTTATATATATATATATATATATATATATATATATATACTTGTTAGATTAGTAAATATATGTAGTATATGTAGTATAATATCTATGTTTGTATATAAGTTGATGGTAAGTAGCTATATGTAGTATTATATATAAGTATTTGTATATATGTATTGTATGTTTGATAATTAGTAGTATGTAATAGTTTAGTTATGTTAGCATATAGTCTAGTGTATGGGTGTTAGCTATACATTAGGATTTGAATTACCTTGGGATACCAGGTAATGTCAAGGTATCGGTCGATACTCAAGGTATTGGGTTTGAGTATCAAGAAGGATGTATAGGTAGTGAGATACGCATTGGTTCAAAGCCAATGTATCCAATTTGCATTAGTTAGCGTAGATAATATATATATATTGTGTTGTATATATATATATAAATTAGTATTTTTTATATATAAAAGCTTGCGTATACTATGATATGATATTTTGTGTGTATCCTAGTATCTTAGCTTAGCTAGTGTGGCCTAGTTTCCTAGTGTGTGGACCTAGTATCCTAGAGTTAGACTCGTACAACTTAGAAATAACTAGTTTATCCAAGTTTGACTAGTTGGACCTAGAGTTGACCTAGTTTGACTGTTTTGACTTAGAAATGGCTTCATGACCTAGAATTGAACTAGTTTAACTTAATTTTATTCCAACACCTTGTATTAATGCAATATTCCATATATAGGTCTGTGTTACACCAGTTCGGACAAAGTTTGACTTTTATTGCTTTGGACCATATGCGAGTACATTCTCTGATAGTTTCTATTATTTGATAATTATTATAATGCAAGTATTTAGAAATATTTTATATGACTCTTGACACATTGGTACACGGACTAGTATACACATGGATCAGTCATGGGATGTTTTTTATTATTTCATTGTTCCTCGTATTCTCATATGGTTAAATAGATAATGTTTAATATTAGACAATGTTCAATGTTTAATGTTTACAATGCCTTGAGTATCTTGCATCGTAACGTGTCATGGTTGGATCCATTGTACTAGTCGGGGGAAAGGGAAAGGGAAAGTGTTAGCTAGATATGTGATAAAATCCTAGAAAATATTCAATGTTTAACTTTGACAATGTTTATCCAACGTTAATTAGACAATGCTCACTCAAGCCGATCACATATCTAACTAGTATTTTAATCACTTAGTATAGTTACAATTTTTTACCATATTCTAGTTCATTGTCTCATTCTATTGTCTTGTTCTATTTTATCGTGATCAGTGTATACCATATTTCTCTTGTTTACCTGTTTCTTCTACCATAGTATGATATTGTTCATTATTTTTTGTCTTATATTATATTCTCTATTTCTGTTTATAGTCATTATCAATTAATTGAAACTGCTATTGGATTGTACTTTGCTCCAATCCTGACTGAATATATTTTTCAGATGAATGGTTAGTGAGGATGTGTCCCACTTACTACGGACCAATAGATGGAGTGTCACCTGAGGATGTAGTGCCAGATACTGAGGCCATTTAGATTTTCATATCTTGTAGTAGTTATTCTAGTTAGATATTGGATTATATTATTATTTTGAGATCTTGAGTTGTAGTTAGATATTGAGTTGGACCTGTGATGTATTGAGATTTGTATTTCTTTTTTTCTTTTCCATATCGTGCTTATATCTTCCTTTAGTTTTCTATGTGATTGAGTATTGACTACCCTTTGTTATATCATCATATTGCTCCTCCATTTGGAGTTAAGATGGCATGTCGGTATTATATACATTGTGTGAGATGTTAGATAGTATAGAAGACCGAGACAGCATTCTACCGATGATGCTGCGGCGTAGGCTGGATGCACCCACGTACTCGTGTCCCTACACTGGGTGCGGGTTGTGATATACCATATTTAATATATCAAGAGATTTGTGATGTAACTCTCGACAAAGCATATTTTTGATGCCCATAATTTTATGCAAAAGACACAATATGAACATAAAATCGAAAAACTTTATCATGATTTGATAACCACAAGCTTCCCCACGGATAGAGTTTGAAGATCCTTCGTCGACTATACATTCAAGCATATTAATTATTGTATCATACATATCTATTGTCCTGCAGATATAATCAAAATAAGAACTCGAATGAGTACTTCCATCTTAATGAAAAGTAGCCATCTGATTAGCACCTCTACTAGTCTCACGTTCACCCATACTTATCATACGTGCAACATCAATAACTTGAGCATATTGTAGCTCAATGTGTCATTTAGGAGAAGCATTAAGAAGATTAACAATGCATGTCAATTTTGAAAAGAATTGCCAGATAGAAGCCTCATTCTTTTCAGCTGCAACTAATTCAAGCTGTAATCGTTGGGCAAAATAGTTAAGATAATATGGATATGGACAATCTCTTAGAAATAAAGCTTGTAATCCATTCCATACACCACAGATATTACTAGCTCCATCATACCCTTGACCTCGCAATATCACGAATATGCAAACCACATCGGTGAGGACATCCGATATTTCTTTCTTCAATGTTGAAGCAGTAGTATCTGAAACATGCACAATTACAAAAAATGTTCTTGTAAGATTCCATGAACATCAATGAATCTTAAAATAATAGCCATCTTCTCTTTATTAGAAACATCCTTCGCTTCATCAACTAGAATAAAAAACTTGGCATCCCAAACTTCAGCACGAATTTTATCCCTCACTTTATTAGCATGGATATGCAAAATTTATTTTTGAATATAGGTGAGGTATACTTTGCATTTTCAGGAGATTTCTATAACACAAAGTCATCAATCTCTATATTTAATCCTCCCATAAGGCTTATCAGCTCAACGAAGTTGCCACGATTATCAGAATGTAATGATTCATCATGACCTCTTAATGCACATCTTTGTAATGCAAGCCAACGAACACTCTTAATTTTTGCTTTAAGACGGGATCTATTTTTGTTAATTTTTACAGAATTTTGTGCATCTATCATCTTACCTATATGATGAGTTACATCCATCAATGTCTAAATAGATTTTATAGCATTATTATGTGGTGAAGTGGGACCTCCCACATGCAAAAGAAAGGGACATCTAATAGATTCACTCACTCTTTTCCAAGTTTTAAAACCATCAACAGTAAATATAGGATGCAAATGTTTATCCTTTTCAAAATAAAAACATGCAAAGCAAAATAATGCATCCTTCGAAGGTGAATATTCTATCTAAGAAAATTTCTTGAACCAAGATTGTTGAAATAGACAACGTTGATTTCCACAGTGAGACCACGAATATTAGTAAATATAGGTTGAAAAGTTCCCATTATCATATAAGCACGTCTGATTTTGTCACTTTGATTAACCAGCTCCTTCCATATATAAAATACGTAATCCAGAATCTCGTTCAAGAGAAGTATCATCGAATTCAACTCGTTAAACCTTGGCAGAGGGTTCATGTTTTGAAGTAAGTATAGGAATATCAAAATACTAGGTGTCGTATATGTGGTAGATGTTGAAGATTCTCATCCACCTCTCGATTTAAAGTACAATTTTTTTTTTTTGCTTGCCTTTTATTCAAATTTTCTATTACAAATACATAAAAAATAGTTTAAATGATCATTTATAATAGACAAAGTGCGGAATAATGGTCAAACAAAGAAAATAAACAAAAAGAAAACCCTTCCTTTATTTTTTGATAAACAAATTTTTTTATGATAATTGACAAATATTTGAACTATTTTTATAAACAATTAATGATACTTGGCAAAATATTTATGATAAACAGTTCATAAATATTTGATAAACAAAAAATATTTATGATAATTGATAAATATTTGAACTATTTTTGATAAACAGTTCATGATACTTGGCAAAATAAGTATCTTAAAGTTGAACAAAATGCAAGGTTCTAAAGAGCCACCTAATTTGAATTATAGTGTATGGTCCATATATAAGCCATACAATTTAAATTCGAGTGTATGATCCACATGTAAGCCACATAATTTAAATTTCTCATTTTTCTGTAGGAGAAGAATCTAATATTGTATAGAGAAAAATATTGATAAAAAGAAAATAGTATATGTGTATCAGTAAAATGCTAAACAAAATACAAGGTTCTGAAGAATTTAATACTTTACATAATAGAGTGACCTCACTACTCCCTTCTTCACTAGACATCTTAACAAGTTATCCATGGATCTGTACTGAAGATTAAGAAAATAACCCTTGATCATTAGAAAGAAAGAGGAGAATGGTAAAAAAAGAAGAAGATTGTTAATGGAAATTTTGTAGATAGTTGTGAATTCAGTAAGTTCTAAAAAATTCACAAGAGAAACCACACATAACCCAAAGCTCAACAATTAAATATTTGCTTATTAGAGATCCAATAAATCATATATTGAAAAGTATTATCCAATTAAGTTTGTATTCGGAACCTTATATATATTAAGATAGTCCCTACAAATTATAACCATCTTGCCTGACATAATTGGAGCACAAGATTTTACATTTTTCAAATTATCTTTACCTTTCTTATATCATAGAAAGATTATTCTTCTAAGCCACCATAAGGGATAGTAAAAGTTTTTATATTTTTCACCTTTCTTATATATATCAAGTTCTCTTGTTAGGAATTTAATAATAATTGAAGTAAAATTTGTAGAAAATTATACTAGATGTATGAGAGAACTAATCTCTCTTATTAATGTGCTTACTAAAAGCTTTTCATGGCTCAAGTGATGCCAAAAGTCCATGTATCAAAGATCTAATCTCTCTTAATCACAATACTTTATTAGGAGGTTCTATAAACACATACTTCTGTCCTTGTCTGGCTTCACTGAGACTATCAATCCAAAGGGTAAGCAAACAAAAGTCGATCAATACAAATTTTTATTGGTAATGTATATATAAAAATTTGACAACTGATTTAGTTTAGACCCAAAGAGCTATGTATATACGCAGTAGACACATTACAACAAATAGTTAGTATGGAAAGATTAATATAACTTATAATATGTGTGTGTTTTCTTTCGACAAGCTAAACAAGCCATATCCAAAGCAGCTCGGCAATGATGACAAATAGAGAACCATCGCTCAGCGACCTAGAATAGGACTTGAAACAGAAGGTGAAGATGAGGAGAAGAGAGAAGTTGAGATGGTGAGTTATAGAAAGAGGTTAAGTGAGCGAGGAGTTTTTATGCATGAGATAGGATGGGGCCATGAGAAAAGGTCTCGAGGTGGAGATTAAGTAAGGGGACGTTTGAAGTGTGTGTGTGTTTGTGTGTGTGTGTGTGTGTGAGAGAGAGAGAGAGAGAGAGAGAGAGAGAGAGAGAGGGAGGGATAGGCCTATGTAGTGAAGTTGAGTGAGAGCAATGTAGTTTATGTATTATGCGAGCTGGGCTAGTGTGCGGGCTTGGTGTGGGCTAAGAAGTTGAATATAGGTTTTATTATATAGAAAATATTGGAAAACTTTGTGTGGGTTGGATCATACCCTAGCCCACACCATAGTTCTACCCTTGAGCGCTTCGAGAAGTTCTCATAATGTGTAGAATTTTTGTGACCTAAATAGGAATTTTTTATCCCTAATCTCCATAGAAGATGAAAGGAGAGAGTTTCTCATAATGTAGAATTTTTTAAGAAGTGTAAGAAATGATTCAGATTTTCGAGAGTTGCTTTGAAAAGAGAGTGCTTTGAGAAGTTCTTCTTTGGTTCATCATCGTCTTCTCATCTCATATAACCCCTATTTCTTATTGTAATATGTCACAACCTGCATCCGGTGTAAGGGCATGAGTACGTGGGTACGTCTAGCCTATGTCGCAGCATTGGCAGTAGAACGCTGTCTAGGTCAACAATACAATCTAAATATCTCATACGGTATATATAATATACCTATCAAGATATCTCAACTACCAAATGGAGGACAATCTGATAATATGATAATGATAAGCAATACTTAATCACCATAATAAACTAGAGGAAGATATGGCATAATATGTAATAGAAGGAAAGAAATAAAGTCATAATACATCACAAGTCCAAGTCTAATATCAACACAAGATATAAATAATAATACAATACCAAAAGTCTAACTGACATATACAATATCATGAATAAACTATTTAAGTCTCATCGACTGCTGGTACTAACTAAATAGGCTCTACGGGTGCTAACTCAACTGGCTCGCCATCCTGTGGCCCATAGTGCATAGGACATCGATCCTCTAATGAATCATCTAAAAAATATATTCAGTCAGAATTGGAGCAAAGTATAACCCAAATAGCACTTCCAATAATTGACAAAAACTATGAAATAGCAATAGAAATAAAAATAAATGATGAAAGTAATTTAACTAGCATATATCATGAGAAAGAGCATCTTGGTAAATAATGACAAGAAACTGAGAACAATATAGTGAGGAACATCAATATAATAAACTGGAATAAAGGAAATAATATAGTAAATGTGCCTTGAAATACTAGTAAGATAATATGATCGGCTTGGGCCTAACACGGAATATATATAAAAGGTGAGCTAGCGTGATCATACGTGAGTTGCATGATCTGCTAGATATCACTAGATACACTAAATCATGGGCTATAACGTATGATCACATATCCACTAATACTTTCTTAACCCCCGACTAGTACACGGATCCAAATTACGATACGTTATAACACGCATATCATACTGTACGATCTATAATATCATGTACTATGATCACAGTCTATATAATAACTAAGATATTACGGTAATCACTGAATAATCATGAAGTACGACACGACGATCATTAAGTAACCACGACAATAATATCTCATGACCAATATCCACGTATACCAATCCGTGAAACCATCATGTCAGAAATAAAATATCTCAATACTAAATACATAAAATATATAGGCTACCAAATAAGAAAACTATCAGAGAATGTACTTGCCCGTGGTCCTGAGCAACAAGTATGACTCGGTATCCGAGCTAGTGTCATACAACCTATATATGAATATCATGTCAATGGGTGTGAAAAGTGATAAATTAGTTAAAATATACTAATGTATGATTTTTAGGCCATTTCTTGGTCACTCTAGCTAACTAGGTCCATACTTAGTTATTTATTCCATATTGGTTACTAACTAGCTAACACTGGCCTAATTTAGCTACATTAGCTAACAACACTAAGTATCAACTATATACTAGGTACTATGATACTCTATGTATTTATATACACACTATAACTTATATATGCTACTATATATAGTATCTTAATATACTTTATAACAATGCATGTACATATGATACTTATCCCTAGCTTGACTCCTACCTCACAACTCGTCTACATGACCTATCAATACCTTGCTAACTGATATCTAATATATACTAACTTATCACATACATTACTTACCTACTCTAGTATAGTATTAGTCACCCTTAACCCATACCTCAACACACACTTACTAACTAACATTAACACTTGCCTTCAACTTATCTCATTGACACTTGCACAAAAGTGTGCTTAAGCAATTGCTTGTTGCCACAGTTGCCTCTTGACTGAACCCAACCCCTGGATACTCTTGGTATCACCACTGCCTACAACAACTCAAATAATACCAACTACCTATTTGGTATCAGTGCACAACAAATATGTACTGCTGTTGTTGTGTCAGCAACTAACCTCTGATGCAACTGCTACTGCTATATTCTGCCTATATGTCTATAATAGACCCTTATCTATCTTCCCCATCTTACAGTTGTCACCCGAGCCGCCATTGCTGTTACTGGCTTCAGTTGCCCAGCACACTGCAGTGCAC
Source organism: Iris macrosiphon (assembly GCA_036927795.1). NCBI lineage: Eukaryota > Viridiplantae > Streptophyta > Magnoliopsida > Asparagales > Iridaceae > Iris > Iris macrosiphon. The sequence goes on along the minus strand of JAYESA010000004.1, from coordinate 243,667,343 downwards.
GGACAATCACAGTAAACCAGGCAATTTTACTTGCCACTTGCTGCCTGGTATTGCTGTTGTTCTTGGTCTCATAAAACCCGACTCCATCCCGCCATCTCATATAACACCACCTGCAACCACAATCTAAGTGACTGATGACAACTCCACTACACACAACATAGTAGCTGTTGTCCTTGCTCCAGGAATACCCCCTCTCTTTACCAACTCATCTTCACACGTACTACACACAATAACATTTACTACTCCCTATGCTGTCACCTTCAACTTGAATACTTAGTATCAGTTCCTCACTGATACTCTCAACTAGTGATCCTACAAATTACTCTCATGGGGGTAGCTATAAATATAAATCAATAACTTAGTATCAAATATATATATCAAGTTGTAAGTCTATATATATATATATATATTGCCAAATGATGTATATATAGTTTACATAATATACCCATCCATAGACATATCATCAAACACTAAGTAAATATTTTATGGTACACAATAACATCCAATATGATACTCATGCCACCAACACACTCACACACTCCCATGGTCATGATACCAATCCAATTCTCCACTAATACCAATAATACATCTCAAATACACACACACACACACACACACACACACACACATATATATATATATATATATATATATAAACTAATACAATATGTTACAATAAAAATTAGAGAGTAATCACATAAATCACCCAAAATGAGTCCTGTATCACACCGTATCACAAGATACTATGATACGCTCTACTCATGTCCAATTATGGACATATATCTAGTCCTGTAACTCCGATCTAAGTCTAATTAGATCTAATTGGTCTCATGACACATACTTGATGTGTCAATCTCGGAATTTCCCCTAATTGGACGTAAATTATCATGTAGATTCTACAATACAAGTCATATAAACCTAGTTCTTGGTCCTATGGGTAGCCCTAATCCAAAGGATAATTCATAATGGTTAAATGCATAAATTATAGTCTAGATTAAGGGGTGGATTCAGAATTTACCTATTGGGAGATAGATTCCTAATGAAATGCTCAATGAATAGATTCCTAATGAAATGCTCAATGGACACAATTATGACATATTTTCCTTGTCAATTCCTCTTTCTTCAAGTGCTTCTTATAATCCAAACTCCAATGCTTCTTAGATGATAAAATTAAGAGGGAATGGGAGTTAATTGGGTTAAATTTGGTGGAGGGATGAGTCAATTTGAGAAAGAACATAATTGAGGATCAAGATAAAAATAAACTAATGAGAGGAGAGTGAAGACCCTCTATAGTGGCCGACCCCCCTCTTTCCCTTCCCAAGCAATGTGCAATGCCCATGGTACCCCTACTAGCTAGTCATTATGTTTAATTAGGAAGGGCTGTATTAGAAAGCTTCTAATTCTCCATGAACTAATCTAATCTCCTTAATTAATTAAGAGAATGTGTCTAATAGGCCTAGTCTAATGTTGGGCTCAATTTTATTATGACAACTAATGGGTCCACTAATGACAAGTCCAAATAAACATAGTCCAGCCCACTAATATTTAATTAAATAGCACAACTCAATATAATTAATTAGTAGCACAATATATAATATTTAATTACTAAATAATAAATATCTTAAATAACAAAAATGCCCTCATCTAGAAATATGGTAGTGACAAGTCTACCCTCCTCAGAAAAATTTTGTCCTCGAAATTTAAGGGAAGAACTAACACTACAATAAACAATCGCAGCAAGCAAGAAAAAATGATACCTCACGACTCAAAAAGATAAGGGTATCGCTCGCGCATCTCGGCTTCCCTATCCCAGGTAGACTCTTCCGGAGAGTGATACCTCCACGCGACGCGTACCAAGAGAATCGTATGGTTTCATAGCACCTTCTTCCTGCGATCCAGAATCCCCATTGGCTGCTCTGGATAGCTGAGAGTCGGACCTATCTCGATCTCCGAGTGATCCAATACATGACTAGGATCTACCACGTATCGTCTCAGCTGTGACACATGGAGTACATCATGCAATTTCTCTAGTACAGGCGGCAAGTTTAGTCTGTAGGTCACTGCACCGACTCTAACAAGAACACCGAAGGGTCCGATAAACCATGGACTAAGCTTCCCGCCTCCACCAAAGCAAATTATTTCCCGTGTCGAATAAATCCTCAAGAACACCAGATCGCCAACCTAGAACAAAATACATCCTTAACACTCAACCTAAAATAAAGCAATCACAAGTAATACAATAAAATCTATACCTCAAACTCTAAAGGTCTGCGGTGGCTATCGGCCCAATGCCGCTATCTGTCCTGCGCCACCCGAAGTCTATCCCTAATGAGCTTTACCTTCTCAGCTGCATCCATAATCATCTCCGGTCCAAAAAAGACTCTCTCACCAATATTATCCAAAGATAGAGGAGTGCGATATCTCCGTCCATTTAAAGCCTCGAATGGTGATATTTTGATACTGGCCTGGTAGCTGTTATTATAAATAACTCTACCAGGTGAAGATGATCCTTCCAAGAGCCTCTAAAATCCAAAACACAAGTGCAAAGCATATCCTCGAGAGTCTAAATAGTCCTCTCCGACAACCCGTCTGTTTGGGGGTGATATGCGGTACTGAAATTGAGCTGGGTGACCAAGCTAGCCTGCAAACTCCTCCACCCCCCAAAGATGATCATCTTGGCATCGTGGATAGGATAAAATCTACTTGGAGAATTGTCCTTGAATGGGATTTAAAATAATATCTAGTGTAGCTCCTAGCTTCAACCATCAGTCAAAAAACTAGGAAGGTATTTCGTTCTGAAGAATTTTAGGACAAATACGAATGAACCAAGAATGTGTTCGCTAGTAATTCTCATAGTATAAGAAGTTATAGAATGCCTGAATATAATCCCAATAATTATAACTGCAGACAACTACCTTGTCCTTGGAGAGCTGTTATTCTCTGTTAGGATGAAGTCCCCAAGTTTGTGGTGTAAGGATATTTTTGATGATTACCTTGTTGTAAGCCACTTTCAAAGAATACGGTTTAGCAGAATGTTCAACAGGATAGATTTGGTAGTAATCAGAATACCTTCATAAATATTCACAGGTTTACCCATAACTGGAATAAAGCTGCCTTCGAGGTATTTTTTATGAAGTTTCCATGGATCCTTCATAAGAGGAATATCACCTTTATCAAGTTTAATAATTTTCCCAGAATTGAATTTTTCAAAGAAGATGGACTCAATTTCCATTGCTTCTTTATATGATATAGTATTGGCATCAACAGTAACTGCTGGTTGCATGCCCTTGGAGCTGGATCTAGCTTCAGTAGGTGGCTTATGGCCGATGACCTTTTGGAAACCAAAAGACTCCTGAGGACGTAACGCCCCCTTGGATTTGCCTCATCCTCTACCTTGGCTGGACATCTTGCTACAAAATTCACGAGTTAGGAAATCAGGTAGAGAATTATTTTTGCCATTAATAAATTCAATGTCAAAATCAAATATAGTAAGTTCAACTTGCCATCTAGCAAAAATTTGCTTAGAAGCATGATTCTTAACATCTTTCTATAAAATAGATTTAGTAGAAATACAATCTATACGAAGTAAAAAAAAAATATTCAATAAATTATCTTAAAATTTATGATTGTATTTGATAATAGAAAGCAGCTCTTTCTTTATCATAGAGTAATTAATTTGTGTATTATCCCAATTACCAGAATGGTATCTAACAAGGATAGCATAATCTTTGTTGTCGAGATCAATTTGTTTGAGAATACCTCTACAGCCGATATTACTAGCATCAGTCTCAACAACTTTAAACCAATCCGGATTAGCAAGATGCAAGCAAGGAAGGCACTTAACCTTTTGCTTGATAATCTGAACAACTTTAGTATGATTGATACCCCAAGGGATATGGTTTTTCTTCAATCTTTGATATAGGATTTTAGTATCTATAGCAATATTTTTATAAAAATCAGCAACATAATTAAGAGCACATAAAAATCTCTGAAGTTGCTTAATATCTGTAATTTTATCAGAAAATTTTAAAGCAAATTCGATACTACTGTCAATAGGTATAATAGTGTTATTAACAATGTTATATCCTAAAAATCTTATCTCTGTCTGAAATAATTTCATTTTAAGGGCAGAGATAACAAGACCATTTTTAATAGCCAAATACTTGAAGACATTTAAATGCGTAAAATATTCTTCAATGGTATTAGAGAATGAGAATATAACTATGTCATCAATATAGGAGAGAATAAAAGAAGAATATTGAATTAATATCTCATTCATAATATTCTGGAACTCAGAATGAGCATTTTTTAATCCGAATGGCATAATATTCCACTCATATTGACCGAATAGAACTGTGAATGCAGTTTTGTATTTATTATTTTCTTCAATTTGAATTTGCCAGTAACCTAACTTCATATCAAATTTAGAAAAGATTTTTGCTTTAACAATTCTGTTAAGCAAACCCTTTTTATTAGGAATAAGATATCTAATCCATTTAAGGACTTTGTTAAGAGGTTTGTAGTTAATAACTAACCGTGGAACACCTTTTTCCTTTTCAGCATTATTATTGACATAAAAGGCTGTACAACTCCATGGAGAGTAGGATTTTCGAATAAGTTTTTTATTAAGAAGATCATTGATCTCTTTTTTGCATAATTCAAGGTAATTGTTGTCATTTGACAAGGTGTAGCCTTTGTCGGAACATCTCTTTCATTGAAGGATTCTTCGTATGGAAGAGAAATAATATGCTGCTTTCTATCCCAAAAAGCATTTGGGATATTGCTACAAGTTTGACGTATAAATTCGTCTTTAACTTGTTTTATTTTATTCTTTATTTCAAAATTTTTAAGCTGATCAATAATGGATAGCTAAAATTTTTCTTCTTTTATAAAGTTTATCTGATTTTTCTTCAGATGAACTTTTTTTATTTCATTCAAAATTTTAACCACAAGATTTGTGATAAATTCAAAAGTAATATTGTTTCCCTTGTAACAAGTAGAAATTTCTTGTTTATTGATCTCCTTGATAGGCATAAGTTTTTCTAGAAAAGGAGTTCCTAGAATAACATGTTGTGATATCTTTTTAACAACAATAAAGTGTAAGGGAATACAAGCTTCATTTTTACAGATATGAACATCTGTAATTTTAAAAGGTGTTGTAGAGCTTTATTATTAGCATCACTCAAGGTTTGAGTAGTGCGTGTAATGTCCCGCTCCACGTCGGCATTATGTATCAAGGTGAGTGGGCAGAACTTCGTTCTCTGATTCTTGCACGCCTTAATAATAACCTGACTTTTTGCTTGCAATATTTTATAAAAGAATGATAGAACCTGCCTTGCATGTTAATGAACGAACTCACCTAGCTTGTCTTTGAAACAAACATGTCTGCTTAACGAGAATCCTGAAATGCTTGCCTAGAGTGCATGAACATGTTCACTATCATCTATGCTTCAAGAGAACCATATCGTGCCTGAATGTGTTCAAGTGATAAGTTGGATTACCCCGCAACAAAGATTGTATTATGATGGTTCGTCTCGTCTGCATACTAAAGTTTATTTGATAGTGTTTCATGCATTCGCACGCGGTCGGACAATGGCTATGGTGGAGAGCTGAACTGCATGCATCCTTAGCCACCATGGGTCACAACTGCCATAGCATCAGATGAAAGAGTCATTGGTATGCTGTACAACCAGCTGTCGATCCTGAGATACTCGGGGACCGCCCTGTATATAGCTAAGTCATTGTGTTGGCTTGGATAGATGGACTTCCCCTAAGATGTGCATGTGTGTCTAGCTATGCATTTGACCCTGGAGTCTCACGAGACACGCTGCGCACACCCTGTGTAAACCCCCTCGACCAATTTAGGGTTCAATTTAATTTTAATAGAGGGACTTAGAATTAATTGGATACAATTGGAATAAATGTGCAATAATTATTTTTCCTAATACACCTTACCGTTGTTTCGAGAATGGAGCACCACACCAGTAGTTATCTTCCACCCAAGGTCACGAACATCTCTTAGACATGCCAGGCTACCCCCTGACCATTGTGCAAACTTAGATACTTGTCATTGCGTCTCACCTTAGTTTCACAATATTCGAAAGTGAGCGCCTTGCACATTAATTTGTAATTTAATTAAGTTGAGGCCAAGTTCACCAAAAAATAGGACCAGACCAAGCCCGTGTACACCTTAAATATGGACCAGCCCCACCCTCGAGCCCTGGTCGGTTCAAATATCAAGGATAGCCCACGAGAGCCAACACCTATAAATATACATACTCCCACATGAAACCCTAATTCACTATTCATCAAAACCCTAGCCGCTCCCCCTTGCACCCGAGCTCCCCCCCGACTGTCCGACATCACCGGACCACCTCAGCCACCGGACCCCCTCACTGCTGGACCACCATCCCAACCATCCAACGCCGCCGTCGACTTCACCATCATCGACTCACCTATTCCCATCCGCTCATAACCGCTGCCCCGAGCACCCCGCCGCCTCTGGCACCGCCGACCACCACCGTGAGGTCTTTCCCGACCTACCCCCATGACGTGTCAGCCGCCCTACGCCGCTCTCAGCCCGCGCTGACGCCGCTGCCGTCGCTGCAAAGCCGCTGCTGCCGCTGCTTTAACTGCAGTAGTTGCCACCGCTGCTGCCGAGACCCGCCGCCAACGTCGGAGCCCCGCTGACCACCGACGAGTGCGCACGGCGACGAGCAGAACCCCCCCACGTTCATCCTCGAATAGGTAACTCCTGTTGGCCTCCTTTCCCTTTGTATCATGAATAGTTTTATCACCGTGTCGTCGTATCGTATTTTGGCATGGACACAAAATAGTTAATTTGGAAACTCTAATTATGAATATATGTATGCCTAATCAGATTTCTTAATAACTAATAAGTTAGTAATCAATAACTTAGTGAACGTCCTTGTGAGCAAATTGTTATTAAAGACTTGTAATGCATCATTAAAACCTGGACATCGACAAGAATGCTTAATACGGATGATAAGGACCATTAATTATACTAAACATAATTAGTTGGTGACTTATGACCTTAGTATTTTTACTGTCGCGGGATACACGATGACTGAAGACAGGGCACGTGTGTATCTTAGCTACATGCACCGCGACTCTGTATTCGACCGACGTGATCCTTGCATCAGTACTGAAGAGCAACGTAGTGTATATATTACTTAGTGTCAGATGATGGATTGTTATATTATATTGGTGTGTTTAGGATCATTGGATCAGCTAGAAGATATCGCAGGAGCAGGCTATTGGCATTCACAGCTTGAGGACTCATACAAGATACCTTGCCATATTTACTGTCTAATTTAAATATTTTATATGTTGTATGATATTTTCTTGCTTATTTTATTGACTCGGGTACTATCAACGGATACGTCGATGATTAGTATACCTGACCTAGTTATTAGCAGACTCACTCCATTGAAGGATACTCTGTTATCTTCTGAGACCTGATACCTTACACGTTCACTGAGACATATTTATATTGGGATGCGGGTTTGCGTACTCGACTAGCTATCGGTACGTGTGACCTATATCACGGTTAGTACATAGTTCAGATTATATTTTTATTGGTAGAGACTTGGCATATAGATACGTGGTACGTACATCGAGTATTCGACTTGTGTATCTATATTGGGCGGAGAGGACATTAGAAGGCGTATGGGATACACCCATTGTTGTCCGTAGTATCCGAGGAGCCACGGATCCAATGACTCCCTTTACACTGCTGCCACATTCTTTGGAGCGATATGAACGATATACTGTACTGTTGCCACATTCTTCGGAGCGATATGGACGATATATTGCACTACTGCCACGCTCTTCGGGGTGTTGGACGTTATGCCTACGCCTACCCATACGTACCAAAGTTGTTCTCACATTGCATTCACTTAGATGGTTAGCATACCCTTTATTATATTTATTTTATTCAGTATTTATATATGGCATGCTTCTATGTATCTTGTTATGTCCCTCTGACGACCTGGTACCTTTCCAGATTTGGACGAGGCATATTACCCCACAGTGTATGGCCCAGGACAGGAGACGAGGTTCGCTATCGCAGAGGAGCTAGAGGTGATACCGTCAGAGTTTCCGTGATCACTTGGTAGGCCTTCTGCCTAGGATTGGGAGCATCATTATCTAGCCAGCAGATGCCCTAGTCATTATCTTTTACCTATCATTTCAGTATTTTATTTCGTCATAGTAGTGGGTTTGTTCCTACTAGACATTCTTGGTTGTACTATGATATTTGAGACTGGCATTTATCTTCCAGCATTTATTATCAGTACATTCTTGTAGTTTATATTGTGGATAAGATTAGATTACCTATTGATATTAATATTGGACTTGTTAGTTATTTAGGACAGCGTAGCACTCTTCGTTAGGATCCATTAAATTGGGATATCCTCGGAGACGTGACAGCTGGCTATTGCCACGTGGTCTGGTTCCTTGTATTTTGGGACTGGGGCGTGACATGGTTTTAGTAGTGGCCCATGCAGGTCAACTTTTTCGCTTGTGGTATGGTAACATGCCCAGCGAGCCTGCAATATGATAGAAATTTCTAGGTCTCATCCACTTTGATTTCGTCTTTAAAATTCCTTCGTATTACTTCTAAATATTTGCATCCTGTTTGTTTGATCTCGTACTCTCTTAATAAAATTCTGTCTCTTGCCGCAAGATGAACTTGCGCAGTGGACGAGGAGCACCCAGCGCTGTGGAGCCAGACAACAACACCTAAGGAGAAGAAGTACCCCAGGGACTACCTGGAGGGCAACCACTGCCACAGGCCTCGCTGATTCATTGGCACGAAACTTCTCAGGGCGATCCTACACAATAGCCAGAGGGACAGACTTCACAAACGATCCCCATAGAGCATTTTAAGGGCCAGACTTCAGGAGCTACACCAATGCCGCAGACCGAGAGGCCGACATCTGAGGAGACACCTACCGCACAGCCAGAGGTTCCATTACCACCACCTCCACCTTATCCACCCCAGATGCATAGATGGACAGCCACAGATGCTTTAGTTCTTTCAGACTATGATGCAAGCACAGTGGCATCAGACCGAGATGTTGAGACAGAGTTTGATGGAAGTACTAGAGAGGACACCTGTCACAGCACCAGTATTAGTACCTGCACCAGCCCAGACAGGTGGCACTGTAAGATGGTTCCGACAGATGGGACCAAATACTTTCTCGGGCAACGAGACAGTAGAGCAGATCTCCGATTGGGTTGCCAACACCGAGATGCTACTAGAGGCTTCACAACTGCACCCAGACCTTTGGATGACCGTAGTGAGGGCCCAACTGAAAGGCAACGCCCATCACTGGTGGGATTCTATTGAGCATAGTGTAGGCAAGAACCAGACTTGGGAACAGTTCTTAGAGTACTTCAATGCGAAGTATCTCCCAGCTACCGTCAGAAATGCCCTGTACTCCCAGTTCCTACATCTAGAACAAGAAAATATGACTGTTAACGCCTATGACACGGAGTTCAGCCGTCTTAGTAGATTTGGTGCCGTCCTGATACCCAATGATCTAGAGAAGGCCCAGAGATTCCATCACGGCCTCACCTTCGAGCTACAGAGGTATACCACCGCACAGGCAAGAATTTCGTATGAAGAGGTTCTTTCAGAGGCGAGAGTCCAGGAGGCCATCGGCAGAGGAGCAAGACGTTCCAATACAACCGCACCAGCCAGAGCCCAGCCCAGAGTAGGAGGACCGATCCGTCATCCCGGAGCACAGACACAGCAGAGGACAACACTATACCAGCAAAAGAAGCTTTCGACTTGCTACCACTGTGGTAAGAGAGGATATTATGAGAAGGACTGCAGAAAAAGATTGAGGACATATCTGATTTGTGGGTCAGACCAGCACCAAGTCCGAGACTGCCCACAGCACATAGAGACAGCACCGCCGGTCGGACAGAGGCCAACAATCCCAGTTTCGAGGATACTACCACCGCCAGGAGGTCAACGTCCACCAGCACTTGGAGGATTTCAGAGGGGACCACCCTTGGCCCCACAGAAGGTGCAGTTTGACCGAGCTCGACAGCAGACCGGAGGGTAGAGGCACGGACAGGCCTTTGCACTAGCAGCTACAGAGGAGAAAACAGAAGGAGAAGCTATCACAGGTACCATTTTAGTTGCATCATTACCTACGACTACATTATTTGATTCTAGAGCTACCTTATCATTCATATCTAGTAGATTTATAGCAATGCATAGAGTAGCTACTTCCTCCTTACCTAAGAGTTGGAAGATTCTTACCGGAGGAGGTATTGTGCCAGTTACCAGCACTATTAGAACGTGTTCGATAGTCGTATGTGGTAGAGAGATGAGAGCGCAATTCTTGGTATTACCCATGCCGTACTTTGATGTTGTGCTAGGCATGGACTGGTTAAGCCAGTATAATGCTGTCACGCCCCAGTCCCAAAATGTGTAGGACTAGGAACACGTAAGCATGCCAGCCGTATGGATATGGCAACTCCAATATATGGAAACCATATCCCATACGTACGCTATAATATGAATATCAATCTACAAGTGGTATAAAATGTATCACAAGTCACAGGGTACAATCTAAATCTCATCTACGAAAATCAAATATAAATAAATAACCAGTGTCTATGAAACTAGATCTCAAAGTAAGTATCTAAGGATGATAGTTGGATGGAAACAAATCCACTACCAACTCAAATGGAAAAGTACAACACAAAAAACACAATGTAAGAATACCAGCTAACAATCACGGGCTCGAAGAGAAGACATCCTCGAAACTTATATAATCATCCAGATCTGCGCTCCTGCAAATACTCAAGAACAGATACACCTGGCAGAGGACCAGGTCCTCAGAGGGACGTAACAAGATACAGAAAAGCGAGCCAATTGAATACAATAAACATGCATATAATTTGAAAATAAATAAGTACGCTGTACAAGACAATCTATATGAATGCAAATGATGACAACTTTTCGACGTATGGGCAAGGGTAGGCTACTCGATCTAATCCTCACAACTCATGCGCTCGTCAGTGGACACCATCAGCCGACATACCTCTGGGGTAGCGACCCTCGGACTTCATCAATCGACATACCTCTGGGGTAGCGACCATCGGACACGACCACCATAGTGCGTGCTAGTGACTACGGTGTTACCAGAGTGGTTAAAAGCCCATACGCCTAATGATTGTCCTCTATGATACTAAGTGTCAAGTGTGTGTTAACATATCTAATATATAGTAATGACAGAAAGGAACTACACATGCAATAAATATACAGAAATGAAATAAATATACAGAAATATAAAAAGCATGCAAAATACTGTAAGCAATTTGGTAAGGTATCTTGCCTGGTCTGAAAAGGATGAAGTCCCAACTCAAGGCGTCGTCCGATCTACCCGTCACATAAATTAAACAAGTTAGGTTACAAAAGTAGGTAAATAGGTTCCTCCATTTAATCTATTTATTTCTGAATAAAATAACCTAAAATAGTATTTTAATCTTATTATAATCTAATTTTATTGTTAAACCCTAATTTTGTCCAAAGAACTGAATTTTATCAACTCGAGACTCATGGCACGCAAATCGAGGCAATCTGTTGACCGAAAAGTCAACCGACACAAACTCAACTTTCATGCATGATTTCTTATAGATTTCAGTGTCAAAAATATGCTGGAATTTGTGGCTTGTCCGAATTCAAATTCGTTTGGGAATTTGGCACATACAAATTTTGTATTGTGCACCGATGGTTAAATTCTAACCTAGAAGTTCTACATAATTAACAGTATGTAAATACTTCGAATTAAATTCTGGGAAAAATATATGTCAATGATCTCGAAATTAGCTTTCCTAAACTTTAAACGGTTCATGATTCTGATTCCGGGTTCTCCCAGAATTGCGAAAACATCAAAATACGTCTATTTTCGGACATGATGTGCTCTACGAATTTTACAGAATTTAATACTAATAATTTCGAAAAACAATTTATATAATCAGAAATCTAACCTCAATATCTTTCTAACGCAAGAAACTAGGCCTCATTTGGAGTCTAGATCTATGCGCAATGGCATCTGGAAGATGTAGGAACCCTAGATGGCAATTCTCCAAAAATTGGCTCAAGAAAAACCCTAGAAAATAACTTAAACTATTATATATATATAGAGGAGAGAGAGTGCAGCCGCGGCTCAGAAAGCGCCACGTGGCAGCCATCCACGCTGCCCCGTCCAAATTGGACGGTCCGAAACTGACGCGGCTCGGCTCAGCTGAGTCCGAGTCGAACTCTGACTCGGCTCGAGGTCGGCTCGGCTTCACCCCACGGTCACTGACAGGCGGGCCCGACACTGTTCGCTGTGGGAGGCTGACAGGTGGGTCCCCTGTTTGCTGACTGGACAGAATTAATTACTTTTTGGGTTTTCTTTTTCAGAAATTAGTTTTTAATTCAGTTTTTCATAATTAACTCAAAATAAATGCTAAAAATAATCAGAAAATTCCCAAAAAATTCTAGAAAAAATATATTATTATTTAGAACCTAAAATAAAAGTTTGGGATATTTTATTTAAGTTTGAACATAAAATAAATTCTTCAAAGTTCTAGAAAATTAGTGTTACTAGTTTTTAATTAACTAAAAATTATGGAAAAATCCCAATAATCTAAAATAGCCTAAAAATAATTCTAAATAAATATTTTTATAAGTAAATATACTAAAAATTTATTTTCTAATTAACTAAGAGAATACTTTAATAAATTCAACATCTATAATAAATATAATAATATAAAATATACACAAAATACCTATTTTGGGTGAGGGAGTTTACAATCTACCCAACTTAAAACAATTTCGTCATCGAAATTAAAATAAGGCATAATTTGTTAAATTCTTCACATTTGTACATAAGGTACATCAATCGTAATTTCTTCCAAAAATTTAAATAACAAAATCTATTCAAATCTATCGCGATCATTTCAAAATTAAGATAATCATTGTTCAAATCAAAATTCAACCTATTGTAATCTCTTCTCACTTTTCCAAATCATTAATATCCAAATTTAAATTGAATCCATATAATATCTTCAAGATTTAAATAACCCATATCAAATTTTACCTCATGATCTCCAACTATCATAATCTCCTCTAGAAGTAATTCGAGTCCAATATTATTCCTATTTTTACTTATAATTTTTTTTTGTATTCTTCAACTTTTTAAATTTCATTCACATCCTAAATATTTCAAATAGGTAGTCCAACCATAAAATTTTAATTCTTAATTTAAATCATCAAATTAAAAAATAATTTAAATGCAGTCCACCAATGTTCAAGTCTGAAATTATATATTTATCCTTCAAATTCAAATTGATGATTTTACCTTCAATAATCAAAAATTTAAATTATGTACTTGAGGTATAAATATTGGGTCCTTAATATCAAGATTTTTAAAATTCATTAATCCTCATCATCTTAGTCATTCTTCTAAAATTCTCAAAATTAAATGGCTTGAACCTCTCCCAATCTAATCTTACTCAATCACAATCTAAAAGAAATTCCTCTCGAGTTGCCAATGCACTGCTACCCAACTTAGAATTTACCCATCTATCACATAAGGCTATATACTTTAAGAAAAATATTCCTTAATTTATTTACTCATGTCATTCAATCCTCAAAACTTCAACGCCGATTATATCATATATGATATATCCTTAATTATGAAAGAATAATCCTCAAGTATGTGATCGACCTATGTGGTATATCTAGTACTCTCTGTGTATCAAACTTATACCAAGCACGAGGTTTTGTCTTTCCGAAATAAGGGAAGACGGAGATCAATAATAAAGAGTTCAAGGGCGAGGTAATATAATAGAAGTTTCGAGATCAAGGCGTTTAAAGAATTCAAATAGGAATTGTCAAAGAAGTTGTGGATTGAAGTCCTATTTTGGTAATGCCTATCCACATGCTCGCATCGGTACAGTTATATAACGGATACGATATGCTTAGACATATCTAGAGGGCAAGTTCATTCATCTACTAATCACTAGATATCTCAATCCACGTAAAGTAGTTATACGAAGGGCGAACCACGCACATTATGGTTGATCAGACCGTAGTACACTGATTCTGAAATATATTAATGTATGCATCCACTAATACATATATAGTGAACAAGCTTGATGAAAGAATAAGCTTGCAAAACTAGGCTATAATAGCGGCATAAGTCAAGGTGGTACAACAATTATAGGTACGCTAGATGATGATGAAAGGAGGTACAAGTCAATTCAAGTTCACAAAAATAAAACAAAAAAATAGAATAAGCAATAATAATAAAGACTCTACAAATCTCTATAGTTATCATACAACCTCCTTGTCTATGTCGCTAGTCGACCAAATGGGGGCAAGGACCTCTAAATTCTATTGTCTGAATAAACACTGTCGTCTTATGCTAGCATACAATTAATGTCATTCAGCTACACTTCAATAATAGGGCAAAAGACTATGTGATACTAGGTTGTGAGGTATGCTACCCAACTTATAACAATTAACTAATACTGTAATTGCCTTAAGGATACCGTAGAACTCCTGTTAAGGTCTACGGGAAGGGGTCTTGGTATTTATTAGGGTATCCTCTTTCATTATATAGGTCATGGTCATCCTAAGTCTTAATCATAGCGCTCATGGAGCAAGTGTCAATAGTAAGGATAGAAGAGTTACTGGCCGTCAAGGGGAAAGGATCTAACTCGTATAGAGGTGGGGGTACATGTTACGCAATTTAAAACTAAGGGATAAGCGCCAGGTCTCAATCTACAAGAATAGCTTAAACCATCAAGTTCTAACTACTAAGCACACAATTTCAAAATTCAAGAGTAACCACCAAAATTCTAGCAAGCTATATATATCCTAACATAGAATAATTTTACTTGGTCTATAATCAGTAGTGTCAGATGGCACGAGTTGAAAGATGAAGAATAGAGAAACAAAATTTGGTCGTCGCACAATTAGCGAACGCTAAGGTCACAGAGGAACAATATATGAAATTAAAATATGGGGCTCTATATAGCATCATAGTTTTCTAAGGGAAAGTGGTATGCTAGTTGCTATGTTCGAGGTATGATCAAGAGAAACGTTATATTCATTGCTCTTGGCTTCCTAAGGTACTGTCTGCTACTAATAAGACAATGATCTAAGTTTATAGTTCTAATATTATCTCACCATAAGTGTTAGGTCCAGCCCTAATATTTAACCCTGGATTTCTATTGGTTCCTCAATACTAGGGTCAAACACTATGGTCAAACTTCTAACTAACTCTAGTAGTGTCTATACTACTCTCAAGTCTTCATATTACATCAAGGGGTAATGGTAAACCAATTCTAGAGATAAGGAATTCTAGGGTTCACTAGATATTCTAAACTTAGTGGTGTGTCTATATTCTCGTTGTATTCTTAATATGTGTGCTACCATAATTATCATCCTAATAACAGGGGTTCCTATATTCTAGCAGAAGGCTATACTCAAAGAACTATTAGGAAAGTACAAAAATCAAGCAGGATGCAATTATTCAGATAGAACAGATAGGAGGAAGATGAATAATAGTCAATTATGGATGAGATCCTATACTCTATTCCTAGGTGCAGGCTTGTTCGGTACAATAACGTAACCGAGACAATATGCTCTCGACCTGCATGGGCCACCACAAAAATATGTCACGCCCCAGTCCCAAAATGCATAGGACTAGGAACACGTAAGCATGCCAGCCGTATGAATATGGCAACTCCAATATATGGAAACCATATCCCATACGTACGCTGTAATATGAATATCAATCCACAAGTGGTATAAAATATATCACAAGTCACAGGGTACAATCTAAATCTCATCTACGAAAATCAACTATAAATAAATAACCAGTGTCTATGAAACTAGATCTCAAAGTAAGTATCTAAGGATGATAGTTGGATGAAAACAAATCCACTACCAACTCAAATGGAAAAGTACAACACAATAAACACAATGTAAGAATACCAGCTAACAACCACGGGCTCGAAGAGAAGACATCCTCAAAACTTATATAACCATCCAGATCTGCGCTCCTGCAAATACTCAAGAACAGATACACCTGGCAGAGGACCAGGTCCTCAGAGGGACGTAACAAGATACAGAAAAGCGAGCCAATTTGAATACAGTAAACATGCATATAATTTGAAAATAAATAAGTACGCTGTACAAGACAATCTATATGAATGCAAATGAGGACAACTTTTCCACGTATGGGCAAGGGTAGGCTACTCGATCTAATCCTCACAACTCATGCGCTCGTCAATGGACACCATCAGCCGACATACATCTGGGGTAGCGACCCTCGGACTCCATCAATCGACATACCTCTGGGGTAGCGACCATCGGACACGACCACCATAGTGCGTGCTAGTGACTACGGTATTACCAGAGTAGTTAAAAGCCCATATGCCTAATGATTGTCCTCTATGATACTAAGTGTCAAGTGTGTGTCAACATATCTAATATATAGTAATGACAGAAAGGAACTACACATGCAATAAATATACAGAAATAAAATAAATATACAGAAATATACTAAGCATGCAAAATACTGTAAGCAATTTGGCAAGGTATCTTGCCTGGTCTGAAAAGGATGAAGTCCAAACTCAAGGCGTCGTCCGATCTACCCGTCACATAAATTAAACAAGTTAGGTTACAAAAGTGGGTAAATAGGTTCCTCCATTTAATCTATTTTAATTTTGAATAAAATAACCTAAAATAGTATTTTAATCTTATTATAATCTAATTTTATTATTAAATCCTAATTTTGTCCAAAGAACTGAATTTTATCAACTCGAGACTCATGGCACGCAAATCGAGGCGATCTATTGACCGAAAAGTCAACCGACACAAACTCAACTTTCATGTATGATTTCCTGTAGATTTCAGCGTAAAAAATATGCTGAAATTTACGGCTCGTCCGAATTCAAATTCGTTTGGGAATTATGGCACATACAAATTTTGTATTGTGCACAGATGGTTAAATTCTATCCTAAAAGTTCTACAGAATTAACAGTATATAAATACTTCGAATTAAATTCTGGAAAAAATATATGTCGATGATCTCGATATTAGCTTTCCGAACTTTAAACGGTTCATGATTCTGATTCCGGGTTCTCCCGGAATTGCGAAAATATCGAAACACGTATATTTTCGGACATGCTGTGCTCTACGAATTTTCCAGAATATATACTAATATTTTCGAATTTTTTTTATATAATCAGAAAGCTAACCTCAATATCTTTCTAACGCAAGAAACTAGGCCTCGTTTGGAGTCCGGAGCTATGCACAATGGCTTCTGGAAGATGAAGGAACCCTAGATGGCAATTCTCCAAAAATTGGCTCAAGAAAAACCCTAGAAAATAACTTAAACTATTATATACTAGTATATATGCACGTGCTTTGCACGTATATTGGAGTGAATGATGTTGATGAGTTAGTTTATTTCTACTATTTTTAATTATATAGGTTAATGGTTCAATCCTTCGAATTCTTTGGTAACAATTTAAAAGACTTAGCAAGTAGCATGAACCCTTTAATTTCCGTAAATGGTTGTCATTATTGCATCTCTTAAATGGTTGTCAGTGAAATTTATTGTAGGTATTCTTTTTAATTACTAAATATGTTGAAGGGTATTTTTGGAACGAAAATTTTTCACGGTGAAGCCTAGTTTTGGCATTATATAGTAGAATAGATATATAGAGGAGAGAGAGTGCAGCCGCGGCTCGGAAAGCACCACGTGGTAGCCATCCACGTTGCCCCACCCAAATCGGACGGTCCGAAACTGACGCGGCTCGGCTCAGCTGAGTCCGAGTCAAACTCTGACTCGGCTCGGCTCGAAGTCGGCTCGGCTTCACCCCACGGTCACTGACAGGCGGGCCCAGCACTGTTCGCTATGGGAGGCTGACAGGTGGGTCCCCTGTTTGCTGACTGGGCAGAATTAATTACTTTTTAGGTTTTCTTTTTCAGAAATTAGTTTTTAATTTAGTTTTTCATAATTAACTCAAAATAAATGCTAAAAATAATCAAAAAATTCTAGAAAATATATATTATTATTTAGAACCTAAAATAAAAGTTTAGGATATTTTTAATTAAGTTTGAACATAAAATAAATTCTTCAAAGTCCTAGAAAATTAGTGTTACTAGTTTTTAATTAACTAAAAATTATAAAAAAAATTCCAATAATCTAAAATAGCCTAAAAATAATTCTAAATAAATATTTATATAAGTAAATATACTAAAAATTTATTTTCTAATTAACTAAGAGAATACTCTAAATAATTCAACATCTATAATAAATATAATAATATAAAATATACACAAAATACCTATTTTGGGTGAGGGAGTTTTCAAATGCCGTACTGAATTGCCGGAAGGGTAGCGTCACCTTTAGACCGCCAGATCAACCGGAGTTCGAGTATATGCGAGGGACCGTCGAACAAGGAGTATGACAGATAGCTGGAACTTACATGGCTATGGAGATGGTACCCCCACCTATAGTTGCAGAATTTGAGGATGTTTTTTCTGAAGAATTGCCAGGCTTACTGCCAGATAGAGACGTGGAGTTCACCATCGAGCTAGTATCCGGAGCAGCACCGATATCTTCTAAGGTATACCGATTGGAGAAGAAGAAACTAGATGAGATGAAGTTACAATTAGAGGAGTTGCAGAGCAAGGGATTTATCCGTCCTAGTGCATCACCTTGGGGAGCACCAGTGTTGTTTGTACCTAAAAAGGATGGAACAGTACGCATGTGCATTGATTACAGAGCCCTTAATGCTTTGACTATCAAGAACAAGTACCCCCTGCCACGGATTGATGATTTGTTAGACCAGCTGACAGGAGCAGTGGTGTTCACCAAGATTGACTTAAGATCGGATTATCATCAAGTGAAGGTGCGAAGAGAAGATATTCAAAAGACAGCATTCAGGACTCCTTATGGTCACTACGAGTTCTTAGTGATGCCTTTTGGACTGACGAATACGCCAGCTGTATTTATGAACTTGATGAACCGAGTCTTCCACCAATACTAAGGCCGGTTCGTGGTAGTCTTCATCGATGACATCTTGGTGTATTCGAAGAGCCACGAGGAGAACGAGAAGCACTTGAGACTAGTGTTAGAGACGTTGAGGAAAGAGAGGCTTTATGCTAAGCTGAGCAAGTGCGAGTTTCTCCTAGATCGTGCACTTTTTTTGGACACGTTATCTCAGGAGATGGTATTTTGGTAGATCCGGCAAAGATTTCATCAGTAGAGACATGGCCAACCCCTACCAATATCTCAGAAGTGAGGAGCTTTCTAAGACTTACTGGATATTACCGGAGGTTCGTGGAGAACTTCACGAAGATCACAGAGCGCTGACCCATTTGACTCGTAAGGAGTAGGAGTTCACTTGGACAGAGGAGTGTCAGACAACGTTCGATGAGCTGAAGAAGCGTTTGACTATGGCACCTATCTTGACCATACCATCTGGACCCGGAGGATTCGTGATCTATAGCGATGCATCCGGGAAAGGATTAGGATGTGTCTTGATGCAGCTTGGGAAGGTTGTAGCCT
The DNA here is from genome assembly GCA_036927795.1 of Iris macrosiphon. Classification (NCBI taxonomy): domain Eukaryota; kingdom Viridiplantae; phylum Streptophyta; class Magnoliopsida; order Asparagales; family Iridaceae; genus Iris; species Iris macrosiphon. The sequence goes on along the minus strand of JAYESA010000004.1, from coordinate 243,647,718 downwards.
ATGCTTCTAGAAAGTTGAGAACCCATGAGAAGAACTATCCCACTCGCGACTTAGAGCTTGCAGCAGTGATATTTGCTTTGAAGCTTTGGAGACACTACCTATATGGAGAAAGAGTAGAGATAATCACTGATCATAAGATCCTGAAGTACGTCTCACCCAGAAGGACCTTAATCAGAGGCAGAGACGTTGGCTCGAGGTGATGACAGACTTCGAGATTGAGCTACAGTACCACCCGGGAAAGGCCAACGTGGTAGCTGACGCGTTGAGCAGAAGACCCATGGCATTTTTCTTGACAACACAGCAACATCTGTTGAGAGATCTAGAGCAGATGGGCATATAAGTCGTTATGCCCGGAGTAGACGGACAGTTGTCGAGTTTTCAGTTGCAGTCGACATTAGTCGAGAGGATCAAGGCTGCTTTGCCAACAGACGCCAGATTCCAGAGACTTAGACAGAGGACAGAGGCTGGAATACAGACATGACTGCGTATACATGAAGATGGAACTTTGAGATGTGGAGATCGCCTCTATGTTCCAAATGGAGAGCTTCGACAGGAGTTGATGTCAGAAGCACACAATTTAACCTACTCTATTCATCCAAGAGGTACGAAGATGTACAGAGACTTGAGACAGTACTACTGGTAGCATGGAATAAAGAGAGAAATAGCTTATTTTGTGGCTAAGTGCCTGGTGTGTCAGCAAGTCAAGGCTAAGCATCAGAGATCTGCAGGATTGCTTCAACCGCTCCCTATACCAGAATAAAAATGGGAGCACATCACTATGGACTTTGTTACAGGCTTTTCGAGGAGTCCTAGTGGTCGAAATATAGTATGGATAATCGTGGATAGACTCACCAAGTCCGCACACTTTTTACCCTTAAGAGTTGGACAATCCACTGAGGTCCTAGCAGATATGTACATAAGGGAGATTGTGCGACTGCACGAAGTGCCAGTTAGCATCGTGTCTGACAGGGATACGAGATTTACCTCTTACTTTTGGCAGAGTATGCAAGAGAGTCTCGGTACCCGCCTGAAGTTTAGCACTTCATATCACCCACAGACAGATGGCCAATCAGAGCGCACTATTCAGACATTGGAAGACATATTAAGAGCGTGCATGCTTGATTTCGGAGGATCATGGAAGGACCATTTATATTTGGTCAAGTTTTCCTACAACAACAGCTATCAAGCGAGCATCCAGATGGATCCCTATGAAGTGTTGTATGGCAGGAAGTGTCGTTCTCCCGTATGTTGGAGCGATATAGGCGAGAGACAGATTCTTGGTCCCTAGTTGGTTGTTCGTACAGTAGAGAAGGTGAAGAAGATCCAAGGGCACCTACGAGCAGCACATGACAGATAGAAGCATTGGACGAATGAGCATCGACGACCCCTAGAGTTCCAGGTTGGAGATCACGTATTTCTAAAGATCTCCCTTACTCGAGGGACTATCAGATTTGGAGGCAGAGGAAAGCTGAGTCTGAGGTACATCGGACCCTTCGGTGTGTTAGAACGAGTCGGAGAGGTTGCTTACAAATTAGCCTTGTCGCAGACCTTGGAAGGAGTCCATGAAGTCTTCCATATATCTCAGCTGAGGAGGTACATACCGGATCCGAGTCATGTACTTGACCATTCAGAGATCACAGTCGGCCCGAGTCTATCATACCAAGAGGAGCCTGTTGAGATCCTGGACAGGAGCGAGAAGGTACTGCGATGCCAGACTATCCTCCTAGTCTGCGTCGCCTGGAGACATCACGCACCAGAAGAGTCGACTTGGGAACGCGAGGAGGACATTAGACAGCGCTATCCCCATCTCTTCGAAGGACTAGATATGTATTGGCATTTTAGATTCCGTCAGTATTTCTTACCATGCGTATGTTTTTAATTTCGAGGACGAAATACTCTAAGGAGGGTAGATTGTAAACCCCCTCGACCAATTTAGGGTTCAATTTAATTTTAATAGAGGGACTTAGAATTAATTGGATACAATTGGAATAAATGTGCAATAATTATTTGTCCTAATACACCTTGCCGTTGTTTCGAGAATGGAGCACCACACCAGTAGTTATCTTCCACCCAAGGTCACAAACATCTCTTAGACATGCCAGGCTACCCCCTGACCATTGTGCAAACTTAGATACTCGTCATTGCGTCTCACCTTAGTTTCGCAATATTCGTAAGTGAGCGCCTTGCGCATTAATTTGTAATTTAATTAAGTTGAGGCCAAGTTCACCAAAAAATAGGACCAGACCAAGCCCGTGTACACCTTAAATATGGACTAGCCCCACCCTCGAGCCCTGGCCGGCCCAAATATCAAGGATAGCCCACGAGAGCCAACACCTATAAATATACATACTCCCACACGAAATCCTAATTCACTATTCATCAAAACCCTAGCCGCTCCCCCTTGCACCCGAGCTCCCCCCTGACTGCCCGACATCATCGGACCACCTCAGCCACCAGACCCCCTCACTGCTGGACCACCATCCTAACCGTCCAACGCCGCCGTCGACTTCATCATCACCGACTCACCTATTCCCATCCGCTCATAGCCGCTGCCCCGAGCACCCCGCCGCCTCTGGCACCGCCGACCACCACCATGAGGTCTGCCCCGACCTACCCCCACGGCGTGTCAGCCGTCCCACGCCGCTCTCAGCCCGCGCCGACGCCGTTGTCGTCGCTGCAAAGCCGCTGCTATAACTGCAGCAGTTGCCACCGCTGCTGCCGAGACCCGCCGCCGACGTCGGAGCCCCGCTGACCACCGGCGAGTATGCACGGCGATGAGAAGAACCCCCCCCACGTTCATCCTCAAATAGGTAACTCCCGTTGGCCTCCTTTCCCTTTGTATCATGAATAGTTTTATCACCGTGTTGTCGTGTCATATTTTAGCATGGACACGAAATAGTTAATTTGGAAACTCTAATTATGAATATATGTATGCCTAATCAGATTTCTTAATAACTAATAAGTTAGTAATCAATAACTTAGTGAACGTCCTTGTGAGCAAATTGTTATTAAAGACTTGTAATGCATCATTAAAACCTGGACATCGACAAGAATGCTTAATATGGATGATAAGGACCATTAATTATACTAAAAATAATTAGTTGGTGACTTATGACCTTAGTATTTTTTACTGTAGCGGGATACACAATGACTGAAGATAGGGCACGTGTGTATCTTAGCTACATGCACCGCGACTCTGTATACGACCGACGTGATCCTTGCATCAGTACTGAAGAGCAACGTAGTGTATATATTACTTAGTGTCAGATGATGGATTTTTATATTATATTGGTGTGTTTAGGATTATTGGATCAGCCAGGAGATATCGCAGGAGCAGGCTATTGGCATTCACAGCTTGAGGACTCATGCATGATACCTTGCCATATTTACTGTCTAATTTAAATATTTTACATGTTGTATGATATTTTCTTGCTTATTTTATATGACTGTGTGCGTCCGAGATTGACTCGGGTAATATCGATGGATACGTCGATGATTAGTATACCTGACCTAGTCATTAGCAGAGTCACCCCATTGAAGGATACTCTGTTATCTTCTGAGACCTGACACCTTACACGTTCACTAAGACATATTCATATTGGGATACGAGTTTGCGTACTCGACTAGCTATCGGTGCGTGTGACCTATATCACGGTTAGTACGTAGTTCAGATTATATTTTTATTGGTAGAGACTTGGCATATAGATACGTGGTACGTACGTCGAGTATTCGACTTGTGTATCTATATTGGGCGGGGAGGACATTAGAAGGCGTATGGGATACACCCATTGGAGTTCGTAGTATCTAGAGGAGCCACGGATCTAATGACTCCCTTTATACTGCTGCCACGTTCTTCGGAGCGATATGGACGATATACTGTACTGCTGCCACGTTCTTTGGAGCGATATGGATGATATACTTTACTCCTGCCATGCTCTTCGGGGTGTTGGACGTTATGCCTACGCCTACCCATACGTGCCAAAGTTGTCCTCATATTGCATTCACTTAGATGGTTAGCACACCCTTTATTATATTTATTTTATTCAGTATTTATATATGGCATGCTTTTATGTATCTTGTTACGTTCCTCTGAGGACCTGGTACCTTTTCAGATTTGGACGAGACATATTACCCTACAGTGTACGGCCCAGGACAAGAGACGAGGTTCGCTACCACAGAGGAGCTAAAGGTGATACCGTCAGAGTTTCCGTGATCACTTGGTAGGCCTTCTACCTATGATTGGGAGCATCATTATCTAGTCAACCGATGCCCTAGTCATTATCGTTTACCTATCATTTCAGTATTTCATTTCATCATAGAAGTGGGTTTGTTCCCACCAGACATTCTTGGTTGTACTATGATATTTGAGAATGGCGTTTATCTTCCAGCATTTATTATCAGTACATTCTTGCAGTTTATATTATGGATGAGATTAGATTACCTGTTGATATTGATATTGGACTTGTTAGTTATTTAGGACAGCGTAGCACTCTTTGTTAGGATCCATTAAATTGGGATATCCTCGTAGACGTGACAGCTGGCTATTGCCACGTGGCCTGGTTCCTTATATTTTGGGACTGGGACATGACACCCTGAAACAGAACGAACGGCTTACTTTCTTGCATATTCAATATGAAACTCTGTTTCCAAAGATATTTCCAAACAATGTAATATGACCCTGCTAGCGAACTGCATAAAATAAACCTAGGTAAAAAAAAAACTAGAAAGATCACTAGTAATGTAATATTTTATAACATGATTACTTAGTGTTAGTTTTAGTGAATGCTTATTTCTGTTCAGTTATTTTATCTCACCAGTACTTATAAAAGTGCTGACCCACCAACAGTTTACTTGCTTGCAGGTACTGGATCGTCTGAGGGAGCGATAGGCGTGCCACAGTCCCTAAGACCCAGAATCCTAGTTTCGGTTGTTGCCCCGAGATGCTATCGTATAAGGGGGCATAATGTATGGAACGAATGAATGTCTTTGCATAAGAGAACCCAAGTCCCTCCATTGTCCCAAATACTCAGTTGGCTAAATGCATTGCATTGCAACAATGTCCCTTTTCGCTGCTCACTCGATTGATGCGATGATAGCCAATAAACAACTTAAACGATAAGGCCTTGTGGGGGCGCAACCCCAGGCTCGTACGGCATCACGTTCCGATACATCCCAACGGGCCACACATCTCCTTCCTCGCACCCGCGGGACAGGCGCGGTGATTCGCGTCCGGTGCGCCGAGGCGCGGTGATTCGCGTCCGGTTTAATCCGGCTACGGGGGGGAGGCGGTGGTCCGGGGCGGCCCCTCGGGGCCGGGGCGTGACAGTGTGCTCACAGTATATTAATGGAATAATTTCTTCTTTGACATAGTTCAAATCAGCACCGCTATCAACTAAGGCAATGGGATTATAAATCAATGATTCATTGTTTATAATTAGTTCAATTTTTATATACCATTTGTGGGTAATAAAAAGATCTATTTTTGATAGAAAGGAATGCTCAATAGATTTTTCTTTTTCTTTTATAACAACAGACTGGACATGTTGATTAGAATTATCATCATTCTTGTTATCACTATCGATAAGTCGAGAATGCTCAGTTATTTCTTTATTGAGAATATTCTCATTGTAGGATTTAATATCCTGTTCAATGAGAACAAGTCTTTGCTGAGTTATTTCGTCATTAGACTTTAACTCTTTGATTTTATTCTTCAAAGTTTTCAATTCTCTTTGAAGATCATTTATAGAGACTGTCTTAGGATTCTTTCCTTTTCTTCGGGCTAAAACTTTTGCCATATTATAAGGAGTAAAACTAGAAGAAGTCTCCTTAGTTTCATCTTGCAAAATCTCAATAATTTTTGCTTTCACATTTTGGCTAATTTTATTAGTCAAAAGTGACTCAAGAATTTTTTTTTTATCTTGACTAGTCAATACATTAATAGAAAGACCATTCATTTTGATAATAGACTTGTAATAGTCAGCTTTATTGTTAATAGTACATGCTTTGCAATCACAATCAGTACCACAATCAGAAGCATAGTTTAAAGATGACTCACACTAGATGAATCAGATTCATAATCAGAATTGATCATAATCTTTAATAGTCTTTTTCAACCCTTCATCTTCGATCATATCGATCTTTTGTTTAGTATTGCATCTGTTCGAATAATGGCCTAATTTGCCACATTTAAAGCATTTAACCTTCTTATTCGAACTAGGATTTTTTGAGAATTTTTTTCTTGAAGGAAATCTCTTTCTTTCATTAGAAAAATCTTTAGGATATTTCCTTTTAGAAGAATAACTCTTCTTTTTGTACGATTTTTCTTCAGAAAATTTTCTCTTAGTATCAGCAGGAGGTTTAATAGATTCCATAGCGAACTGGCTACAAAATTCTCCAATTATTTTCTCTCAGATAACCTTTGAGATTTTAATTAATTTTTTAATTTTAAATCATTGCAAAGGGATAACCCCTTTTGAATGCAAGCATTGAACAAATTACTATAAGTAAAATCATCATATGGTATGATCCCTTCATATTTATTGCACATTTGCTATCTAACTTTTTCTGCAAACAGATTAGGAAGACCATCAATAAATTTTAATTTTCAGTGTGCTTGATTAGCATCACTTAATTGTATTATCCTGTTTAGAAAAGTATATTTGTACCATCTAAAATGGGTTAGAGTAGGACAACGGAGATTTTGAAGTAAAGTCCTGATACGTTCACTGTTATCAGAAACTATACCCGTAAATTGATCACAAATAGTGCTGATCAAGTTCATAACACTATCTTCCGTTTCTCTATTATTTTCTATTTTGACAGCATTAGCGATATCTGCTTTCTGCTCAGGTGATAGACAATGATCCCACTAGCCTTTTAAAACGCCGATAAAACCACATGTTATAAAGCTAGCAATAGCTCTATTAGTGTTATTGTTTGAATGACAAACCGTAGCAAACATAAGCATTCGGTGCATCTGATCACATATCTGTTTATAAGAACAACCATCTATGTTCCATTCATAGATATTTCCACCACTATAATTATTTTGAATAATATTATCATTCTCTTCATATAAAACATCCATGGGAGTTAGACGTTTATAATAGTATATTTGAGATTAGGCTTCTTATGTGGCTGCTGCATGGGCAGAATCATACTAGAAGCTTGATTATCAGCAATAGTATTATTATGTTCAAAAGATTTTTGAATAGCATGTATCTGAATATGATCTAAATAATCTTCAGATGCCTGAGAATAACTCTCATTGTTAGATTCAATATCTGAATCGTTAGCTATGGAAGAATTTCCATCAATTATTGCGACAATATTTTTATTGTTGGATTCAATATCTGAATCATCAACTATGGAAGAATTTCCATCAAGTACTTCAAGAGTATTTTTATCTTTAGTGGAAGAATTTCCACTTAAAGAAGTTGCTTGAAGCTTCTCAATTAAGCTTTTGATTTCTTTCTCTGTAACTTCAGGGGAGGATAACTTAAAACTACTTGTATCACTAGTAGATTTTATTGGTATGTTATTGGTTCTTACTTCTTTAGAAGTAGAAGCTTTTGGTATAGTTTTTGGTAATTTAAGGATAGAGTTAACCTTGTGAAGAATTTCATTAAGGGATGTCTCCATTCTAACCAATTGATAACCAATGGTTTGAATATAAGCATTGATATAGTTATTTTGCTTCACAATCTTTTGAAGCTCTTTTGTTTGTTCTTCCTTATGATCGATAATTCGAATAAAGGAAATAGCATCCATCTTTTCAGAATTAACCAAAATCTTTAGAGATTCATTAGGTGGATATAAAGCACGAACACGTTTACTCGTGTCTGTGATCCAATTTTTATATCCCTCTTCTAGCACGTTAAGGCTTGAGAGTTCTTGGTTGATATGTTCTCAATAAACTATTTATCAAACCATTTGATTTTATTTATCTCTTTGAGATGAACATAGTATTGATCTTTGAATTTATATAGTTGATCAATTGTATAATTATTTTCAAACCAGGCTTTGAATTGAACTTCTTCTTCATAAGCCTCAACTATAATTTTACGAACATTTTTATCCTGAGTCCAGTCCCAATAGTTTGGGTCATTGGAAGGATCATCCTTGCTCGTTAAGGTGATAACATTCAGAGAATGAGTGCCAAAACTAGCATCAGAAGGATAAAGAGTGTATGCGGGATCAACCCACTCTGATTTATACTCTGGCTTGGCAATGTTATTTTTTATTTTTATATATTTAATTTCTTATTCTTTCTCAGAATTCTGAGAAGTGTTTTCTCCCTTTTCAATAATGGAAGAGGATCGAAAACTGGAAGACGAAATTTTTGCCTTTATTTATAGAGTAAATCTAACTTTCACATCTACATATGGAGTTTGGATTATTTGATCTAATTCAGTATCCATAATGGGTCTAGGCGAAATCGCCTGATTAAGAACCCATCTATCAGGAAATTAAATTTTATTCCACTTGATAATTTTATTAGCAGCGACATTTGATGTTAATAGATTTGTTTCAATCAAAGTCGTCTTACCAGGTTTGGTAAGATGTCTAGCTTTTGGAGCCAAGGATAGACAATACTTTAAAGTGAATACGATAGAGAATAGCAATGGTTTCTGAAACTTGCTTAAAGTTATAACCATAAGTCTTAAGTTAAAAGTTACTGCATCCAGTAAGTTAGTATTTGTAAGAGATATACTTAAATTAGGATAAACGTTAAAATAGACTGGTCCATGGAAAAGACTAGTCTACATAACGCCCAAAAGAGATGGTTGCCAATCTAAACATCTGGCATCTTTTAAAGAGGATATAAAGGAAGCATTTAACCCTTGAAGAGTAAGGAGTTTTAATGCTACTTGAATTAATCCAATATGGATAAAGTTATAAGCATTATTCCCTATATATGGTTCAAGGTCTTCTTCAGAAACTTGATAGAATATTCGGTATCGTTAACCTGAACGATTCTCTCTATAGTTTTTATAGCTATGGCAGACTTGAAATTAAGCCAACCAATTTTATAGATATCCTTTGGCTTAACGCCAGGGATAGTCCATTTATTTAGTTCATCCAGATCTGAAGGGAACTCGCTCATCTAAGCATTTTTTATAGATTTGCCCTTTAACAAGGTCTTCTTGTTGTCCCCAATGGACAATGGATTACTCATATCGAATGATAGAGAGAGGGTCTACTCCACTGTTCCTGAAATGGTTAGTAAACAGAATAATATAACTAATACTATCATATTACTATGTTATGGTCAAATAAATTTTTAATTAGTAAAACATAAAAAGTTTCAGACTGCCTTCATAGTTAATCTGGTCATAGCATGACTGTCAACGACTTACGGCAAACGGCCTACTCGGCCAACACAGCCTCCGCGACTTGGGTGTCGTTCCACTAGACCTTGATTATTCCCAGAAGTAGTCACTCTAGAACTTAAATGAATTACAAGATAAAAAATTTCTTTAATCATTACATAGTTAATGATAATAATATTAATTAAAACATGAAATAATTTCTACTAACATAATTCCAGAAACAGAGAGTAGAGGTGAATATATAAATATTGTTAGAAATATATAGTTTAATAAATTATATATATAATGTAAGGACCTCTAGCTCAAGTGGTTAGAATGAGCCTTATTTTATCAAGAGGTTGCAGGTTCGAGCAACGAAAAATCACATTTAATTTCCTGTAAAGTTCTTGTGGAGGAATTAATGTGGGTACGATTCAGATGCAGGTCCCAGTAGTCTATAACACAATTAACTCTTCCATATATATATATATATATATATATATATATATATATATATATATAAGTTGTTACTATCTTTTTGTGACTTTTTATAGCGTGTCGATTAAGGTCTGTTAGTATTTAATCATATTGATTCAAATTCAATTGACATCATAATTAACATTTTTTTACTTATAAATTATTTTTCATGACCTGATCCAAATAGAACCTAATCCGAACTCACCCAAACGTTAAATTTACCCAACCAAAAATATATTTTCTTAAAAAAGGAAGAAAAAAATGATATTTTTGAAAAAGGAAAAAAGAAAAATTATTAAAAACAAAACAAACTATTAAAAAACAAAACAAAAGGGTTATAAACGAAAACAAACCCATAAAAAAAAACTTAATATTTTTAAATAAAAAAAACAAATAAGGAAAAAAAAATTAAAAACAAAAAGAGGGAGAAAACAACGAGACAAAAACAAAAAAAGGAGAAAAAGTGAAAAAATAAAAGACTAAAAAAGCATAAATGAAAATTAATTTTAATGAAACAAAAAATGTAAACAAACCAAAAAAATTCTTAAAAACAAATGGAAAAAGATAAAAACAAAAAAGGAAAAATAAATAAACTTTTAAAAAAGTACAGAAAAAAAAAATAGTTTGGAAGAAACAAAAAAATGAAAAAAATAAAAACAAAATCAAAATAAAAAATTCTTTAAACCAAATGAATAAAGATAAAAAAAAATTCTCAACACTTACAATTCCTTAAAATAAATTTTTATAAGCAAAACGTAACATGGAATTAACTTTTCTATCTTAAATTAATCCAAAAAAAAAAAATAGTGAACCAAACGTTTATATACTATAAGGATGTGTTTAATAGCATTTTAGGAAGTAGACATTAATTAATTGTTGGTATAGTTTATATTTTAGAAAGAACGCGAATGGGCTGTTTTCCGGGTGTCAAATTAAATTACTTACCAAACTCAGTTGTATGATCAGTGGAATTTATTCTTAAGGAAAGCATTGTGTAGCAGTTTTTGCCAAAAAAATGAAAAAGAAAACCAGTTTTCATGTGAACGTTTGTATAATTCCTAATTACTTCAATGAATTTGTGCACATGGGATGATATCGACATGAAACCGCTAGGTCTATTATAGTTTCTAAATTCAATTTTATGCTCTACTATATTGGAAACTATAAAGTGGAGTGCAGTTTGTCCTTACTAATTTGACGTAAATCTATAAATGGAAAAAGCCTATGCACCATTAGGGCTTGCATACGAACAGAAACTCTCGCTGTCCGGGTTGTGCTTGAGAAGAAGAAAACAAAGTTAATCTAGAGCTCATTAAGATGACCCTATAGTCTGTGCCAACAGCATGTCCAACCCTATTGCGACTTTGGAAAGAAAGTTATTGACAAATAATAATGATAAAAATTTATTTAAAAGTCTTTTTCCAATACAATTGTCAAGTAAATTATTAAATTTATACGAAAAAAATTATAAAAAATATTGTAAAGTTGATTATCTAGTTCTAAACAATGTGTCCGACAATGTCTTCATCTCTATATCATCAATTATAAATATAAAAAAATATTGTAAAAATAAATAAAAAGGAGTTATTTGTTGAAAAAAAGTAAGTATTTCAATATTTTTGCATTTGACCAAACTTTTCTACTTTCTTGTTTTTTATTGTCTTTTGTGAATATAGTTTTTGCCACCTCGGAAAGGCGTTGTCTTATACCTCATGCCACATAGAATCACAATATATTACAAGACAATAGGGTTGGAGATGCTCTAACGCTCCCGAGACTTAATCAAAAATGGTAGAACAAGAAGTTGAAGTCGAGATCAGGAGTTCACACAAAAAATTTCTCTCTGATATACCTCGATCCAACAAACAACTATATAATTATATAATATAGTAGCTAATTAATACTCATTCTGAATCACAGAATTCAAGAACCAAAAATACGTTCTTGCAAACGCAGTTGCAATTGGGACAGAACGTTTACAACTAGAATAGGAGGAGAGAAATATGGAATAAAAATTATTCTTGCTGGGGTGGTGAAGACCACCGTTGCTCAAACCAAGATTCGTTCTCTATCGACGATATGCTCCCAAGAGTCACCAAGTTCTCAAGAGAACTTATGGAACGCTCGTAGTCACCTCTTTGTGTGACTCGAACGGACTCTTATTCTCTTTTTCAAATTTTGGTATATCTCAAAAGGAGGCTAGAGAGCTCTTTATATAGGGAAGGATGGAAGCCCATTATCCTCTTCTTTCCGATGTGGGACTAAAAAACTAATCTACAAAATTGATATCTCATAATCGCAGCCAATGTATAGCCCGCACAATGCCGGCTCAGCACCCCCTCAGAGTCCGTTCAGCACCCGCTCAGCGTCCGTTCATGCAACATGTGCATGCAACACGCCCATGCAACCCAAGCATAAAACTTGGGCTCGCGCATAGAACGAGCGCACGAGCACAACAAAAGCGCACAAGCGCAACAAAAGCGCACAAGCGCAACAAAAGCGCACAAGAGCCTTGCGACGATGCTGACGTGCTAAGTGCAAAGTGCGCCAACAAAGTGCCACTTTGCGCCCTTGAGTCCGAGTCCGAGTCCGAGTCTGAGTCTGAGTCGGGCTTAGCTCCTATGAAATAATATCAAAGAGCATGACAAAAAGCTTTAATTGAGGCGTTAATCCTTTTTTTCTCTTAATAAAATACCCCCACATGGCACCCATGTGACCACTACACCCCATGTGCATACCTCAACTCATACAAAGTATTATATTGAGATACACACTTGGTGGCGTAACCAATGTAGGGCTATTTTTCTTAGTCAAATGAAAACAACACCAACAATCCCCACATATCTCAATATATGGGTTGAGCGTTCCCCACAGTGACTGCCCATTATGCATTAGGATAGATGTCATTTCTACTTGAATCTTTCTGCATGGGTCAAATAACAGTATGATACAAGAATGGAGTAGGCCTTGAATTATGTACCATAGCTGCAATTTTTTTCACTTATACAATAACATCAGTTGTGCTTTCGATTGCACATTAAAGGCCCTATGCACATCTTATTTTGATGTATGTATCTTGAACATCTACAAGTTTACCCTCAAGAAATGGCCTATATCTTTTTCTATATACTCTACGTGAGTTCTTTTAAAAGAGTCATTGGCATGAAGCCTTGTGCTTCCTTGCGGTGCTACTCCGCTATGACATGGCCGAAGGTTTAGGTCCCACCTCATTGTAGTGTCATCCACTGTAGCATGAGGTCCCAGCCTCTTTGTAATGCCAAACTACCCAACATGAAGCTTGCGCTTTCTTGTGGTGTTACGTCGCTGTTGTCACTACCACATTTTAGGAAAAAGGGTATTTTAGTAATTTTCTATTTAAATAAATATTGTGCATGGTAAATAATTTTTGTTGTATTATTTAATTGTTGTTGGATGTTATTTAATTATTTTGGACTTTTTTTAGTGGACCCAACTAGTGTAGTTTGGACCCATGGACCAACATGAATTAAATAGTTAGATTTGGCCCATTTAGAAAGCCCATAGTTAAGGAGATGGATTGAATTAATTAAGTGATTAGACTAGAAGCTTCCTTCCTTAATTATTTCTTCATGAGAGGCCCCAAGGGGTACATTGGACATTTTACAATTGCTTGGGAGAGGGGCAAGGCCGGCCTATTAAAAGAGGGGGGAAATTTCTCTCTCCTCTCATTCTCATTCCAAATCTAGATCTAGAATTTCCCACTCCCAAATTTCCTCCATTCCCATTCCAATTCCCTACCAAATTCATTCCAAATTCTTCCCAATTCACCATTAGAGAAGGAGGAAGCAAGAATCTAGAAGAAGGAAGCAAGGATCTACAAAGAGGAGCAAGGATCTACAATTTGGAAGCAAGTTCTTCTCAATTGGAGGTTTCATTGGGAATCCATCTCCCAATAGGTATAATTCAGATTTTTCCATTTAAATAGCTTCTAAATCTGAGATTTAATCATGTAAAATCAACCTATATGTATGTACTACCCATAGGACTTTGTTTTGTGTTCATAGGAGACCCATGGAGAAAGTTATGGTGTTTTTTGTGTTAATTTTGTTGGAATTCCGAATTTACATTTTGTTGTGTGTATCAATTGATCATATAGATCAATTGGACATGAGCTTATGTGTTTGGGGCTAGTGTCGTGTCCATAATTTGGTACATGTTGTTCGTATCCCAACTATTTGGTGATACGTGTCATTTTGGGGGTTTTCCCTCCGACACGGGACTTTGAACATGTCGTATTTTGACACGGACACATAGATCTACTTTTGACACTTTGATTTATTCATAAATATTATTTGTGATTTGTTTGTATCATTCAGGGTACAATTGGTTGTGTGTTGGACTCGTGTCACATGCGTATCCTAGATCTAGTGGGATACGGTGTGATACTCTCCAATTGTGTGGATTTTTGAATAGATCTAATTATGTATGGTTTAAATTCTTCAATTATAATTAGTAAATATATATAGATATTATATATTTATTTTGTGTATTTATTATAGTAATTATTGTAGCATAGATCTATATATTTTTGTGTGTGCTAATATGATGTACAAATATAATATGTAGCTTTCTTGCATGTAATTATATATGTACTTATGTTAATAGTATAAATTATACATAAATGTTTTATAAAATATATTTATGTGTTTAATTGTGTAATTATATTATTTATAATTATTATGTAATTATTTGTATATTAATGTATATATTTTAGGTGTGCTTCTAGCCATGTAAAATATGAACATTAATATGTGCATGTGTTGTAACTATTAGTATTTAATTATAAGTTTATATGTGCATATATATATAAGTATATAATTATTTATTTATATATATGTATTGTGATTATTATTGCATATATATATATATATATATATATATATATATATATATTTATATTTATATTTTTATTTGTTTTGGTGACAGTGGTTTCTATGACAGTAAAACTGTCATTATTTGGTCTGAACAGTAGCCGCTGTACAGTGGTCAGCATTAATGACAGATCTGTCATTAATGCTGCGGCAGTTTTGAGCGGCAACCTTTCAGCGACGTTTTTTTGTGACAGTTTGAAACTGTCAGCAAACTGTGACAGCAGCGGTTTTGTAAATGGAGTTTCTGCGACGAATTTTCAGTGACAGTCAAGACTGTCACTATTAAACCTGTTTTTATTTTATCTTGTTTTGTTCACTGTTTTCAGTGACGCTTTGACAGTTTTAAATTATATTTTATATATTATTATTGTATATATATATATGTGTATATATATGTGTTTTGTATAATATTTGTAATAATATATTATGTTATTTGTATACATATTGGTTTGTATATATATTATTTTAGGGTATATATTATTTGTATTAGTAGTATACTTTGTGTGAGTATGATTTGGGATCTAATTTTTATTCCTAAATTGTTGTATTTTATTTCTATATTATTTATATAGATTTCTTGTGAGGTGGTTTGACTTTAGTTGACTTTAGAGTTGACCATAGTTGACTTTTGACTTAGAATTTATTTATTGACCTAGGAGTTGACTAGTTTGACTTGTTCTCTTTCCGGGACCTTGTTTTAATGTGGTATTCCATATCTAGGTCTTCGAGGCACCGAGTCAGACATCTGTGAGACTGTTCTTTGGATTTCAGGCGAGTACATTCTCTGATAGTTTCTCATTTATGATATCCTCTATGTTCGTTGTATCTAGTGTAGATTTACATGTTTCTCTCGACACTATGGTTACACGGATTGGTATATCCGGATCTCGTCATGAGATGTTATTCCTTGGTATATGGTGTATATGGTGCAAGTATTGTTGCATTGGTTATCTTGTACATGTACAGACACCGATTCTCGGGGAGACTAGCTATCTTCTTGGGGAATCTAGTGCCATAGCATACCGTGGTTGGATCTATTATACCAGTTGGGGGTGGGGAGTATTAGTATAGATATGTGATCAAATCCCTATTGAATAAAGTATTGGTAAGCGAATAGTGTTGATCATGCACCGTACGTATGATTAGCCAGGCCGCATTGTATCTTGCCCAAGCCGATCACATGTTAAGCTAGTACTCACACACTTAGTCATTAGTATTATTGTTTCATTGGCATATTGTTCATTATTGTATTTCTTTCCAGTATTTCCTTATTGTCTATATATCTCTTGTATCTATTTTGTGCATCTTGTTTATCCACAGCTATTTACTGTTACATAGTTTTTATCATGGATTAGAACTGCTGTTAGAGATGTACTCTGCTCCTTTCCTGACTGGATATATTTTTCCAGATGACACTGAGGAGTACCCTACCTATTATGGACCCCAGGATGTTGTGGGTTTAGATTCGGAGACCCTGGCTCAAGAGGAACTTATCCCAACTGAGACAGTTGACCCTGGAGTGTAGCTTGTAGTATGATAGTATTCTTTTGTACTGGATTTGTCTCCAGCTTATTTTTGTTACTCTTCAGACTCATTGATGTATTATTTTAAACTCATGAGTTGATGACTATTCTATTCTTATCTGATCCGTGTTCATTCTATCTTAGTTCTGTGATTGAGTACACTATCTTTTGGTGGTTCATTATATTAGATAGACTTTCTAGACAGCGTTCTACCGCCGATTCTGTGGCGTAGGCTGGGCGTTGTTTCCGACTAGTACCCTTACCCCGGATGCGGGTCGTGACACGTTTTTGGTGGTGGCCCATGCAGGTCTAGCTTCACAAGTATGTGATGTCGTGGTAGTGCGACAACTTAGTTGTACTACTGCGAGCCTGCAATAGGATATAGGATATAGGCTGAGATACTCAATCACATCTAGGAAAATTCTTTTGATTCAACTATTCTCCTTTGATATTGATACTTGATCTCTTAAACTGTCCTTTCCTTGATATCTTACATCTTGTGCCATATTGATTCTTTCTTTCGCTTTGTCTCAGGATGCCGCCTAAGACTAGATCACATCAGGGGAGAGCAGCTTTTGAGAGGTCTGCGACATCCCGAGGGCCTGCACCGGTCACTTCTCCAGTGATTGGAGTGTCAGCTGCTTTCGGAGGTCCACCACCTACTCAGAGGACTGTGCCAGCTGTATCTGAGGGGCTTCCACCTCCACCTCCTGTGCCAGCAGAGGCGTCACAGATGTTTACACTGTTTCGTGAGATGCTCGAGGCACAGAGGGCTCAGTCAGAGGCACATCAGAGGCAGACCGACGTTCTACGGCAGGGCATCGAGAGTGCTCATCAGCTTGCTCATGCTGTAGTTGAGAGAGAAGTTCCGATCCAGCAGCAGGTTGTTCCTCAAGTTGCTCAGCTTCGGCCAGGCAATATTCAGGACTTCAAGAAACTGGAGCCTAGGGTTTTCAAAGGGACGGAGGGCATCGTCTATGCTGATGATTGGCTCGAGGACATTGAGCGTCTTATGAGGGTATCCCGTCTTTCTGAAGATCTGAAGGTTGAGGCGGTAGGACTTCAACTGTTCGACGTCGCTCGCACTTGGTTCAGGAATGAGCCGGTTCTAGTTAACGCAGGACAATCTTGGGAGGTATTCAAGGACCTTTTCAAGAAGAAGTTTTTCGCTCGGATAGACAGGCTTGACTTGGGGAGACAATTTGAGAGTCTCATTCAGGGAAGCATGTCTGTGGAGGAATACGCTGCAGAGTTCGGTAGGACGAGCCAATTTGCAGAGTATTTGGTGAGGGAACCGGAGGTTCGAGCTATTCGTTTCCGTGAGGGTCTAAACTGGGAAGTGAAGATTCTCATTCCGTCTTTTTATGAGACATACTCGGAGATACTTGCGGAGGCACGCAAGGTTGAGCGGAATTTGGGTTTGAAGACCAAGAGAGACCGTGATTCTTTTCTGGGGGCCAACGGCAGTGCAGTATCTGCCAAACGTCCTCATTTCCAGTCCAGACCTTTCCAGCAGCCACAGCAGAACCAGACTCTAGCTAGAGCACCTTTTCACCAGGCACCTCCGCAGCAGAGACAGTTACAGCAAGCTCCATGCAACTTCTGCAAGAAGCCCGGCCACATCTGGGAAGTTTGCAGGAGAAGGCTAGGAGTTTGTTTGTATTATGGTACTGAAAGGCATCAATCAAGGGAGTGTCCTCGTCGTGCAGTTCAGGGAGCAGCTCCAGCTCCGAGGACACAGACGAGACCACCTGCAGCACAGCCGAGGGGACCGCTTCCGACACAGCAGCAGCATTTTGTCCAGCATCAACAGCAGGGAGGTGCTCGACAGGGACGAGCGTTTGCTATGACCGTCGAAGAGGAGGAACCCACCAGAGATGTTATCGCAGGTTCTATTCTTCTTGATTCCATTCCAGCTTTAGCTTTGTTTGATAGTGGTGCTTCCCATAGTTTTGTATCTGTTTCTTTTGCTCTGAAGCATGGTTTGGTAGCTGAGTCTTTGCTTAGGACTTGCAAGATCATGACCGGGGGAGGCATTATCCTGGTTAATAATATTTGCAAGGATCGGAGAGTTACTCTGGGAGGCCGGGAGTTGAGTGCGTGTCTACTTGTAATGCCACTTCCAAGCTATGACATTGTACTTGGGATAGATTGGTTGAGTAGGCACCGTGCTAGCATAGACTGTAGAGGAGGTAGAGTTTTGTTTGGTCCGCCAGGAGAGCCAGAGTTTGAGTTTACTAGAGGAGCTGCGGAGCAGGGAGAAGGCATTATTTGTGGAGCTATGGTAGAAGACAAGGAGTTGCCACATCCGTTGATAGCAGAATTCTTGGATGTGTTTCCTGAGGAATTGCCAGGATTGCCGCCAGATCGAGATATTAAATTTTCTATAGACTTGGTGCCAGGTGCAGAACCAATTTCGCAGCATGTCTATAGAGTAAACAACAGCGAGCTGGTCGAGTTGAAGAAGCAGGTGGACGAATTACAGGATAAGGGGTTTATCAGATCGAGTTCTTCATCATGGGGAGCCCCGATATTGTTTGTACCGAAGAAGGATGGATCGGTGCGCATGTGCATTGATTACAGGGCTTTGAATAATCTCACTATCAAGAATAAGTATCCTTTGCCACGGATTGATGATCTGTTTGATCAGTTGAGTGGTGCGAAGGTATTTTCTAAGATAGATTTGAGATCAGGCTACCATCAAGTGAAGGTGAAGCCGGAGGATATACCGAAGACTGCTTTTAGAACTCGGTATGGTCAGTACGAGTTTATGGTGATGCCGTTTGGTTTGACTAATGCACCGACGGTATTTATGAACTTGATGAACAAGGTGTTCCACCAGTACCTTGACAAGTTTGTGGTGGTGTTCATCGACGACATACTCATATACTCGAGGACACCGGAGGAGCATGAGGAGCATTTGAGGATTGTGTTGGATGTGCTGAGGAAGGAGAAGCTGTATGGGAAGTTGTCCAAATGTGAGTTTTTCTTGGACAAAGTAGAATTCTTAGGACATGTTGTGACTGGTGATGGTATTTCAGTGGATCCGAAGAAGATTTCAGCAGTGGAATCTTGGAAGACTCCGAGTTCAGTAGCAGAGATCAGGAGTTTCTTGGGATTGGCAGGCTATTACAGGAAGTTTGTGCAAGATTATTCGAGGATTGCCGAGCCGATGACCAGACTCACAAGGAAGGATGTGGAGTTTGTTTGGACAGAGGATTGTCAGGTTGCTTTTAAGGAGTTGAAGAAGAGGTTGACGTCTGCTCCTATTTTGACGTTGCCATCAGGGTCCGGAGGTTTCACTATTTATAGTGATGCATCGGGGAAGGGTTTAGGTTGTGTTCTTCAGCAGCATGGGAAAGTGATTGCCTATGCATCCAGGCAATTGCGTCCTCATGAAAAGAACTATCCTACCCATGATTTGGAGTTGGCAGCTGTCATATTCGCCCTGAAGTTGTGGAAACATTATTTGTACGGAGAGCGTGTGGAGATCTTCACAGACCATAAAAGCTTGAAGTACGTTTTCACGCAAAAGGAGTTGAACATGAGGCAGCGTCGGTGGTTGGAACTGATGAAGGATTTTGATATCTCTTTACAATATCATCCTGGGAAAGCCAATGTAGTTGCCGATGCTTTGAGCAGGTATCCGGTAGCTATGTTCTTGACGCAGGATCGATATCTGTTGGAGGACTTGGAGAGCTTGGGCATTGAGGTGATTGTTCCTGGGTGTGCTATGCAGATGTGGGGATTGCAGATACACTCAGATTTGATGGACAGGATCAAGGCAGCACAGTATGATGATGTATCTTTGAGGAGTATCAGAGCTCAGGTGAGAGCAGGATTGGAGGATGATTTCACTATTGCAGAGGATGGATCCTTAAGGCATGGAGTTAGATTGTGTGTGCCTAGTGGGGAGTTGCGCGAGGAGGTGTTGCAGGAAGCGCATCGCTCTCAGTATTCCATACATCCAGGTGCTAACAAGATGTATCGGGATATGCGAGAGAGTGTGTGGTGGTATGGCATGAAGAGGGAAGTGGCACAGTTTGTATCCAGATGCTTAGTGTGCCAGCAGGTGAAAGCCGAGAGGCAGAGGCCAGGAGGGTTACTTCAGCCATTACCCATTCCAGAGTGGAAGTGGGAACACATTACTATGGATTTTGTGTCCGGACTTCCACGATCTCCAGGAGGGAAAGACGCGATTTGGGTCATTGTTGATAGATTGACCAAGTCGGCCCACTTTTTGCCTTTCAAGGTAGGTTTGTCTACGGAGAAGCTGGCAGAGATGTATGTGAGGCAGATCGTTAGGATACATGGAGTTCCCGTCAGCATAGTCTCAGATCGAGATAGTCGTTTCACTTCTTATTTCTGGAGGAGTTTGCAGGAGAGTTTGGGCACTCAGCTCAAGTTCAGTACTGCATATCATCCCCAGACAGATGGGCAGTCAGAGAGGACTATCCAGACTCTCGAGGATATGTTGCGCACTTGTGTACTAGATTTTGGGGGTTCTTGGGAGGACCATCTCCATTTGGTAGAGTTTGCTTACAACAACAGTTACCAGGCCAGTATAGAGATGTCACCTTTTGAAGCTCTATATGGTCGGAGGTGTCGTACTCCTTTGTCTTGGGACGATGTTGGAGAGAGAGTTTTGCTTAGGCCAGAGATGGTTGTGGATGCAGCGGAGAAGGTTCAGTTGATCAGAGACAGACTTCGAGTGGCGCAGGACAGACAGCGGCATTGGGCCGATAGCCATCGGAGACCTTTGGAGTTTGAGGTATAGTTTAGATTTTGTTTATGCTTGTTCTTGTTTGTTATAGATTAAGTTCTTAAGATGGTGTTTTGTTCTAGGTGGGTGGTTTGGTGTTTCTGAGGATTTCTCCGACACGAGGCACGATTCGCTTCGGTGGAGGCGGAAAGCTTAGTCCGCGATTCATCGGACCTTTCACTATTCTAGAGAGGGTCGGTGCAGTTGCTTATAGACTAGACTTGCCACCTGTATTGGAGGGAGTGCACAACGTATTTCATGTGTCGCAGTTGAGACGATACGTGGCAGATCCTAGTCATGTATTGGATCACTCGGAGATAGAGGTGGGCCCTACTCTTAGCTATCCAGAGCAGCCAGTTGAGATTCTGGATCGGAGAGAGAAGGTGCTGAGGAACCAGACTATTTCTTTGGTGCGCGTCGCATGGAGGCATCAATCTCCGGGGGAGTCTACCTGGGAGAGAGAGGATGACATGCGAGAGCGTTATCCATATTTGTTTGTACCTTGAGGTATGTTATTTCTAGTTATGTTCTGTTCATTGTTATGTTCTGTTCATTAGTTAGTTGTGATTCTTTAGTTCTGTTCTGTGTTTTTCTGGGGGTAGTTTTCGTCTTTGAATTTCGAGGACGAAATTATTTTAAGGAGGGTAGACTTGTCACTACCACATTTTAGGAAAAAGGGTATTTTAGTAATTTCCTATTTAAATAAATATTGTGCATGGTAAATAATTTTTGTTGTATTATTTAATTGTTGTTGGATGTTATTTAATTATTTTGGACTTATTTTAGTGGACCCAACTAGTGTAGTTTGGACCCATGGACCAACATGAATTAAATAGTTAGATTTGGCCCATTTAGAAAGCCCATAGTTAAGGAGATGGATTGAATTAATTAAGTGATTAGACTAGAAGCTTCCTTCCTTAATTATTTCTTCATGAGAGGCCCCAAGGGGTACATTGGACATTTTACAATTGCTTGGGAGAGGGGCAAGGCCGGCCTGAAATTTCTCTCTCCTCTTATTCTCATTCCAAATCTAGATCTAGAATTTTTCACTCCCAAATTCCCTCCATTCCCATTCCAATTCCCTACCAAATTCATTCCAAATTCTTCCCAATTCACCATTAGAGAAGGAGGAAGTAAAAATCTAGAAGAAGGAAGCAAGGATCTACAAAGAGGAGCAAGGATCTACAATTTGGAAGCAAGTTCTTCTCAATTGGAGGTTTCATTGGGAATCCATCTCCCAATAGGTATAATTTAGATTTTTCTATTTAAATAGCTTCTAAATCTGAGATTTAATCATGTAAAATCAACCTATATGTATGTACTACCCATAGGACTTTGTTTTGTGTTCATAGGAGACCCATGGAGAAAGTTATGGTGCTTTTTGTGTTAATTTTGTTGGAATTCCGAATTTACATTTTGTTGTGTGTATCAATTGATCCTATAGATCAATTGGACATGAGCTTATGTGTTTGGGGCTAGTGTCGTGTCCATAATTTGGTACATGTGGTTTGTATCCCAACTATTTGGTGATACGTGTCATTTTGGGAGTTTTCCCTCCGACACGGGGCTTTGAACATGTCGTATTTTGACACGGACATATAGATCTACTTTTGACACTTTGATTTATTCATAAATATTATTTGTGATTTGTTTGTATCATTCGGGGTACAATTGGTTGTGTGTTGGACTCGTGTCACATGCGTATCCTAGATCTAGTGGGATACGGTGTGATACTCTCCAATTGTGTGGATTTTTGAATAGATCTAATTATATATGGTTTAAATTCTTCAATTATAATTAGTAAATATATATAGATATTATATATTTATTTTGTGTATTTATTATAGTAATTATTGTAGCATAGATCTATATATTTTTGTATGTGCTAATATGATGTACAAATATAATATGTAGCTTTCTTGCATGTAATTATATATGTACTTATGTTAATAGTATAAATTATACATAAATGTTTTATAAAATATATTTATGTGTTTAATTGTGTAATTATATTATTTATAATTATTATGTAATTATTTGTATATTAATGTATATATTTTAGGTGTGCTTCTAGCCATGTAAAATATGAACATTAATATGTGCATGTGTTGTAACTATTAGTATTTAATTATAAGTTTATATGTGCATATATATATATAAGTATATAATTATTTATTTATATATATGTATTGTGATTATTATTGCATATATATATATATATATATATATATATATATATATATATATATATATATATATATATATATATTTATATTTTTATTTGTTTTGGTGACAGTGGTTTCTATGACAGTGAAACTGTCATTATTTGGTCTGAACAGCAGCCGCTGTACAGTGGTCAGCATTAATGACAGATCTGTCATTAATGCTGCAGAAGTTTTGAGCGGCAACCTTTCAGCGACGTTTTTTGTGACAGTTTGAAACTGTCAGCAAACTGTGACAGCAGCGGTTATGTATATGGAGTTTCTGCGACGAATTTTCAGTGACAGTCAAGACTGTCACTATTAAACCTGTTTTTATTTTATCTTGTTTTGTTCACTGTTTTCAGTGACGCTTTGACAGTTTTAAATTATATTTTATATATTATTATTGTATATATATGTGTATATATATGTGTTTTGTATAATATTTGTAATAATATATTATGTTATTTGTATACATATTGGTTTGTATATATATTATTTTAGGGTATATATTATTTGTATTAGTAGTATACTTTGTGTGAGTATGATTTGGGATCTAATTTTTATTCCTAAATTATTGTATTTTATTTCTATATTATTTATATAGATTTCTTGTGAGGTGGTTTGACTTTAGTTGACTTTAGAGTTGACCATAGTTGACTTTTGACTTAGAATTTATTTATTGACCTAGGAGTTGACTAGTTTGACTTGTTCTCTTTCCGGGACCTTGTTTTAATGTGGTATTCCATATCTAGGTCTTCGAGGCACCGAGTCAGACATCTGTGAGACTGTTCTTTGGATTTCAGGCTAGTACATTCTCTGATAGTTTCTCATTTATTATATCCTCTATGTTCGTTGTATCTAGTGTAGATTTACATGTTTCTCTCGACACTATGGTTACACGGATTGGTATATCCGGATCTCGTCATGAGATATTATTCCTTGGTATATGGTGTATATGGTGCAAGTATTGTTTCATTGGTTATCTTGTACATGTACAGACACCGATTCTCGGGGAGACTAGCTATCTTCTTGGGGAATCTAGTGCCATAGCATACCGTGGTTGGATCTATTATACCAGTTGGGGGTGGGGAGTATTAGTATAGATATGTGATCATATCCCTATTGAATAAAGTATTGGTAAGCGAATAGTGTTGATCATGCACCGCACGTATGATTAGCCAGGCCGCATTGTATCTTGCCCAAGCCGATCACATGTTAAGCTAGTACTCACACACTTAGTCATTAGTATTATTGTTTCATTGGCATATTGTTCATTATTGTATTTCTTTCCAGTATTTCCTTATTGTCTATATATCTCTTGTATCTATTTTATGCATCTTGTTTATCCACAGCTATTTACTGTTACATAGTTTTTATCATGGATTAGAACTGCTGTTAGAGATGTACTCTGCTCCTTTCCTGACTGGATATATTTTTCCAGATGACACTGAGGAGTACCCTACCTATTATGGACCCCAGTATGTTGTGGGTTTAGATTCGGAGACCCTGGCTCAAGAGGAACTTATCCCAACTGAGACAGTTGACCCTGGAGTGTAGCTTGTAGTATGATAGTATTCTTTTGTACTGGATTTGTCTCCAGCTTATTTTTGTTACTCTTCAGACTCATTGATGTATTATTTTAAACTCATGAGTTGATGACTATTCTATTCTTATCTGATCCGTGTTCATTCTATCTTAGTTCTGTGATTGAGTACACTATCTTTTGGTGGTTCATTATATTAGATAGACTTTCTAGACAGCGTTTTACCGCCGATTCTGCGGCGTAGGCTGGGCGTTGTTTCCGACTAGTACCCTTACCCCGGGTGCGGGTCGTGACAAATATGACTTGGCTCGCGTAGCCGAGGCTTTACCCTCCCTAGGTACCTTTTGGTGGTGTCATACCACTATAACATGAGGTCACTGGCCTCTTTGTAGTGTTGTCTACCACTCTTCATTTTACAATATTAGGCCACCTAACTTTATGCAGATCTACGCCGCTGTGACATGGCTCGCGAAGCCGAGGCATTACCCTATCGAGGAACCTCATGGTGGTGTCACCCACTACAGCATGGAGTCCTTTGCTTATTTGTAGTACTGTGCTACCGTACTTCCTGTAAGACACGCCAGATATTCCAAATGCCCTAGAACTCATTAAGGCATCTAAGCCATCCTCCTACAGAACTTTGTTCTACTCAGAGAACAGATAGTAGACAACAATGGTTCTAGGTCCGTAACCCCTCAATGTCTCAAAGGACTACCTACTGTTTCTGATATTCTTCTAGTCAATGATCATTCTTTGAACTAAAAGCTAGATGCCTAGTAGTAGATTTCTCTTTGAACTAATAGCATAAAAGTTTATGGTAGAATTAAAAAGACATAATATCAAAAGTCCTCCAGGTCCATGTATGTTGTGTCCTTGACTACATGCGGTGTTCTGCCTCTATGACATGGCCTGAAGCTGAGGCTTTACCCTGTCAAGGTACCTCATGTGGTATCGACACTGTAACATGGAGTACTACGCTCCTTTATAGTTCTTATGATCAACTGGCGCTTGAGGTCTTATATGAATGGATTCGCTAGACCCTTCTGACTCCAATCATCAACCACTGTAATGATGCCATATTTGATGCGCTTATGTAGTGTCTTGAACGGACTCGCTAGAATTACCTAGCTCCAAACATTAACCGCTACCATGACGCCATCCTTAATGCGGTCATACAATACTATGTGCCTTAGCCGTACAGATCTCTTCTAACCATTGAAGAAGAAAAAATTGATGCCACCGCTAAAGTCGCCTAGTTGTTGCAGACTTGCAGTGAATTGGTATCGCCGATTATATGCACCAACAATTGGAAGATCATACATGAGCTTCCAAAGCCATCATGCTTCCTCTGCTGCAGCCACCAGGGCATAGAACTCAGATTCCCTTGAGGAATGAGAGAGCATTATCTAGTTCGTAGTCTTCCACGATATACCAGCTCCATCCTTTGAGAAGATATATTCTCATGTGGACCTTTATCTCTCTTTTTTTAAACACAAGTTTACATTCTGAAGCCTTCCACTACGGTTGAATTACCGCTGTAGTGCAATGCATACTTCTGAGTCCTCTTGAGATATCTTATCTTTTTCTCACAGCTTTCCAGTGCTCAACACCTGGATTGCTCGTAAATCGATTCAGCATCCCGACGGCGAAAGCTACGTGAGGCCTTGTAGTAGTTGTTGCATACATCAAACTTTCAATGACGCTTGAATACTCCAGCTGCCTGACACATTTCCTAGGATTTGGCTTCAGCTTCTTGTCACACCTGTACGGAGTATCGATTCAGTAAATGGGATTTGAGTGTTAATTATTGGAAGATCTTGATATCCATAGCATGTGAGCATCTTCTCAATATAATAAGACTGTGACAGCGCCACTCTAGTGCCCGTCCGGATGACCTTAATCCCCATGATCATATCATCTCCCCCAAGTCCTTCATACCGAACTTGGATGAGAGAAACTTCTTTGTCTCAGTGACACATGCTCGATCCGTGCCCAGGATCAGCATGTTGTCCACGTATAGACAAACAATAACTCCTCTTCCGTCAACGAATTTTGTGTAAACACACTTATCCGTCTCGCTGAGCCTGTAGCCGTTTGATCTTATGATCTTTATCAAACTTCTTATGCCATATTTTGTGAGCTTGCTTTAGACCGTATAAAGATTTTACTAACTTTCAGACTTTGACTTCAAGGTCCTTGACAATGAATCCTTCTGGCTGTTTCATGTAAATCTCTTTGGTCAATTCTCTTTTCAGGATTGCTATTTTAACATCCATCTGATGTGTAATTAGCTTATGAATTGCATTCAGAGCAATTAACATCATGATGGTTGTCATCTGCGCTACTGGAGCATATGTGTCAAAGTAGTTGATCCCCTGCTTATGAGAAAATCGTTTGGCCACCAGCCTTGCCTTGAACTTGTCAATAGTTCTATCGGCCTTCATCTTCTTCTTGAAGATCCGATTAGTTTAGCTCCTTCAGGCAGATCGACCAACATCCAAGTGTTATTGGCGGTTATTGAGTCATACTCATTATTTATAGCCTCCCTCCAGAAGACAGCATCTCTGGTCTTCATCGCCTCATCATAGGTAAGAGGGTCTGCTTCCACATGATAGGTGATAAAGTCATCTCTGAAGTTCTTCTGTCTCCTCACTCATTTAGACACCGGTTGCGAGCTTTGGTTCGAACCTTGTCTCTGGAATGACAACTTTTTCTTGGACTAAATCTTTATTTAAAGCGTTAGCCTCCTATGCACTCATACTATTCTCCGAAATGTTCGCAAAAATAATATTCTTGTGTCTTACAAATTTATCTTCAAAGAATTCTGCGTCGCAAGTTTTCGATGATATAATTTGACTCAATATCAAGGAACCTCCGAGCATTACTCTTCTTAGCATATCCCAGGAAGCTTGTCTTTATAGTCCTCGTTCCTAGCTTCTGAATCTTTAAGTCTGGAAGCTTCACATACGTCAGACACCCCCATACTCGAATGACATTCAAGTTGGGTCTGACTTTAAACCAGAGTTCATGATGAGTGACATTGGATATTGCGTACGACACTCTGTTCAGGGTGATGTAGGCAGCTATATATCTTCCCAAAAGCAGTTTGGAAGACCCACAGTTAACAGTATTGACTTTATTATCTCTGTCAACGTTCTGTTCTTCCGTTCAACTACTCCATTAAATTAAGGAGAATTCTAAGCAGTTATCTCATTGACAATTACATGTTCTTTACAGAATGATGCGAATTCAATAGACCTATACTCTCCCCCTCGGTCACTTCTGAGTCTCTTGAGTTGTTACCCTATTCGACGTTCAGCCTCAGTCCTGAACTCCTTGAACTTCTCGAATGCTTCGTCTTTTATCTTGAGCAAATAGATGAACGCGTACTTTTTGTCGATGATGGTAATGAAATACTTTATCATGGCCTTTGTGGAGAACTATTTTAAGTCACAGATATTTGAGGGTACCAACTCCAGAAAATATGTACTTCGATTTACCCATTTAAACGGTTTTCTTATAATCTTTGTTTGCGCACTGTCACTACCATACTTTTAGAATATGGTCATTTTTGTCATTTGCTATATTTATATATATTATTTATTAGTTTAAATAATATGTATTGTTTATATGTTGTAATTATTAATAATATGGGTTAGTGGGCTAGACTTGATGTGACCATTAGACTCAATACTAGACTAGCCACTTTAGGGACCCAAATAGTCAATCTCCTTCATTAAATTAGAAATTTGATTAAGTTTTCATTAGGGATAAAAACTCCACTAATTGGAAATCTCTTCATGAAAATCCTAGAGGATATTTTAGACTTTGTGCCTTAGCCAACCCTAGGTCCTCTAGTGGACGGCCCTGTAAGGAGGGGGGGGAGCCTCCCTCAAGTTTTATTTAATGTTCATGAAAACCCTAGGTTGAGTTCTTCACCAAAACCCCCTCATTCCTCTTCCAAATTTTAGAAAATGAATCCAAAATTTCTCTCATTTCCCTCATCTAAGAAGCCTAGACGCTTAGGTTTCAAGGAGCATTGGAGGAGAAAAAGTTTGGCTAGATAATCCTTGGTTTTGCATTGGGAATCCATCTCCCAAGAGGTAAAATTATAAAATATCTCTTTTAATTTATGTTTTCATTATTTTGTGGACCATTAGGAGCCCACCCATGGTTTAGGAATACCCACAAGGGAAGAGAATGAGTCTTTATTAGTTCTATAGTATTTTCTTCATAGAGTTGTGTTCATAGTTTGGGGGTTTTGTGTTCATGGGTGTGTTTTCTATTTTCTTCATTACAACTAATCATAACAGTTATTAATAAAAGTATTTAATATGTATTTGTATATTTAATAGAGTATTGGGGGATTTAGCATGTGGTTTGATAGTGTATCATGACATTATAGAGAGTACCACCACTTGTGCTCACTAGGTGTTTGTTTAATTTTCACTAGTATATATGTATATATGAATAGTGTTATATATATGATAGGGGAATTTATTTCAGTTAGAGTTTGGATAAACCTATGCTCGTGGAATGAGATTGTTCTCAGTTTCAGAGAGAGGGAGGTGGGGACATTGCAAGTGGTTGGTTTGACTGATGTTCAGCTATGAAGTTGATTGCAGGGCTTGTAGAGCTCGGGTTCTTGGTTAGGAGGAAGATTGCCTTGTGTATCAGTTGAAAGGCTGAGTTACTAGAGGTACACAATAGATGTGGGTAAGGGACTGCACACATGTGGGTATGAGTATTATATTGAAGAGGGTATTCGGGTTCCAGGTTGCATTGGTGCAGTGGGTAGTCTCCCTTTACAGCAGTTGCAGTAAATCATGCACTATTTTAGGTTGTAGCTATTGCACCAGTGCTTAATGCACAGCAATATATTTCACTAATATACAACCTCAATTTCCTTGGACACAGTGGCAGTAGTAGGAGCAATGAGGATAGGGTTTTGGGCAGAGACTGATACACTAGATATCAGTCCCTAGTGTATCAGATGGGTGATGATGTGGGGTTTTGGTTTCAGTCAGTGGAGTGTTGGGTCCAGTCTTCCTGTGTGTGTGCATATGTAGATTAGTTGGTGTGTGCATTGGCTATGGTGACTGTGACAGAGAAGTGTGAGGAAACTGCATGATACTTTATGTGTTAGAGTTATGAGGGAGTATCAGGTAACTGATACTGATAACAAGGGGGCACACTCGAGCAGGGATGGTGATCTGCTAGTAACAGCTGTGTGGGTTCAGACCATGGGGCTAAGGTGTCTGCTTGTGTATCAGTGGTTTAGAGAAGTGGACTGGATATCAAGTGAAGTCTAGTGGGTTGAGTATCTTGGGTAGGTATTAGCAGTTACATATACATTTCAGTGAGTGTGTATCAGGCAAGGGTGTTTGGTACCCTGAGTATCAGTTTAGGGTGAGTACAGGTAATAGTCGAGTGTAATCTAGAATATCAGTTGGGTAATGTATAGCATCAGTTAGACTACACCCAGGGTAATAGGTATTTGGTATAGTTATTTTGTTAAGGTATTATATGAGTAGTGTTTAATATTAACTAAGTATTAGAGATAACTAGTTACTAGGGTATTGTCATGCTAAGCTATTAGAAGTAAGATAATATAAGTATTAGGTTACTAGTTAAGATATCAACTAGTATAAGCTAATATACTCAGTATAACCAAAACTAGTTAGTAGAAGTCTATTATTAACTAATTTACCTAATTAAAGACTTTAACCAAGGTATTAACCTAGTATAGACCTAGAAGTTGCCTAAAAACATCACAATTAGCTAAATACATATGTATATCACTTTAGATCACTCTTTAACACTAATGTTTTATATTTAGGTCATTGTGACTTCTTTTTGGATCGTGATCCTCACGCCTTGCTTAGGACCACAAGCGAGTACATTTTCTAATAGTTTTTATTATTTTTTATCATTACTATGATTCTAGATGTAGTGTATACTTGATTCTGACACAGTGGATACACGATCTAGTATCATAGATACATGTCATGAGGAGTCATGATTAAAATCCATTGTACTAGCTGGGGACAAAGAAATATTAGCAAGTTATATGATCATACCCCACCTTACATGCATCATAGCTCACCCCACATATGCCTCATAGCTGTTATATATGATTAGCCTGAATTTTGCTCGCATCATAGCTAACCAGATGGTTAGCCCGACCTCACATATATCATAACCAATCATATATAACAAGCCTGATCTAGTCCCAAGCCGATCACATAGCAAACTAATATTTTACGGCACTTAGCTAATATTTCTATTCTTGTTACAGTATATTCATTGCTAGCATTTACATATATCTGTTCACTGCTAGTTATTTTTATATGATGATTACATGTCTCTCAAGTTTTCTTTATCTTCTAGTATTTTATTTATCATGTATTTTCTTACACTGCTTTATAGTTTTTATCAATATAATTGGAATTGCTTTTTGTGTTTGTGCTTCGCTCCAATCATGACTGGATAATATTTTTCAGAGGATCTCGAGGACTTATTTTCTACTCACTATGGTCCAAGAGTAGATGACGATTATATCCCGGAGATTCCTGAGGAGCCACTCCATATAAAGGAGGCAACACCCGTAGTTGTTTAGTCAATACTTAGCTTATCTTTATGTATTGGATTATTCCAGACTTATAGACTTGAGTTGTATTATGTTGAGTCTTATTTTATGCTGAGATAGCTAGACTCTTAGACCCTGACTTATTGAGTTATATATTATTTTGTCTCTCGTATTTCTTTACATCTTTATTGTGCCATTTATCTTCTTTATAATTATTGTGATTGAGTACATTCTGAGTTAATGATTATATGCATATTCTTAGCCCTCCGTTTAGAGTTGAGACATGTTAACATGTTATGATATCATTGATAGATAGCTATTGACCTAGAGAGCGTTCTATCGTCGATGCGGTGGCGTAGGCTAGACGCACCCACGACTCATATCCAAATTTTGGGTACGGCTCATGATACGTTTTAGTGGTGGCCCATGCAGGCCTTTGACTATGTCTTAGGTCACAACTAGTACGGTATCATAGTAGTGCTCAGACTTAGAGTACTATTACGAGACATATATAGGGTGTAGGATGAGAGTATGCTCAATCACAACTAGGATAAAATCGCCAATCTATTAATTTTGCTATTCTTATTATTATAAATAATTTCTTCCTTTAAATTTTACTGTCATTCTTTGATGATATCGTATTTTTTGCCATAATTGACTTCTTATTGTTTCGATCTGTCTTCAGGATGCCGCCGAAGACCCGATCGTAGAGATCAGGACTCGCAGCTTCCGAAAGGTCTGCCACCTCTCGATCTGCCATCCAGACAGCTGGAGTTGCTCCTCCTACTTTACCTGTTCATATAGGAGTTTCTACAGATTTAGGGGGTCCTCCTCCCCCACATGTCCGGAGGGTTGTCCTGGCTGTTACGGAGGCCTTCCACCACCACCACAGATTCTATTTTTGGGAGGTGTGCTTGCTGACGGGGTACAGATGTTCGCATTGATCCAGGACATGGTGGATGAGAGGATGTCGACAGAGGCTCAGCGAGTTCAGGCTGAGGTGCAGGGGGTGCAGGAAGACACACACCAAGCGCAGACTAAGCTGATGTGGGAGAGCATAAAGAATTCTTATTAAATGGCTCTCCAGGCAGTGGAGAGAGTCGCACAACAGCACCCTGGCCAGCCGCAGCAGCAGAGGCCAGGCACTATAGTGGACTTCAAGAGGATGATACATTAGGAGTTCAAGGGTATCGAGGGAATACTCTACGCCGACGACTGGCTGGAGGACAAAGAGAGAAACTTGCACTTGGCTTAGATTCCAGAGAGCCTGCAGATCGAGGCCGTCGGTAGCCAGATGTTCGATATCACGCTCACTTGGTATCGTACGGATCCGAGACTTACTACTAGAGGACTTACTTGGGAGACTTTCAAGGAGCTTTTCAAGGAAAAGTTTTTTTTTTGACGTGGCCCTGGGAGCCTTAGAGAGTCAGTTCCATGACTTAGTCCAAGGGAACATGTCGGTCGACGAGTACGCCGCAGAGTTTTGCCATTTGAGTTATTTTGCATAGTCTATGATTCTGGATCCAGGAGATCGAGCCAAAAAGTTTACGAAGGGGATGATGAGAGAGATAAAGTCTTGTACTTCTGGATGTTGCATTGCTACCTTTGAAGGCAGTCTGATGGATGCCCAGATTGTTGAGGATGATCTGGATCTCAGGCCCAAGAGAGGACGTGATATTTTTGGAGGAGCAAATGGTAGCGCGGGACCGACCAAGCATCTCCACTTTCAGCATCAACAAAGGTCATATCAGCACCAGGCACCAGCTCGAGGACATATCCAGCAGCAGCCGTAGAAGCAGACCCAGTCCACTGTCCAGTATGCGTATTGCGAGAAAGTAGGACACACGAGAGACATCTACAGGAAAAGGCTGGGTACATATTTGTCTTATGGATCGTCAACGCACCAATTGAAAGATTTTTCGTCTATTCAGACTCGTCCAGGTCAGGGTGGAGCAGCCGCTCAAAGGGGACCTTCCATAGTACCTACTACACTAAGAGGGCAGCAAAGGGAACCTCCACTCCCTCCACAGCAGCAGAGATTTTTTTAGCACCAGTAGCAGCAGAGAGGTGCACCCCAGGGACGAGCGTATGCCATGACGGTTGAGGAGGATGAGCTAGCATGAAACATGATATCAAGTTCAATTTTTCTCAATTTTATTCCAGCATATGCATTATTCGATTCTGGCACTTCCTATAGTTTCGTATATGTATCTTATGCTCTTAAGCATCATTTAGAGGCAGAACCCTTAGATAGGACTTGTAAGATCACGACTAGGGGATGTATTATCCTAGTCAGTATTTTTGCAAGGATCAGAGAGTTTCTTTGGAAGGTCGAGAGTTGAGTGTGTGTTTACTCGTAATGCCACTTCCGGGATACGATATTGTAGTTATGATGAATTGGATGAGTAGGTACAATGCTACTATAGATTGTCGTGGAGGTAGAGTGATACTTCGATCGCTAGGAGAGCCAGCATTCGAGATTGCCAAAGGAGCAGCGGAGCAGAGTAGGGGCATCTTTTGTGGAGCCAGGGTGGAAGAGAAAGAGTTGCCACATCCTTTGATAGCAGAGTTCCTGGATGTCTTTCCAGAGGAGTTGCCAGGATTTCCGCCAGACAGAGATATTGAGTTTTCTATAGACTTGGTTCCAGGCACAGAGGCAATATCATAATACATCTACAGGGTCAACAACAGTGAATGAACAGAGTCAAAGAAACAGGTTGATGAGTTACAGGATAAGGGCTTCATCAGATCCAGTTCATCATCGTAGGGTGCTCTGGTATTGCTTGTACCGAAGAAAGATGGGTCGGTACACATGTGTATCGACTACAGAGGTCTGAACAACCTCACTATCAAGAACAAATATCTGATGCCGAGGATAGATGGTCTCTTCGACCAGTTAAGTGGAGCAAAGATATTTTTAAAGATAGACATGAGGTCAGGCTACCACCAGATGAAGGTGAAAAAGGAAGGCATTCCAAAGATAGCTTTTCAGACTCGGTACGGCCAATTCGAGTTCATGGTGATGCCGTTTGGGTTAACTAATGCCCCGACAATATTCATGAACCTGATGAACAAGGTGTTCCCCCAGTACCTTGACAAGTTTGTAGTGGTGTTCATCGATGACATTCTTGTGTATTCGAAGACCCCAGAGGATCAAGAGGAGCACCTGAGGATGGTTTTGGAGACTCTCAAGAAGGAGGAGCTTTACGGGAAGCTTTCGAAGTACGAGTTCTTCCTTGACAAGTTTGAATTCCTTGGGCATGTGGTGATAGATAATGGGATCTCAGTTAACCTGAAGAATATCGTGGAAGTAAAGTCGTGGACTACTCTCAGTTCAGTGGCTGAGATCAGGAGTTTTCTCAGACTAGTAGGTTACTACAAGAGGTTTGTACAAGACTTCTCCAGGATTGCGGAGGCGATGACTAGGCTGACCGAAAAGGATGTAGATTTTGTCTGGACGGAGGATTGTCAGGCCATATTTGATGAGCTAAAGAAGAGATTGACGATCGCTCCAGTTTTGACGTTGCCAATAGGGACATATGGATTTACTATCTATAATGATGCTTCAGGGAAGGGTTTAGGTTACATTCTTCAGCAACACGGGAAGGTAATTTTTTATGCTTCTAGGTAGTTAAAGCCTCATGAGAAGAACTATTCCATCCATAATTTGGAGTTATCAGCAGTCATCTTTTCTCTAAAGCTGTGAAAACACTATCTGTATGGAGAGCGTGTGAAGATCTTCACAGACCATAAGAGCTTGAAGTACGTATTTACGCAGAAAGAGCTAAACATGAGGCAAAGAAAGTGGCTAGAGTTGATGAAGGACTTTGACATTTTATTGTAGTACCACCCAGGGAAGGCCAACGTAGTCGCCGATGCCGTGAGCAGGTATCTGATGGCTCTGTACTTGACGACATACAGACATTTATTGGCAGATCTTGAGAGCTTGGGAATTGAGGTACTAGTTCCTGGTATCAAGATTCAGATATGGGCATTGCAAATACAGTCCGAGCTGATGGACATAATCATGGCTTTGAAGTATGATGATGAGGCTCTGAGGAATATCAGGGTACAGGTTCAGACAGGATTATCAGAGGACTTCACTATAACACTCAAGTTTGCAACAGACTTCCTGAGATTAGTTCCTTGGTAATCACTGGTAATTTGCTACACGTACTTCTTTGACTATAACTTCTCAAAGTCCAAAACTATTATCCCAATCCCTAGATCCTCTACTTGATCTTTGTTCGCTATCGAGATCTTCGGCCTTCTTCAGTGATTGGCTTAACCTCGGTGAACTGCTCTTCCTAGAGCTCTTACGGCTAGATATACTAGTGCCCATTCACCAGTCAGCAACCACGCTAGATGTCTTAACCTGCACAATCATAGCAACCAAGTTAAGTAATCAAAGTAACCAAGTTAAGCTTTTACCTTGCTATTTTGGTTTGAAATTGGATCTGCAATCCTCAATCTTATAGCCTTTCATGCTTGAAAAGACATGCACCAAGGTTCTCATAGCCCTATGCGCATAACCTAGTCGCGTATAGACCTTGCTTAGAGCTAGCCACATAGATGCTTCCATACGCCAAGTCCTGCCATGCACCGAAAGAATGCCATGCGCAGTAACTACACTGTACCGAGCCCGTCATGCGCAGTGAGTGCCCTGCGCCGAGGCTACTTATGTGCCAAGTTCTTTCATGTTCTAATTGTTTCCATGCATAGATGCATAGTACCAGTCTCTCTTCGGCAACCGCAGTAGACTTCTTCATGCAGCTACTAGCTTCAGACATCTCCATGCGCCAACTTGCATCATATGTCGACTTCATTTCTCTTGGAATGTGCATCTCCAGCGATGCCAAATCAAGATCACTTCCATCCGTAGGAATGGTAGATTCTGGATCTCTCTAACCACGTCCAACATTTGACAGAGGACTCCTACCTCATCTAAATGATTGAAGTGTAGCCCATTAATCTTCTCAAGTTTGTAAAAACTTGTGTCGAAAAGATTTGCATGGTTGTTCTCCATCTTAGTCGGATTTTGCTTTGAGATTGTTAGTCCCGAGGCTTAATAAAAAATGGTAGAACAAGAAGTTAAAGTCGAGATCAGGAGTTCACACAAAAGTTTTCTCTCTGATATACCTCGATCCAACGAAGAACTATATAATTATATAATATAGTAGCTAACTAAAACTCCTTCTGAATCGAAGAATTTAAGAACCAAAAATACATTCTTTCTTGCAAACACAGTTGCAATTGGGACAAAACATTTATAACTAGAAGAAGAAGAGAGAAATATAGAATAAAAATTATTCTTACTGGGGTGGTGAAGACCACAAAGTAAGATTCGTCCTCTATCTAC
Organism: Iris macrosiphon; assembly: GCA_036927795.1. Classification (NCBI taxonomy): domain Eukaryota; kingdom Viridiplantae; phylum Streptophyta; class Magnoliopsida; order Asparagales; family Iridaceae; genus Iris; species Iris macrosiphon. Next base: position 243,611,040 of record JAYESA010000004.1, on the reverse strand, counting down.
AATCTGCACCCAGGAGCCAGCAAATTCTCAAGAGAACTTCTGGAACGCTCATAGTCACCTCTTTGCGTGACTCGAACGAACTCCTGTTGGACTCATCTTTTTTAACTTTGGTATATCTCAAAAGGAGGCTAGAGGGCTCTTTATATAGGGAAGCATGGAAGCCCATCCTCCTCTTCTTTCCGATGTGGGACTAAAAGACCAATATACAAAATTGATATCTCACAATCGTAGCCCATTGTATAGCCTGCACAGTGTCCGCTCAACACATGCTTACCGTCCACTCAGCACCCGTTCATGTAAGATGCACATGCAATACACACATGCAACCCGAGCATAAAACTCGCGCTCGCGCATAAAATGAGCGCAACAAAAGTGTACAAGCATCTTACGATGATGCTGACGTGCTAAGTGCAAAGTGCGTCAACAAAGTGCCACTTTGCGCCCTTAAGCCTGAGTCCAAGTCCGAGTCTGAGTCGCTAATCCCCTTCGGGGCTTAGCTCCTATGGAATAATATCCAAGAGCATGATAAAAAGCTTAAAAGCTTTCATTGAGGACTTAATCTTTTTTTCTCCGAATAAAACACCCGCACATGGCACCCATGTGCCCCACCACACCCCATGTGCACACCTCAACTCTTACAAAGTATTATACTGAGATACACACTTGGTGGTGTAGCCAATGTGGGACTATTTTTCTTAGTCAAAAGGAAACAACACCAACAAATTTAACTGTAGATGTTTAAGTCTAAATTGAATTCAAGACCTGCTTAAAGAAGCCGCTTCCTTTCAAGTAGGAAGCTTCTTCAGTTAGTATAGATGTTTAAGACTAAATTAAATTTATTTATCAGCTTTTTGGGTTTTGCTTCAAATCGAAAATGTATCTCGATAAATTAATATTATACTTTATGAATTTAATATTAGAAAAGAATAAAAAATATGTCGAGGATCGAAGAGAAGGCACAACTACTCACGATATCCAAAATTAAAATATAGACAAGCACAATGCAAACACAGACGATTCTTACGTGAAAAATTCTAAAGAAAAAATACGGGATGATCAGAGTCCATCCCGAATAAACCTCCATTTAGGATTAAAGAATACAACTGACTCCTTTATAAACTTCTTCACCGATCCAATATGGATCACCGTAATACATCAAATAGGTGGAAAAAGATTACAATGAGCAATAGGGGCTACCGAAGACGAGAAAATAGGGAAGAACCAAAGAAAAACTCGACGAATCAATACATATCTTCAAAACAACTCCTAAAACTCTGAATTACTTTTTCCTTTCCTTAGAAAGTTGTACCTTATGAGAAACTCTCCCATTTCTTATTATTGTATGGGGCCAAAATAGGGTTAAAAATTCTATCCAAGTCACCCTAAGCCTGAAAAGATATGGACCTTTAATTTAGATCCAATGGTGTTAATAAAACATCTGAATTGGACCTTCACCCCCCATCAGTGTGCCGACGTTATACCGTCGGTCTACCACCAAGTAGTTTTGGTGCAACAACATTAGCGATAGGGTACTGCATTATACCGTCCACAAGCTATGGAACAAAAGACACGATCAATGGCATATAAGTGGTATACCATCGTTGTACCGCCAATGTACCACGGATACTAATGCTATTATGTTCTGAGCCTGATACAGAGCAAAATTGTGCCTCCTTTGCCTTCATCGACTCCCCGAACTTGTCCGACACATGGATGACGCTTGTCATACTCTAGGATATTCTCTACATAGTTTGGGAATCCCATCCAATACCAATAAATATTTTCCTTTCCAACTGGGTGGAGGAGCTTGTCATTTTGATGATACTCATGTTGGTGTTTTTGTCTTTAGACTAATGAAAGATAGTCCCATATTAGCTACACCACTAAGTGGTATCTTAATATAATGCTTTGTTTGCGTTGAGGTATGCACATAGGGTATGGTGGGCACTTGTGGGTGTCATGTAGGGGTGTTTTCCTAGGATAAAAAAGGATTAACTCCTCAAAGAAAGTATTTATGCTTTTTGTCACTCTTTTGGAAAAATTTCCTTAGGAGATAAGCCCCAAAGGGGCTTAGTACTTGTACTTGGACTCGGGCACAAAGTGGCGCTTCGATATGTTGAATTTTAATTTAAATAATGGTTAATTTAATTTTAAAGGTGATTGCGATGGATTTGAATAGATTTTAAATTATTGCAAAGAGATTGCGATTGACTTGCCTTATGTACGAATGTGAAGGATTTAGCAAATTATGCCTTATTTTTAATTTTGAGAACAAAATTATTTTAAGTTAGGTAGATTGTAAACCCCCTCAACCAAATTTAGGCCTACTTAGCTTAGACAGAGAGACTAGGGTTAGTTTGAATCCAATTTAAAATAGAACATTATATTTTAGATAATTTTATAATATTTATATCACTTAATGCACCTTACCGTTGCTTCGATAATTGGAGCACTATACTAGCCATTGCCTTTCTACAAATTTTACACACTTGTCCTAGACGTGCCAGTCATCTATTCTGACATTTGTGTAACTTATAATTATGCTCTCTTGTGCTACATTTTAGTCGCACAATATTCATTGCAGAAGTTTATATTTAATTCTAAATAAATTTAACTTTGTATCTTTGTGCGTTCCAATCAAAATTGGGGACACAATCTTGACCCATTTTGTGCAACCCAAATTATGTTAATATTCTACTTTGAGTCCTCTATGTCCATGACACTTGTGTCTCACCTAATTTTAGTCCCATGTACTTCTAATTAATTTTAGAACACCTATTATATTAATTTTAATTAATTTAATCCAATTTCTATCTTTGTATAATTTTTCTAATTGTTGGGCACTTTTATGCTAAAGTGCATTATGGTGTCCACACCATTGGACACAACACATGAAGAAACCCATTTTTTGCCATCATGTAAATTTTTTCCATAATTTTTGTAGTGTGTAGCACTCAACATCACCCCCTCATCAATTCCTAGCCATGTATTTGAAATCATGCAATCCTAGCCCTCCAAACATCTACATGTGAAGACAAAGCCCCTTTCCAAGGATGTTGACCAAGGCCCAACTACCTAGGTCAACACCCAACCCAAATTATATATATATATATATATATATATATATATATATATATATATATATATATATATATATATATATATAACTTTTCCTTTATTTTTCCCAATACTTATACCTAGCCGAATCCCAACTCCCCTCTACTATTCATCTTCTCCTTCTCCTTCCCTCTGCACCCGCCGACCGGAGTAGCACCGCCGGAACACGATATTCCTCCGCCCAAGCACTGCCTGAGAAGACCTGAGACTTCTCCTTTACCCATCCATCCTTCTCGAACTTGCCTCTTCCTCCAGCAGCGGCTATGCCACACCGGACCCGACCTCAACGACCCGCCTGATCCTAACCCGACTTAACCATCCACCGCCGGAGACCCGACTGCCTCGACACAGCCACCCTCTTCTCTCCCCCTCGACAACCCAGACCTCGACACCACCACCTTTTCCCCCCTGACCTCCTCAACAGCAGCCCCGATCTCCTCTCTCCACCACCGGACCCCACAGCCGTTCATCACCAACACCCACCATTTTCCTCCTCGACTCACCATTAACACCACCGTCATCCCGACCTCCCTCCAGTGAGCATCCCCGCTTGAGCACAGACTGCTTCCCGTCGACCTCCGTCGGATCTCGACCGTACCCGACTTCCACCACTCTATCCCTGTCCTCCTCTCACCGGACTTCCCCAGACCCGGCCAGAGCAGTCACCATCATCATCACCACCATCATCATCATCAACATCATCACCATCATCATCACTATCATCATCATCATCATCATCAACATCATCACCATCGACATCATCGTCATCGACGTCATTGTCGTCCCCGTGCGTGCACCCCGAGGTTCGAACCTGTCCCTCTCGTTTCATTTTATGAGTGCTTGAGCGAATAATATTTGGGTTAGCATACTTGGTAAGATTTGGTTGATTTCAGACCCGTGTCGGTGAACCCAAGGACTAGTGTGCTCGTACGTGTGTGCGTATGCATATAATATTAGTTGATAAATATATGAATATATGAATATAGATATATGTAATTAAATTCTAAGTAATAGTTATGACTATAATGTGTACGACCCTAGGACACTGTGGATTTTTCCTCATAATTGCATATACTATTTACCCTGAGTAATTGTGAGTTGACTGCCTTACGTACACTGACGTACTGGCTTGACATGTGTAGTTTGACTGTCTGATTTGAGACAGCATTTGAAGATGTGACACCCACGTAGTTAGACACATATTTGACCATGTTAGTGACCAGTGTCACCCCTAGCGTACCCTCTGAGTCAGTGTAATTATGGTTGTGTATGTGCTAGTGTAATGGATGATGCTGTATTGTATTGTATTATATTACATGTATATAGGACCATTGGATTATTCTACGAGACTTCAGGAGCAGGTTATTGGTACTACGCAGCTTTCTTTCCAGGCAAGTATACCTTGCCATTGTACTGTAATTTATATTCCATATGTTGCAAGCATCTTATTTCTGCTTATTTAGTTCATATATTTTAAACTGTTATATATAAACTGCGCGTCCAAGGAAACTTGGGTGCAACGACGGTGGCGTCATATTCTGTTTTTATTATGTATATGCATGTGACCTAGTTTATGAGACCACCCCATTATCATGAGGCATTTTTATATTCTATTGGCCGTGACATATCTGTTACACGAGTGTGAGTCTCATGTAGGACACGAACTTGCGTGACGGTTTGGCTACCTGTACATATGGGATGTACGATAGGGAATAACTGTTGTTAGAATTTATATGCTAGGAGACTTGGCAGTTATTAGAGATATTATCGTATCATAGATGTGACATGCTTAGAGCATACGGTGGAGAGAACAACAAGTAAGGCATTTGGACTCATTTGCACTTTTCTTTTTATAACCCGTATGCTCCGTCGGAGATGCGCGATCGTGATGACCCCTATATTACCTGGCAGCCTCTGTCGTTCAAAAGACGACATGCTTTGTAGGCCCCTTATTCTCCGAGAGAATCATGCCAATCTTATCTATGACCAGATAGCCCACTTGTTGGAAAGTTGTTCTTAAACTGCATTCACCTAGATGGTTAGGCAACCCATTAGATGTTTATTTTTAGTACTTTATTGGCATGCTTCTATGTATCTTGTTATGTCCCTCTGAGGACTTGGTCCCTTTCCAGGTGTAGATGTTCATGAGTATTAGCAGGAGCGCGAATCCGGACTTGCTACTTATATTTTGGTGAGGTCTTCTCTTCGAGTTTTATTGATTATTAGTTGATGTACCTATATTGTTTCTTTTATATTCTAGTTTGGCAGTGGATTTATTTTCACCCGACTATCATTCTTTGATACTTTATATTGAGATTTAGTTATATAGTTGATTGATTATTCCTTTATATCTGATTTTGTGGATGAGATTTAGTTATGTCCTGTGACTTATGATAAATTTATACCACTTATGAATTATTGTTATTCATAATACAGTGTACGTATGTGTTATAGTTTCCATATATTGGAGTCTCTATATACATATGGCTGGCATGGTTACGTATTTCTAGTCCTACGTATTTTGGGACTGGGGCATGACATATTTTTTGTGGTGGCCCATGCAGGTCGAGAGCATATTGTCTCAGTTACGTTACTGTACCGAGCAAGCCTACAAATAGGATTAGAGTATAGGATCTCATTCGTATTTGACTATGACTCACCTTTCTTTCAATCTGTTCTATTTAAATAATTATATCCTGCTTGATTCATGTACTTTCCTAATAGTTCCTTGAGTGTAGCCTTCTGCTAGAATATAGGAATCATTGTTGTTAGGATAAAAATTAGAGTAACTTCCCTATTAAGAATACAACTAGAATATTGGCACATCACTAAGTTTAGAATATCTAATGAACCCTAGCATCCCTTACCTGTAGATTAATTGACCATTATCCCTTGATATATTTATGAAATACTTGAGAGTAGTATAGATACTAATAGGGTTAGTTAGAAATTTGAACATATTATTTGACCCTAGTATTGAGGAACCAATAGAAATCCAAGGTGGAAAAAAAATTAAAATTAGGACTTAACCTAACTTTCATAGTGAGATAATATTAGAGAACTATAAGTTTAGATTCTTGTCTTGATATTAGCATAACATTACCTTAGGAAGCCAAGAGAAATGAAGAGAATATTTTTCTTCATCTTTCAATTCGTGCCACCTAACCCTTCTGATTGTAGGCCAAATGATTTTCTTTTATGTTAGGATATAGTTTACTAGGATTATAGTTGTACTCTTGAATTTTGAATTTATGTGCTTAGTAGTTAGAACTTGATAGTTTGAGTTGTTCATTTAGATTATGATTTTATGATTACACTTTAGTTGTAGATCACGAAATTTGTATCCATAACTCAATACAGGTTATATCCTCTTTCACTTGAGAGCCAGTAACTTCTCCATTCTTTATATTAACCCTTTTGTTCTATGAACACTATGATTAAGACTTAAGATAACCATTACCTATATAATGCAATAGGATATCCTAATAGATACCAAGATCTTTTTTCGTGTACCCAGTAAGAGTTTCTACTTTATTTACAAGTGCAAGGTTATTTTGTAGAATTCCCTTTAATGCAGTCACAATATTAGTTAATTCTTGTAATTTGGATAGTATACCTCACAACCTAGTATCACATAATCCTTTTTGACCCATTGATGAAGTGTAACTTAATGACATTAACTATATGTTAGCATAAAAAGGTAGTGGTTATCTAGACTATAGAACTTAGAGGCCCATACCTCCATTGGTCGACTAGAGACTTAGATAAGGAGTTAGTATGGCAACTATAGAGGCACAACACCGGATGAGTCTCATCTTCTTGATGAACTTGAATTATTTTGTACCTTCTTTCATCATAATCCAGCGTACTTATATTTTCTGAACTATCTCGACCTATGCTGCTATTATAGCCTAGTTTTGCAAGCTTATTCTTTTATCGAGCTTGTCCATGACATATGTGTTATTGGGGTCTGATCAACCACACTAATATGTTATCTAATCAGAATTAGTGTATTACGGTCTGATCAACCTTAGTGCATTTGGTTCGCTCTTTACATGACTACTCTACGTGGATTAAGATATATAGTTGACTAGTAGACGAATATATTTGCCATTAGGCATTTTTGAGCATATCATATCAGTTACATAATGGTACTGATATAAGCATGTGAATAAGAATCTACTAAAATAAGATTTTAATACAACTGCCTTGACAACTCTTCTTTTTGAATTCTTTGATCGCCTTGAACCCCGTACTTGTATTCTATCACCTCCTCCTTGAACTCTTTATTATTGTTCTCCATCTTCCCCTATTCCAGAAAGACGAAACCTCATGCTTGGTATAAGTTTGATACACAGAGAGTACTAGATATACCCCATAGGCCAACCACATTATTTGGTGACTATCTTTTGTAATTAAGGGCATATCATATGTGATATATTTGGTGTTAAAACTTTGAGGATTGAATAACACGATTAAGAAATTTGAGGAAGACTTTCTTAAATATATAGCCTTATATGATAAGATGGGTAAATTTTAAGTTGGGTAGAAATTGCATTCTCAACTTGAGATAAATTTCTTTTAGATTGTGATCAAGTAAGATTAGATTGAGAGATTAAGTCATTTTAAATGTTGAGAATTTTAGAAGAATAATTAAGATGATGAGGATTTAATAAAAATTTATATCTTGATATTGCGGACCAAATATTTATACTTAAGCATATGATTTAAATTTTGAATATTGAAGGTTGAATCATCAATTTAGATTTTGAGGATAAATATATAATCTTATACTTAAACAAATGGTAAATTAGATTTAAATTTTTTATAATTTGATAATTTGAATTAAGAGTTAAAAATTTGATTGTTGGATCTCCTATTTGAAATGTTGAAGATGAAATTAAATTTAAAATTTGAAGAGTATAAAATTCCTAAGTTGAAAATAGAAATAACATTTGATTAGAATTGTTTTTTAGATGAGATTATGATAGTTGAAGATTACGATATAAATTTTGAAGTGGGATGTCATATAGATTTGAATTAGATTTGGATGATTGATTATTTAAAAATTGAGAAGATAGTACGATATATTGAATTTTGATTTAAATAATGGTGAATTTAATTTTGAAGGTGATTGCAATGGATTTGAATAGATTTTAAATTATTGCAAAGATATTGCGATTGACTTGCCTTATGTACGAATGTGAAGGATTTAACAAATTATGCCATATTTTTAATTTTGAGGACAAAATTATTTTAAGTTGGGTAGATTGTAAACCCCCTCAACCAAATTTAGGCCTACTTAGCTTAGACAAAGAGACTATGGTTAGTTTAAATCTAATTAGAAATAGAACATTGTGTTTTAGATAATTTTATAATATTTATATCACTTAGTGCATCTAACCGTTGCTTAAATAATTGGAGCACTACACTAGCCATTGCCTTCCTACAAATTTTACACACTTGTCCTAGACGTGCCAGTCATCTATTCTGACCTTTGTGTAACTTATAATTATGCTCTCTTGTGCTACATTTTAGCCGCACAATATTCGTCGCAGACGTTTATATTTAATTCTAAATAAATTTAACTTTGTATCTTTGTGCGTTCCAATCAAAATTGGGGACACAATCTTGACCAATTTTGTGCAACCCAAATTATGTTAATATTCTACTTTGAGTCCTCTACGTCCATGACACTTGTGTGCCACCTAATTTTAGCCTCATGTACTTCTAATTAATTTTAGAACACCGATTATATTAATTTTAATTAATTTAATCTAATTTCTATCTTTGTGCAATTTTTCTAATTGTTGGACACTTTTATGCAAAAGTGTATTAAGGTGTCCACACCATTGGACACAACACATGAAGAAACCCATTTTTTGCCTTCATGTGAATTTTTCTCATGATTTTTGGAGTGTGTAGCACTCAACATCACCCCCTCATCAATTCCTAGCCATGCATTTGAAACCATGCAATCCTAGTCCTCCAAACATCTACATGTGAAGCCAAAGCCCCTTTCCAAGGATGTTGCCCAAGGCCCAACTACCTAGGTCGACACCCAACCCAAATTATATATATATAACTTTTCTTTTATTTTTTCCAATACCTATACCTAGCCGAATCCCATATCCCCTCTACTATTTATCTTCTCCCTCTCCTGCCCTCTGCACCCGCCGACCGGAGTAGCACCGCCGGAACCCGATCTTCCTCCGCCCGAGCACCGCCTGAGCAGACCCGAGACTTCTCCTCTACCCATCCATCATTCTCGACCTCGCCTCTTCCTCCAACAGCGGCTACGCCACACCGGACCCGACCTCGACGACCAGCCAGATCCCGACCCGACTTCACCATCCACCGCTGGAGACTCGACTGCCTCGACACAGCCACCCTCTTTTCTCCCCCTCGACAGCCCAGACCTCGACACCACCACCTCTTCCCCCTGACCTCCTCAACAGCAGCCCCGATCTTCTCTCTCCACCACCGGACCCCACAGTCGTTCATCACCACCACCCACCGTTTTCCCCTCGACTCGCGATTAACACCACCGTCATCCCGACCTCCCTACCTCCCTTCAGTGAGCATCCCCACCTGAGCACAGACTGCTTTCCATCGACCTTCGCTGGATCTCGACCGTACCCGACTACCACCACTCCATCCCTGTCCTCCTCTCGCCGGACTTCCCCAAACTCGGCCGGAGCAGTCACCATCATCATCACCAATCATCATCACCATCATCATCACCATAACCATCATCATCAACATCATCACCATCATCATCAATATCATCACCATCGACATCGTCGTCATCATCGTCCCCGTGCGCGCACCCCGATGTTCGAACATGTCCCTCTCATTTTATTTTATGAGTGCTTGAGCGAATAACATTTGGGTTAGCGTACTTGGTGAGATTTGGTTGATTTTAGACCCGTGTCGGTGAACCCAAGGACTAGTGTGCTCGTACGTGTGTGCGTATGCATATAATATTAGTTGATAAATATATGAATATATGGATATAGATATATATAATTAAATGCTAAGTAATAGTTATGAGTATAATGTGTACGACCCTAGGACATTGTAGATTTTCCCGCATAATTGCATATACCATTGACCCTGAGTAATTGTGAGTTGACTGCCTTATGTATACTAACGTACTAGCTAGACATGTGTAGTTTGACTGTCTAATTTGAGACAACATTTGAAGATGTGACACCCGCATAGTTAGACACACATTTGACCCTGTTAGTTGATTAGTGTCACCCCTAGCGTACCCTCTGAGTCAGTGTAATTATGGTTGTGTTATATTATACGTATATATGACCATTGGATTGTTTTGCGAGACTTCAGGAGCAGGTTATTGGTACTACGCAGCTTTCTTGCCAGGCAAGTATACCTTTCCATTGTACTGTAATTTATATTTCATATGTTGCATGCATCTTATTTCTGCTTATTTAGTTCATATATTTTAAACTGTTATATATAAACTGTGCATCCAAGGAAACTTGGGTGCAACGATGGTGGCGTCGTATTCTATTTTTATTATGTATATGCATGTGACCTAGTTTATGAGACCACCCCATTATCATGAGATATTCTTATATTCCATTGGCCGTGACATATCTGTTATACGAGTGTGAGTCTCATGTAGGACACAAACTTGAGTGACAGTTTGGCCACCTGTACGTATAGGACATGCGATAGGGAATAACTGTTGTTAGAATTTGCATGCTAGGAGACTTGGCAGTTATTAGAGGTATTATCGTTTCATGGATGTGACATGAGCATGGGGTGGGAAGAACAACAAGTAAGGCATTTGGGCTCCTTTGCACTTTTCTTTTTGTAACCCGTACGCTCCGCCGGAGATGCGCGGTCGTGATGACCCCTATATTACCTGGCGGCCTCTGCCGTTCAAAAAAAGACATGCTTTGTAGGCCCCTGATTCTCCGAGAGAATCATGCCAATCCTATCTATGGCCAGATAGCCCACTTGTTGGAAAGTTGTTCTCAAACTGCATTCACCTAGATGGTTAGGCATCCCATTGGATGTTTATTTCCATTACTTTATTGGCATGCTTCTATGTATCTTGTTATGTCCCTCAGAGGACCTGGTCCCTTTCCAGGTGTACATGTTTATGAGTATTAGCAGGAGCGCGGATCCGGACTTGCTACTTATATTTCAAGGAGGTCTTCTCTTCGAGTCTCATTGATTATTAGTTGATGTACCTATATTGTTTCTTTTATATTCTAGTTTGGCAGTAGATTAGTTTCCACCCGACTATCATTCTTTGATACTTCGTATTGAGATTTAGTTATATAGTTGATTGATTTTTCCTTTATATCTGATTTTGTGGATGAGATTTAGTTATGTCCTGTGACTTGTGATAAATTTATACCACTTATGAATTATTGTTATTCATAATACAGTGTACGTATGTGCTATGGTTTCCATATATTGGAGTCTCCATATACATACGGCTGGCATGGTTATGTATTCCTAGTCCTAAGTATTTTGGGACTGGGGCGTGACATGTTTTTAGTGGTGGCCTATGCAGGTCGAGAGCATATTGTCTCGATTACGTTACTGTACCGAGCAAGCCTGCAAATAGGATTAGAGTATAGGATCTCATCCGCATTTGACTATGACTCACCTTTCTTCCAATATGTTCTATTTAAATAATTATATCCTGCTTTATTCATGTACTTTCCTAATAGTTCATTGAGTGTATCCTTCTGCTAGAACATAGGAATCAATGATGAGCAGGAAAGAAGAAAATCCACTCGCTATAGCCTGTGACCATGTTCCTGGTACGCGCCATGAGTAGGAGGAAGGTACGTTGGATCCTCGGGTGCTGGCTCAAAATCTGGACATGCAAAACAAGTGGGGTTAGACCCCCAAATAGCAAGTACCACAACGGAAGAACAAAATGGAGAAACAAAAACCCAAAAAATATATATAATAATACATAGGTTCAGTGTCATAACTTAGGTCCATGGCACATCCTAGCGCAAAGGCCCAACCTTATAACCAAACAAGGACAAGGTTTGAACCATCACACTATGATAGTCCATTTTTCTAGGCTACTAACTGAATAATACAAACATAACCAAGTCCATTTCTTATATCGGCCAGTCATTTGTACGGCTTGCTATTTTATGGAGTCTAAGGTTATCTCAGAAATAATGCATAATAGAAATTCTCAGATCACGCCAATGCCGAACATAAGCTAACCGAACTAATAGATAAATAAAATAGGCACTTGCAGGATGCACCAGTCCCCCATAGGACCACTGCGCTAAAAATACGATATTAGTGGTTCCAGTGTTCCTATAGTGAAACAGTGGCTCGGCATAATAATAGGTCAGATACTGCACTCCACTAAGGCAGATGATATACAGTATCTTTGGTGGCCAGCCCACAGCGCACTTAGAATGAATCTCTATGGGAAGGTTCGTTGGCATGATCTCGGGATACTGTTTTCTCCAATGTTACTACCACTTTTAGTTACATAATTAGCCCTATGTTGTGTTTGAAATCTCAAGGCGCGATCACATGAGAATTTTTCTTAAGATGTCATACAAAGTACGGGCACGCTAGATACGAATCCAGGGAAATCAAATCTAGATTCACCCGAGCGTGTATGCAATATTCAAACAATCAATATCCTATCCACGCTTTGGTAGTTGACTCGCTTATTATGCCCATGCTGAGGAAACAACATATATATTTATAATATCATGTGTTCATAAAATTAGAGGCATTTTCGATGCACAATCCAAATATAATCACTTAACACGTGACACGATGTGTCATATCTCGGTGCACATTAAATCATGGACAATTATCAGACAATAGTGGTATCAGCAAAAATACAGTATTCGAGTCTAATTACCAATTATACATTGGGTCACAAAAGAACAAGAAATATTCAATCAATCAAGCAAGGTCGCATGGGTCTCTAGACCGCATGGAAAGTCCAGGCTGCATGAACCACTTGGCCACATATAAAGTTAGGTCGCATGAGCCACTTGGTCGCATATGAAGTAAGGCCGCATGCTCAAGGTTAAATTCTACTCCTTGGGATGAGTGTTAAAGTGACGGGAAATAAATACAGTATCGATGATGTGACATGAAGTGATTGATGTGATAAGCCATAAAGTGTGTTAGGAAGAGAAGACATAAATTATAGAAATATGTGTCATGGTGCGGAGTCATGCGTCCAAGGAAAAAGGTGGCCACATATTCTCCAATGCCGGATAAGTGTCAGTGCCATATGGAGTTTAATGTCGCATGGAGGTCTCTTGGACTTAGTAAATTTCTTATTCGTTCAGCGAGTGAAAACACAAGGTGTTCAAGGATACTTGTGTAAATAAGCAGTCATACGTCCAATAAGATGGACGCGTGCTGTCAGTATGCGACAAGATTTCAGGCCGCATAACCCTCTCGGATGGCATAGCACTCTCAGCTGCATAGCTAGCTGGCCACATGTGAACTTCGTCTTCTCCAACAACAGGTTCAGTCATGGCGGAAAAGCTCCAAAAACTGAAATCTTGTTTTGTCCATAAAATCTTTATTTAAGTCCAAATCGGGTGAACCAAAAGCCAAAATGCTCTAAATTGAAAGCTCTATCATGTAACGAAAATAGATTTTCTAAAATACATGTTTAATAGATCAAAACTAAGAAAAAAAATCATAAAATCTATAAAAATCCTAAGTAAGAAATATAGATCTACACTAATTCATCCATCAAAACAGAAAATTCCAAGTTCTAAAAGTGCTAAAAACACATAACAAACATAATGGAACAATAATATGGAGGATTTCTCTTTTTCTCATGCAAGGTGTACTTGCCTAGGAAAATGGGGAGAGAAAAGACAAGAGAAAGAAAGAAATAAAGAAGTAAAGAGAGAGAGAGAGAGAGAGAGAAATATTAGGTTATATATATGGTAGGGTTGATGGTTGAACCAAGGGTTCTCATGACTTGAACCAACCCACAAAATAAACCATGAGCAAGATTAAACAAAAGAATGGGTCTAGTCTCCATGCACATGCAACTATGCTAAAATAAAAATAAGTTCCAAATACGTATATCGAGAACGGGGAGTGACATTATGTGATAGGAATAGAAATATTCCGAGATAGATCACAAGGATTGTTAGGCCTATCTCAAAAAGAATATATCAATAGAGTTCTTAAAATAAATGGAACGAGTAATTGTAAAGATGGTGTAATGCCAATTCAGAAGGGGGATAAATTTAGCCTTATGCATGCAATGTCCTAAAAATGAATTAGAGGAACAACAAATGGAAAATTTTCCTTATAAATCTTTAGTTGGTAGTCTTATGTATGCTCAAACTTGTTCAAGATTGGATATTATCTTTGTAGTTGGTATGCTAGGCAGATACCAAAGCAATCATGGAGTTGAACATTGAAAAACTGCAAAAAAAGTTCTCATGTATCTTCAAGGGACAAAGGACTATGTGCTCACATATAGAAGATATGACCACCTTGAAGCTATCGGTTACTCAGATTCGAATTTTGTTGGATGCATTGATATCAGAAATCAACTTTTCGTTATTTGTTTCTATTGGCTGGAGGGCAATCTCATAGCTTTGTCTATTATGGAAGCAGAATTTGTGGCATACTTTGAAGCCACAATTCAAGCTTCATGGCTGTGTAAATTTATAACCAAATAATGTCCAAATTGCGATGTCCAAATAAAACGTTGCTGAATTATAGGTATTTAGCGACGTCTATATAAAACATCGCAATACGTCGGTGATAGCGACGTGGAGCGACGTTTAGCGACTACAATTACTATAATAATAATAAATGTCGGTAGGTAGTCGCTAAACGTCGCTAACTTTTTAATTTTAGCGACGTTTATCGATGTTTATGTATTTAAGTCATAGTATATTATTATGTCCGCGACGGTTAGCGACGTATGTCCACACGTGGTTAATTCATTTCATATAGGATTTGACGAATTTTTCCTCCATTTTCTTCGATATCTCCAAAATTTTAAACCCTAGCCCCTATCATGGCGCCCCACCGCGGCGACCCCCCTTCGGCCGCGTCCTCCCCCCTCCGGCGTGCTCCTCCATTCATCGGCTCCTCCTTCCTTCGGCATCCTGCTCCCTTCGTCGACTCCCCCTCCCCCCAAATCCTCCTCTCTCCTACTCCCCTCCTCCCTTCGGCGTCCTACTCCCTCCAGCTCCCCTCCTCCTCACCCAATGAGCTCCTCTCTCTGTCTCTCTCTATTTGACACGATATGACATGACACATACTAACCCTAATCATAACTATGATACATACGCGTGCGGAGACACTAATACACGTGGACACTAACCCTAATATGGACACGGACACACACAAAGACATGGACAAGACATGACATGACACGGGCACACGGATACGAACACGACACAAACATAGACACGATATGGAATACGATACAGATACATATACTGACATGACACAGACCCTAACCCTAACCCTATCTCTCTTCTAATTAGCTTTCTGAGTTTAGACGCAACCTTGCGTATCGACATCGTACACAATACGATGCAGATCTTGACTCAAGGAGAGTCGTATAATGACCTGTTCCATTCAAGTAGACAGCTGATTCAAATGGCACAAGTATAATGACCTGACCCGCTTTGCTCAGCGAGAAGACTCGTTTGAGACAAAGAATTTCTAGGCTTGGCCCTTAAGGAGTTCAGACTTAGATTTTTAAAGGCTCGCTCGGAGTATCGCTCGACCGAGGTAAATTATTGCTAAGGTGGGTGGCTATGATGAACTTATTTTTGCTTAGCCAAGCACACTTAAAATATAGATGATATATGCTAGTCGCTAGGTGAATCACCCCATGCATGCTAATAAAGAATACAACGCATGTAGCTAAGGGAATAATCTTAACTTGTATTGCTTATGTTAGAACATAGAAATGAAACTTGGCTTATAACATTTACCTTCGTATGCTACCTTTGCCTTGTGCAAGTTGACCCCGTTATGCCTCGAGTAGATCATTGTATACTCTTCGTAGTGCACTATTCACTCATTTACACTACACTTCCATAAGATTATGTAGCTCAATATGTCCCTGTATGGTTGCACTCTACGCACTAACCCTTAGACCCGTGCTAAACGTAAAGGCTATACTATATATTTTCTTATGCTTATGTTCAGACAAATGAAATTCTTGCCAGCTTATATGCTAACTTGTACTCGTTATCTCGTTTCAATGTTTGCCATATAAATTATGCCACAATCAAGTAATATTATCTATATCGTGCATGCATCTAGTTAGACAAAAGGCTAAAAAATAGTTCTTCTGTGCAATATGAACCTGCAAGTATACGGGACAGTTAGGTCGCCAAAGCATTAAGTCAAGTTAAACACTTAACGAGAATCATGTCAAGTAAAACAAGAATCACAGCTCGTAGAACAATACTTGTTTAGAACAAGAATCAAGGATTATCGTGTCATGTTATGAATCTGGAAGACCCAAGACTTGCATGTCGCGAACAACTTAGAAATAAGGAGGATTCTCGAATCTCATTCCACGGACGGTCTCCGGGGCATGGGGCCAATCCTATCCGGATGAAACTCGTGTAGCCTTTCGTATTGGAGCAGGGTGGCATCTCCGCTAACGCCGTACTATCCTTGCAGATAAAGGCTAATATTCTCGTATACTGGACGGGATATCTTTTAGCGCACCGTGTACTTTCGCTGCATTCCATCCTCGTCAAAGACTATAACCCGTCCTTTATGGCAATGTCAGTGACTCTTGTTTATATAGATAAGTCATCCTCTCTTAGCGGCAACCCGCATGCGAGTCATTGCATCGTATCCAAAATTCAAAAATACCTTAACGGACATGAGTATAACACACTTGTGTATAATTGAAACACTTGAACATCTTATGCAACACGCCTTATAATCTGTGTAACTCGTGCACCCGAAATATAACCTCGCTCACGATACTTGTGTTTGTATATGTTGTTGCACCTAGATTTTATTATATATGCCCGTGCTTGATTTAACTTGGTTTGCATTAGACAGAAAATGACGAATGGTAAGTTGGTAAGCCTCACCGTGTTCCTTTATATCGCACAGAGCACTACCACACGAGTTAGGCTTTTTATTATGCCATAAAATTGATCCTAAGGTAAGACTAGAAAGATAACTTAATAGATGGTACGTGGAACCTTTATAACATGTTTGGATTTGTTGAGCGGGCGAGAAGCCTCCCCACCAGTGCATTCATGTACTGATAACCGACCAGATTTCTTGTAGGATACGGAAGAACCTCGTTCGGTAAAAAAATCCCCTTTGTGCGTACTAAGACGTGGAGTTCACTTTGGAGCCTTGGAGCATTATGTCCGGAGCTGAAGCACATATACAAGACATAATATTGGAACATCGCCTATGTATCATTCCACAAATATGGCAACTTGGCTCTCTTTTATCGCTTCAGAGAGAGAGATGTTTGAGCGACTTATAATCTCGGCCTAGTACCACTTGTAATACTTGTTCAATATCAACAAAGAGCTTGTTTTACTTCTACACTTGTGTTATTCAATGCTTCCGTTATTGACGATTCTGTAAACTTGTTACCAATTGCATGTTCATTTCTTATTCCTCTATACTCAGACTATCTGTGCGACTCTGTGGCTTAGATATCTTACCGCCTGTTTGGATCATGACCTTGCCCGAATGTGGCTTACACTCGTGTGGTATCACGCCCAGATGGGAAAGATTGTCCCACGGGAGCACTGGAGTGGTAATTCGTGCCTAATGGAGACGGCCGATTACCTGCGGAAGATCGAGGCATGACATATTGGTATCAGAGCATGGCTTTACGCCTTTGGACTTCGTTTTGATTTTTTCAGTTTTGAAATCTCGTTCGTGGGTTATATGCATACACTCTCTTTAAATGTCCCAACGGAATGTTCCATACAATGAGTCTAAATACTTTCAAAAAGTGTATGTGAATTATATGATTTGATTATAAAAAATTATGATACGAAGGCCTTTGTGCCGACCTATGTTAGACTTTGTGGGATAGACTCGTGCTAGAATTTATAAGTTAAGTGCGAACCTGAATACCTATACATGATTACCCAACTGGTTAGTGTACGAGATAGGATATCATTCGTATGGTTAGCTATGCACACAGCCTTTTGGCTAAGTTGTGTTGAGTATCGCGGGCCAAGATCCTTTTGGTGCCAGCTAGTTGCAAGCGAGATTGGAATACCATTCAGATAAGGATAAGTCAGACTTAGAATGACAACCGATAGAAACATTATCAGATTATTGCTAAGGCGGATATAGAGAATCGTGCTTGAATTTTGGAAAATAACTCGGACGGTATTTCGTATCGGCAGATACAAATCAGATATGGTTTACTTTAATGACAATCAACATGAATATATATGAGACTAAGATATCAGGCGTTGCTTAAGTATCGTACAGGAATTCTAAGGAATGACTTAGTGAATATGCTAGCGAGTGATGCAAACTCGATTGAGGATTTGATTGGGTGACTCGATTCCTAAGTGGTGTATGTATCATTTAGAAATGTCCAAACGGATTCATAAGTCTCGTACGATAGTTGGATTGAAAGATTGAGTATATCCTGAAAAGTGATAAGGCTTATATTAAATAGTGATTCAAGGTAATGAAATCAATATCTTGGTCAAAGAAAACTTGTTGGAAACATGGAGGATCGCGCGAGCAATTTCGGATTGAATCGAATAGATTGAAGCTTGAATAGAATATCACTTAAATAGAAGTTAGCCCGAGAATGAATATTGTGGTTCGATGAAAGAGATAAGTGATAACGGATTTGACCTGGAGTTTGGAAGAACGATTTTGAATCTAGTTCGAATGATAACTCTCAACAATCAGTCCCAGTGAGAATGATTATCCGGCGGAAGTGCCGACGTGATAATTTTATGTACGGCGGGGATAATCGAACTCACGAAAATATGTTCGATGATTATTCTAAATAAACTCGATGAATAGAACGTATCAAAAGTGGATAGATTTGGCTTGAATATTTGAAACTTAGTTGTTTGAGGAATGCCAGAAGTAGACTATGGATTTATCAAATGGTAACATTAAAGTTGGATATTTTGCTAGACGAATTATAATTACTACATGAACGGACATGACTTGATGGATTTTATATATAACTTGGATGGAGCAAAGTAAAATGATAAGGTATCTCGATCATTTTAATGATAACCATAACGTTCGACGTTCTTGTCTTGTGCGAGTATAACTCTATACTCGTACATGCGTCACGCCCAGATTAGGATAATTATCCAGCAGGAGTGTTGGCATGGTGATCTCACATTTAACGAGGATGATCGAACTTGCGGGAGACCGGAGCGTGACAACTGATGGATCGTCTTGACTTGTGGTTCGACACGATAAGACGAATTTGGGAATGCAAGTGATCGAAAGTATTTCAAGGATAAGTAAGCCTAGAACCTGGAGTAAATTATGCTTGATGGGTTCATGAACGGATACATGAATCTAGTTGGAATACTTGGAGTTATAATCAAAGGTTTAGAATTGAATCACGGCTTGGTGGTCAAGATTTGAAATTGGTTCTATCAAATAAGCTTAAGGAGATAGACTATGCGAATTGCTATGCTTGTCCTGCAACTTGGATATATCATGGATTGCCCGAACGGACTCGAACCTTGTATAAACGAACGTGTTAATGAGAGTAGCATGATATGTACTCGATGTTTAAAAATCTAAGTAAAATGAGCTTGGGTAGAATATCTCGTGCAAACTAACAATAGTTTGACCTTAGGAATTGGACGAGCATCGTACGACGAATTTGTACGAAGAATCGTGTACTTGAACTTGTACCTAAGACCTTGTGAGCTGACCAAGTAATTAGGTAGATGACCCTATGCCGAGTGAAAGAACTTATGTAACCGACTTTAGAACATTGTTTGAGAAAGCCATAGAACTGGGGCAGCAAGACTTAGTGTTAGACTGGGAACAGTAAGTGTGCTCTATGTTTGATCCGAATGGATGAATGCTAGTCGGTTAAATCGGATAGATCATGCTTAATGATAGTGCAATACTTGGTTTGAGTTGGAATAGAAATTAAATGGATTTTGATTGACCCCGTTGGAAGTATCATTGTGATTCATAATACAAGAACCCTTGAGATTTTTGCAAGTAGCTTGTTCGATTTTACTATCTCTAAGTTTGGTTGAATACATATATTTGAGGGATGCCTTAAACGTGTGCACGATCCAAGACTCAATAATATATGGAACTCGAGTGCAAAGACTTCGCTATCGCTAAGTTGGTTGACATACATATGTTTGAAGGATGCTTTGAATATGTGCACGATCTAAACTCGCGATATGCTGATCTTGAATGATAGTATAAGTGAATATGTTAGATTGGCATGAACAAGTATAATCAATTTGGATAAGTTTGTCTCAACCTTAGATCGTTATTCAAGATGGATTGTAATGGACCCCGCGTTAATCTATATGTTCTGCGCTAAGCACAGTAGACCGAGTCAGAACTTGGATTGCATGATAGAGTCATTCAATGAGACCGACCCAGCATACACGCGACACAGTATAAGGAACGAGTAGAAAATTGTGTTCGAATGAATCTAGTGGTATCGATCGCTACGCTTGGGATAGTTTTAATAGTGCGATAGATCGGTTTGCGCTCAGAAAGTCTTGAGGATGAGACTTTTTTTGAGTGGTGTATAATGTAATGACCCGTTCCGTTTAAGAGGACAGCCGATTCAAACGCGCAAGTACAATGACCCGACCCGCTTTGCTCAGCAAGAAGACTCATTTAAGGAAAATGATTTCCAGACTTGGCCCTCAGGAGTTTAGACTTGGATTTTTAAAGGCTCTCTCGGAGTATCGCTCGACCGAGGCGAATCATCGCTAAGGTGGGTGGCTACGATAAACTTGTCTTTGCTTAGCCAATCACACTTAAAATATGGACAATACATGTTAGTCGCTAGGTGAATCATCCCATGCATGCTAATAAAGAATACAACGCACCTAGCTAAGGGAATAATCCCAACTTGTATTGCTTGTGTTATAAAATGGAAATAAAACTTGGCTTATAACGTAGACCCTCGCATGATACGTTTGCCTTGTGCAAGTAGACTCCGTTATGCCTCGAGTAGATCATTATATACTCTTTGTAGTGCATTATTCACTCATTTACACTGCACGCACATAAGATTATGGCGCTCAATATGTCCATGTACAGTTGCACTCTTCGCACTACCCCTTAGACCCGTGCTAAACGTAAAGGGTACACTATATGTTTTCTAATGCTTATGTTCACACAAATGATGCTTGCCAGCTTATATGCTAACACTTACTTGTTGCCTAGTTTCAATGCTTGCCACATAAATCATGCCACAATCAAGTAATACTATATATATCGTGCATGCATCTAGTTAGCTAGAAGGCTATCAAATAGTTCTTCTGTGCAATATAAACCTACAAGTATACGGGACGTTAGGTCGCTAAGGCATTTTCCACACCAGGGGAATGCATCAAGTCAAGTTGAACACTGAACAAGAATTATGTCAAGTAAAACAAGAATCACAGCTCGTGGAGCAATACTCGTTCAGAACAAGAATTAAGGATTATCGTGTCATATTGTGAATCTGGAAGACCCAAGACTTGTATGTCACATACAACTTGGAAACAAGGGGGATTCTCGAATCTCGTTCCACGGACGGTCTCCGAGGCACCAGGGCCGATCCAATCCGGATAAAACTTGTGCAGCCTTTTGTGTTGGAGCAGGATGGCGTTGTCACGCCCCAGTCCCAAATATGTAGGACTAGGAACATGTAAGCATGCCAGCCGCATGGATATGGCAACTCCAATATATGGAAACCAAATCCATACGTACGCTGTAATATGAATACAAAATCCACAAGTGGTATAAAATGTAATACAAGTCACAGGGTAAAATCTAAATCTCATCCACCAAAATCATATAGAAATAAATAACCAATATCTATTAAACTAGATCTCAATAAGAAGTATCTAAGGATGATAGTTGGATGGAAACAAATCCACTACCAACTCGAATATAAGAGCAAATACAATATGAGTACAACACCACAACACAATATAAGAATACCAGCTATCCATCACAGCTCAAAGAGAAGACATCCTCGGATCACATGTAACCATTCAAATCTGCGCTCCTGCAAATACTCAAGAAAAGATACACTTGACAGCGGACCAGGTCCTCAGAGGGACGTAACAAGATACAGAAAATACGAGCCAATTTAAATACAGTAAACATGCATATGGTTTGAAAATAGATAAGTACGCTGTACATGACAATCTATATGAATGCAAATGAGGACAACTTTTCGACGTATGGGCAAGGGTAGGCTACTCGATCTACCTCATAACTCACACACACGTCAATGGACATCAGAAATCGACATAACGCGGGGGTAGCGACCAGCGAGACTCCAGAAATCGACATACCGCGGGGGTAGCGACCAGCGCGACACACGCCCGTAGTACAAACTATATACTACGGTTTACCAGAGTGGTTAAAATCCCATACGCCTAATGATTGTTCTCCCATGATACTAGGTGCCATGTGTGTGTCAACATATCTAATACATAGTAATGACTGTAGAAAAACTACACATGCAAGAACTATACAGAGATGAAATAAATAAAAAGAAATATAAATAGCATGCAAAGTACTGTAAACAATTTGGCAAGGTATCTTGCCTGGGGTCCTGCTGCTGGTATGAATCAGAGTCCAAGTCACAGTCCAAATAGCCTATGTATTACAAATTTATCACGTCAAAAAATAATTTATTCTAATTTATTTAATTCTGAAATAATTATTCTATAATCCTATTTTAATCTTATTATTCTGATTTTTATGTTAATTCCTAAATTTTGTCCAAAGAAACTGAATTTTATCAACTCGAGACTCATGGCACGCAAATCGAGGCGATCTGTTGATCGAAAAGTCAACTGACACAAACTCAATTTTCATGCATGATTTCCTATAGATTTCAGCGTCAAAAACATGTTGGAATTTATGGCTCATTCGAATTCAAATTCGTTTGGGAATTATGGCACATACAAATTTTGTATTGTGCACCGATGGTTAAATTCTAACCTAGAAGTTCTACAGAATTAACAGTATGTAAATACTTCGAAATAAATTCTAGGAAAAATATATGTCGATGATCTCGACATTAGCTTTCCGAAACTTTAAACGGTTCGTGATTCTGATTCCTAGTTCTCCCGAAATTATGAAAACATCGAAACACGTCTATTTTCAGACATGCTGTGCTCTACGAATTTTACAGAATTTAATACTAATAATTTAGAAAAAAAATTTATATAATCAGAAATCTAACCTCATTATCACTCTAACAAAAAAAACTAGGCCTCGTTTGGAGTCCGGAGCTAGGAGATATCTTTTTTTTAATTCGTCATAACTAGTAGAAAATGAGGCTGAATTTATGACGAATTTTGACTATTTTTTTGACGAAAAAGAGAGAAATTTGGGGAAGAAAAATATGAAGGATGAGGTATTTATAATGGTGGACACTACTTAATTAAATACGACTAGGATTGGTTAATTTGAATAGGATTATGATGAATTCAAATAAGGATATGATATGCATGAAGTTGATTTCCTAGTAGGTTCAGGATTTGAATTAATTTAAAATAGAGTTTGAATTTATCTCAATAATTTATAATCTTAAATATAATTAAAGATAATACAAATAATTTATAAAATCTTATTAATATCTATTAACTCTAAATTAGCATCTATCTAATATTAAGACTATATATATCCAAATAAATCCTAATTAATTTCAAAAATCTAAAATAACCTAAAAATGATTCTAAATAAATATTTATATAAGTAAATATATCAAGAAATTCATTTTCTAATTAAATAACAGAATACTCTAAAGAAATTCAATATCTATAATAATATAAAATATACACAAAATATTTATTTTGGGTGAGGGGGTTTACAATCTACCCAACTTACAAAAATTTCGTCCTCGAAATTAAAATAGAACATGGTTTCTCTCTATCTAATCTCACTTAATCATAATCTAAAAGAATTTACCTCAAGTTTAATAATGCAATTTCTACCCAACTTAGAATTTACCCATCTATCACATAAGGCTCTTACACTTAAGATCCTCAATTTATTTTCTCATGTCATTCAATCCTCAAAACTTTAACACCAACTATATCATATGTGATATGCCGTTAATCAATTATGAAAGATAGTCACCAAATAATGTGATTGGCCTATGGGGTATATCTTGTACTATCCGTGTATCACTTATATCCAAGCACGAGATTTCATCTTTCCGAAACAAGGGAAGACGGAAAGCAACGGAAAAGAGTTCAAGGAGGGGTAATAGAATGGAAGTATGGAAATCAAAGCGTTTAAAGAATTCAAATGGGAATTGTCAAGACAGTTGTGGATTGAAATCTTAATTTGGTAATTTCCTATTCGCATGCTCACATCGGTACAGTTATGTACTTGATATGATATGCTTTGTCGTATCTAGAGAGTAAGTATATTTGTCTACTGGTCCACTATACATCTCAATCCACGTAAAATACTATTGCGAAGGGCGAATCAAGCTCATTATGGCTAGCTAGACCATAATACACTGATTCTGATTAGACAATTTATATTAGTGTGGTTGATCAGGCCCTAATAACACATATGTCATGAACAAGCTCGATATAAGATTAAGCTTGCAAAAACTAGGCTATAATAGCAGCATAATTCAAGGTAGCACAGAAAATATAACGCTGGATTATGATGTGAGAAGTTACAAAATAATTCAAGTTCGCAAAAGCAAAAACACCATAAGCAATAATAATAAAAGACTCTACAATCTCTACAGTTATCATACAACCTCCTTATCTAAGTCGCTAGTCGACCAAATAGGGCAAGGACCTTTAAATTCTATGGTCTGAATAAATACTGTCGTCTTTTGCTAGCATGCGATAATTATCATTCGGTTACACTTCAATTAATAGGTCAAAAGACTATGTGATACTAGGTGTCAAACATTATGGTAAAACTTCTAACTAACTCTAGTAGTGTCTATACTACTCTCAAGTCTTCTTAATACATCAAGGGGTAATGGTATAACAATCTAAAGATAAGGAATTCTAGGTTCACTAGATATTCTAAACTTAGTGGTGTGTCTATATTCTCGTTGTATTCTTAATAGGTGTGCTACTCTAATTATCATCCTAATAATAGGGGTTCCTATATTCTAGCAGAAGACTATACTCAAGGAACTATTAGGGAAGCACATGAATCAAGCAGGATACAATTGTTCAAAATAGAACAGATAGGAGGAGATGAATCACAGTCAATTGTGGATGAGATCCTATACTCTAGTCCTAGGTGCAGGCTTGTTCGGTACAGTAACGTAACCGAGACAATATGCTCTCGACCTGCATGGGCCACCACAAAAACATGTCACGCCCCAGTGCCAAATACGTAGGACTAGGAACACGTAAGCATGCCAGCCGCATGGATATGGCAACTCCAATATATGGAAACCAAATCCATACGTACGCTGTAATATGAATACAAAATCCACAAGTGGTATAAAATGTAATACAAGTCACAGGGTAAAATCTAAATCTCATCCACCAAAATCATATAGAAATAAATAACCAATATCTATTAAACTAGATCTCAATAAGAAGTATCTAAGGATGATAGTTGAATGGAAACAAATCCACTACCAACTCGAATATAAGAGCAAATGCAATATGAGTACAACACCACAACACAATATAAGAATACCAGCTATGTCACGACCCGCACCCGGAATTTGGGCATGAGTCGTGGGTACGTCCAGCCTACGCCGCAGCATCGGCGGTAGAACGCTGTCTAGGTCTAAACATAATATACCCTGTCAATAATCTCAACTCCGTACGGAGGACAAAGATAATAATCCACAGTTCTATGATATACTCAATCACAAGCTAATAGAAATCATAGCACGATGAGAAAAGAAAAGAGTTCTAATAAAAACCAACCACAAAATCCAACTCAAATCCTGGGTCTAAATGACCTCACAAAGTCACAAAATAAAAAGTACATCTCAGTCTCAGTCTAAAACAATAATGCAGAAAAAGTAGTCTAAGAGCAGCCAGGTACATTCTCCTCTAGGCTAGGCGACTCCTCTGGGGTTTCTGGAGTGAAATCACCCTCTAATCCTGGGCCGTAATGAGTGGGGCAAAGATCCTCCAGGTCCTCTGAAAAATGTTATCCAGTCAGGATTGGAGCGAAGCACAAGCACTAACAGCAGTTTCATTAAATTGACAAAATCTATAAACAGTGTAAGAGATACAAGATGGAAATAAATGCTGAAAATGAGAAGTACAGGAGAAAATAAAATAGGCAACAGAGCATCTAGCAATGAACAATAAATAGTGAATGCTAGAACAATGAATCTGAATAAAGATAAACATCTAACTAAGTGTTTGAAATATTAGTTTATTATGTGATCGGCTTGGGACTAGATCAGGCTGGTTATATATGATTAGCTATGATTCTTGAAGTTCAGGCTAACCATATGGTTAGCTATGATGCATGATAATGGTCAGGCTAATCATATATAACAGCTATGAAGCATGATGATGGTCAGGCCGCACCCGACGTGAGAAGTGGGGTGAGCTATGATGCATGGTAAGGATTTGGATATGATCACATAATCTACTAATAGTTCCCCATCCCCAGCTAGCACGGTGGATTCCAATCACGACTCCTCATGATGGGGATCTAGGGTGCTAACTCGTGTATCCACAGTATCGGAATCAAGTATGTAATACACTACAATTTATAGAAGTAATCAACAATGAAAACTGTCAGAGAATGTACTCGCCTGTGGTCCTGAGCAAGGTGTGAGGATCGATGTCCAAAGGGGATCACAATGACCTATTTAAAATATTAATGTCAAATACTGAATTAAAAGAATAACATGTTTAGTTAAATAAAAAGATGGGGTTTCTAGGTCAACTCTGAGGTTTACTGGTCAATACTAGGTTAACTAGTCCATATGCATTATAATAGTCCCCTATGGATGAAACCTAACTAAACTAGTCATTTCTAGTTATACTAAACATTAGTACATAACTATCCATAAGGTATTTCATAATACTCATATACTAGAGTCTAGTTAGTACATATATACACTTATATAGCTTACTAGTAAATACTTACCTACTATTAATCCTAATCCTTAACCCAACTCAGTGTCACCTAAGATATATATACTAGCTGTCAATGGATTGGATCAATTTCATATCCCAAGTCATGGCAACTATAATTGCTGATACTATAGTGTATCAGTAAATACTAATAATACCTTAACATACCCATTTCACAATATTAGTCTTCCTCCCTCTCCAAAACCTGTGCACTCAAGTGCTCACTGCTCTCTCTCTCTCTCTCTCAGACTTACACACTGTCACCCAAGTTACTGATACTGCACAACACACACTCTCACTGGGACACTGCTACCCACACAGATTTATGATTACCTACACTGCACTGAACACTAGGGACACAGGTATTTACACTGACTGTGACACAGATAACACCTAGGTACTTACTCTAAACAATACACAATTAGGACTCACTGACACATACTTGCTCATACACACAGACACAAGTTTCTGAAACACTCACACTCTAAGGCTAAACTGATACACTCTTATACTCATACACAATCAGTTTAGTGACACAGCACAGCTACTTAAACCCTCACTGCTCCTGATACACATTGCACCCTCATATCACTGAAACCCTTGTTGATCCTGGAACAACTCTACACACCCACTGTTACCCAAACCAAATCTGCACAGTGTACACACACCCTCTAATATGTATACTGATACATACTCATATGTACACACAGTTATACTAGGACACTGCACACACTGGTAGACACAGGGACACACATAACACACTCTCATAGGGGCTCCCTTACTCACTGAATCCCTCACCAACTCACTTACTGCTAGCACAAGTATTCTCACACACAGTTGATTTACTGATACATCATCTCCCTCTCCCTAAAATCACTCACTGCAAGTTTACTGATACACTGGAATCTGATACCCATATGCCCAACACACACTAGAGTTCACTGAACAAAATACTGATACACCTAGGACCTAACACACAGGAACACTCATGTATCTCTCAAGCATACCCTGTAGTACCCATCACTGTATCATTCACAAACTCTCTCACTGCTCACTGGTTTTCTCTCCTAGGCACTCTGAGAATACACAGGTAACCCACAGATAGCTACTCACTGATACATTATACATAGAAATTAACACCCTCAAGTATCTAATACACAGGTACACATCTATACTGACACAGGTTTACACTCACACACTATAGGGACTTAAGTTATCACTCACAAAATACTAGTTCCTAACTGACACACAGTCACACTGGTTCACACATCATAACCCCTACACTGATGCACAACACCTATTTATCTAGACACACTAAGACACACAGGCACTCATCTCACTCACCTACACACACAACACACTGATACTTTCCTATTAACAGGTATCTCAAGGCCCCCTTCTATACTCTAGTATCAGTTACACACTGCAGCCCCAGTTCTCAAATGCACACACAGATATCACATACACAGTCACTGCACACTATAAACCAACAGATACCCTGTTCTTCTACACTGACACACAGGAAACTAGGTTCTATAGAACCCACACACACAAAAATACACTGATAACACAAACACCTAAGACCTAGACACTGATACAACTCTACATACACATAAACCCGACTGTGCACAGTACATAGTTGAACCCGACTGTGCACAGAACCCTCTTCTAGTGCACAGGAAAACCAACAAGTTGTTAAAACACAGGCAAATATATGATGTATATAGGTTTATAAATCAAAACATGCCTAGATTCGAATACCTAGATGGATAACTCCTAAATGAACATTTTATCAAACACAGGAAGTGCTGAAATCGAACCCCTACACAACTTCCTAAAAACCCCAAAATACTCAAATCCGAACCCTAAATCGAGATCAATACCATAGGGAGGAGATGCAATCCTATCTAAAAGCATACTCCTATGCTTAGGGTTCACGAATTTGGGGAAATTTCACGTAGGTCACCAAAACCTAATCCAAACCCTAAAATTAAAATCTAAACAATAGGGTGGGTTCCTAATGGCTATTAACATTTGAAAACAGTAATTTAATGAAGAAAAATGGGGTTTTACCTGCAGGGAAGGTTTCTCCAAAGGAAGTCCTTCTTCTCCAAGGCTTTTTGACCCAAGTTCCTTGCTTTCCTTGCTTGGAGGAGGAAGGTGGAAACCCTAGGGTTAGGATTTCGAAATCTGGAGGTGGGGAGATGGTTTCTCTTGTGGAGGCTAGGGTTTCCTTTTCTCTACATGAAGAATAGCTTAGAAAGAGGCTTCCTTTTATATTAAAGCAAGTTTAGGGTTTCCATGCCTAGTCTTTTTAGGTTAAACCCCCTAGCCCTCTCATGTAGAACCTAATTAACCCAGGTTTAGGCCTTCTAGGGTTTGAGGTCCAAGCCTAAAAATTAGAATTCTAGGGTTTCACTAGAACTGGTTTACAATTAGGGTTGACTCACTAGGGTCTGTCCTAATGAGTTCTAGGGTTTGACCTAAACTAAACCTTACTAACAACATATAATTAGTTTTAAAAACTCAGCAGATTAATTCAATACATAATTATTTAAAATAGTAAAATTACACAAATGCCCTTGCCTGGAAAAGTGGTAGTGACAAGTCTACCCTCCTAAAAGAAATTTCGTCCTCGAAATTGGACTAAACTAGAACAAGAGTGAAATCAGAAAAGGAATATACCTCAAGTCTAGAAGAGATACGGGTATTGCTCGCGCATTTCGTCCTCTCTCTCCCAGGTCGACTCCCCTGGAGAGTGGTGTCTCCATGCAACATGAACCAAAGGAATAGTTTGGTTCCGCAACACCTTCTCTCTACGGTCCAAGATCTCTACGGGCTGCTCGGGGTAGCTGAGCGTCGGAACAACCTCAATCTCCGAGTGATCAAGTATATGACTAGGGTCGGCCACGTACCGTCTCAGCTGCGACACGTGGAACACATCATGCACTCCCTCCAATGCAGGTGGCAAGTCCAGTCTATATGCCACTGCGCCTACCCTCGCAAGAATACCAAAGGGTCCGATGTAGCGTGGGCTAAGCTTCCCGCCTCTGCCAAAACGAATCGTTCCACTCGTCGGAGAAATCCGTAGGAATACCAGATCGCCAACCTAAAACAAAACAGTCTCAACACGCAGTCTAAACAAATAAACACAAGCCAGAAAATAATAATCTATACCTGAAACTCAAGGGGTCTACGGTGGCTGTCGGCCCAATGCCGCTGTCTGTCCTGCGCCACTCGCAGTCTGTCTCTGATGAGTTTCACCTTTTCTGCTGTATCCACAACCATTTCTGGTCCTAGCAAGGCTCTCTCTCCAACGTCATCCCAAGATAATGGTGTACGACACCTCCGTCCATAAAGAGCCTCGAATGGTGACATCTCGATGCTGGCCTGGTAGCTGTTGTTGTAAGCGAACTCTACCAGGTGCAGATGTTCCTCCCAAGAACCTCCGAGATCTAGAACGCAAGTGCGTAGCATATCCTCGAGAGTCTGAATAGTCCGTTCAGACTGCCCGTCTGTCTGGGGGTGATATGCAGTACTAAACTTGAGCTGAGTGCCCAAGCTAGCCTGCAGACTCCTCCAGAAGTGGGAAGTGAAACGACTATCCCGATCTGAGACGATGCTCACAGGAACTCCATGAAGTCTAACAATCTGCCGCACATACATCTCTGCTAGCTTCTCTGTCGACGTGCCCACCTTGAAAGGTAAGAAATGGGCTGATTTGGTCAACCTGTCCACGATGACCCAAATCGCGTCTTTCCCTCCTGGAGAACGTGGAAGTCCTGAAACGAAATCCATGGTCACGTGCTCCCACTTCCATTCTGGAATCGGTAAAGGTTGAAGCAAACCACCTGGCCTCTGCCGGTCTGCCTTTACCTGTTGGCACACTAGACACCGAGATACGAAGCGTGCTACCTCGCGCTTCATTCCATACCACCATACGTGCTCCCTCAAGTCTCGATACATCTTATTGGCACCGGGATGCATCGAGTACTGAGAGCGGTGTGACTCCTGTAAAACCTCCTCGCGTAGCTCCCCGCTCGGCACACACATCCTCGTGTCGTGCCGTAAAGAACCGTCATCTGCGATAGTAAAGTCGTCCAACAATCCCATCCGAACCTGTGCCCTGATACTCCTCAGAGCCTCATCATCGTACTGCGCAGCTCTGATCCTGTCCATCAGTTCGGACTGTATCTGCAATCCCCACATCTGAATCTCAGTACCGGGAACTAACACTTCAATCTCCAAGCTCTCTAAATCAGCCAACAAATGCCTATCTGTCGTCAAGTACATAGCAGTCGGATACCTGCTCAAGGCATCGACGACTACGTTAGCCTTCCCTGGGTGGTACTGCAATGAGATGTCAAAGTCCTTCATCAACTCCAACCACCTCCTCTGCCTCATGTTCAGCTCCTTCTGTGTGAACACGTACTTCAAGCTCTTGTGGTCTGTGAAGATCTCCACACGCTCTCCGTACAGGTAATGTTTCCACAGCTTTAGAGCAAAAATAACTGCTGCCAACTCCAAATCATGGGTGGGGTAGTTCTTTTCGTGAGGGCGTAACTGCCTGGAAGCATAGGCAATTACCTTCCCGTGCTGCTGAAGAACACATCCCAGACCCTTCCCTGAAGCATCACTGTAAATGGTAAAACTACCTGTCCCTGATGGCAACGTCAAAATTGGAGCTGTCGTCAACCTCTTCTTTAGTTCATCAAATGCAGCCTGGCACTCCTCCGTCCATACAAAATCCACATCCTTCCTAGTCAGTCTGGTCATCGGCGCTGCAATCTTGGAAAAGTCTTGTACAAACCTCCTGTAGTATCCTGCTAGCCCGAAAAAACTCCTGATCTCAGCTACCGAACTGGGGGTAGCCCATGACTCCACTGCCTCGATCTTCTGTGGGTTAACCGAGATTCCGTCACCCGATACCACATGCCCAAGAAATTCGACCTTGTCAAGGAAGAATTCATACTTAGAGAGTTTCTCGTACAGCTTCTCCCTCCTGAGAGTCTCTAAGACCAACCTCAGGTGCTCTTCGTGCTCCTCCGGAGTCTTGGAATACACAAGAATATCGTCGATGAACACCACCACGAACTTGTCAAGGTACTGGTGGAACACCTTGTTCATCAAGTTCATGAATACTGCCGGCGCATTGGTTAAACCAAATGGCATCACCATGAACTCAAACTGGCCGTATCTGGTCCGAAAAGCTGTCTTCGGCGTGTCTTCTTTCTTCACCTTCACCTGGTGATAGCCTGACCTCAGATCTATCTTTGAAAACACCCTCGCCCCACTCAACTGATCGAAAAGATCATCTATCCTCGGCAGCGGGTACTTGTTCTTGATAGTGATATTGTTCAAAGCTCTATAATCAATGCACATGCGCACCGTGCCGTCCTTCTTCGGTACGAACAATACCGGAGCTCCCCATGGTGATGAACTGGATTTGATGAAGCCTTTATCCTGCAGCTCCTCAACTTGCTTCTTCAGTTCTGCCAGCTCGCTGTTGTTGACTCTATAGACATGTTGTGAAATAGGCTCCGCTCCTGGAACCAAGTCTATAGAGAATTCAACATCTCTGTCTGGCGGCAAGCCTGGCAACTCTTCTGGAAATACATCCAGGAACTCCGCTATCAGAGGATGTGGCAACTCCTCTTCTTCTGCCCTGGCTCCACAAAATGTGCTCCTGCTCTGTTCCACTGCTCCTCTGACGACCTCAAACTCCGGCTCTCCTGGTGGTCTAAACAATACTCTGCCTCTATAACAATCTATAGTAGCATGATGTCTACTCAACCAGTCCATTCCGAGCACAATATCGTACCCCGGAAGTGGCATGACGAGTAAACTCACGCTCAAGTCTCGGCCTCCTATTGACACTCTCCGGTCCTTGCAGTGATCACGGACTAGGATAATACCTCCACCAGTCATGATCTTGCAAGTCCTAGCTAATGGTTCTGTGTCTAAATGATGTCGAAGTGCATATGATACAGACACAAAACTATGGGAAGCGCCAGAATCGAATAAGGTAAATGCAGGAATACAATCAAGAAGAACCGAACCTGTGATCAAGTCTCCTGCTGGCTCGATCTCCTCGACTGCCATGGCGTATGCTCACCCCTGGGGTGCACCTCTCTGCTGCTGATGCTGGGCGAACTTCTGATGTTGTGGTGGAAGTGGTCCCCTCTGTTGTTGGCCTCCTGGTGCGGTAGGCACCCTGTCTGATCCTCTCTGGGCGGCTGCTCCACCCTGACCTGGACGAAAGGTAGGACAATCCTTCAGCTGGTGTGTCGTCGATCCGCAGGATAGACATGAGCCCAATCTCTTCCTGCAGATATCTCTAGTATGTCCCATCTTCCCGCAGTACGCACACTGGATAGCGGGCTGGTTCTGTCTCTGTTGCTGCTGCTGGACCTGCCCTCGGGCTGGTGCCTGATGCTGCTGCTGAAAGGGTCTCTGCTGTTGCTGCTGAAAGTGTGGACGCTTGCCCGGTCCCGTACTACTGTTTGCTCCTCCGGAACCATCGCGTCCCCTCTTGGGCCTGAGGCCCAAGTCGTCCTCGGCTACTTGGGCATCCATCAATATGCCCTCGTAGGTAGCTGTGCGACATCCCGACGTGCGAGACTTGATCTCCCTTGTCAGCCCTTTTCTGAATTTCCGGGCCCTGTCCCCCGGATCTCTAATCATCGATGGCGCGAAGCGGCTCAGGCGGGAAAACTCCGCGGCATACTCATCGACGGACGAGCTCCCCTGGGCTAAGTCATGGAACTGACTCTCCAAAGCTCCCAGGGCAACGTCAGGAAAGAACTTTTCTTTGAAGAGTTCCTTGAAATCCTCCCAAGTGAGTCCCCTGCGCAAGAGTCTCGGCTCCGTGCGAAACCATGTCAGGGCAATGTCGAATATCTGGCTGCCAGCGGCCTCGATCTGGAGCGCCTCTGGAATCTGCGCCAAACGCAAGTTCCTCTCGATGTCCTCTAGCCAATCATCGGCGTAGAGTATCCCTTCTGTCCCCTTGAACTCCCGAGGCATCATCCTCTTGAAGTCCACAATGGTGCCCGGCCTCTGTTGTTGCTGACCAGGATGTTGCTGCTGAGTGACTCTCTCCACAGCCTGGAGAGCCACTTGGTGAGCATTCTCCATGTTCACCCTCATCATCTCTGTCTGGGCCTGACGTGCCTCAGCCTGCACTCTCTGGGCCTCTGTCGACGTCCTCTGGGCATCGACCATGCCCTGAATCAAGGCGAACATCTGTGCCCCATCAACGGGCACACCTCCTGGATGCTGAGCTGGTGGTGGTGGTGGAGGTGGAGGTGCCGTCGTAGCCGTGGGGACCCTCTGAACAGGTGGTGGAGGACCCCCGAATGCTGCAGACACTCCCACATGTACTGGAGATATAGGAGGTGCTGCTGATGTCTGTCCGGCAGCGCGAGAGGTGGCAGACCTCTCTGAATCTGCTGCTCCGAGTCTCTGGGACCTTCTTGGCGGCATCCTGAAGACAGATCGAAAGATTTAATTAAGGTAATAAACACGATATCATCAAGGAAGGACAGAAAAATTCTAAAGGAAAAAATTATTAAGAGTAATGTCATAAGAATCAGAATTTCCTAATTGTGATTGAGCATATCCTCGGCCTAATTCCTATTTCCTGAAACAGGCTCGTAGGAATACTCTAAGCGAGCACCACTACGATATCGCTCTAATGCGGTTCTAGGACTCGACTACCGACCTGCATGGGCCACCACTAAAAACGTGTCACGACCCGCACCCGGAATTTGGGCATGAGTCATGGGTACGTCCAGCCTACGCCGCAGCATCGGCGGTAGAACGCTGTCTAGGTCTAAACATAATATACCCTGTCAATAATCTCAACTCCATACGGAGGACAAAGATAATAATCCACAGTTCTATGATATACTCAATCACAAGCTAATAGAAATCATAGCACGATGAGAAAAGAAAAGATTTCTAATAAAAATCAACCACAAAATCCAACTCAAATCCTGGGTCTAAATGACCTCACAAAGTCACAAAATAAAAAGTACATCTCAGTCTCAGTCTAAAACAATAATGCAGAAAAAGTAGTCTAAGAGCAGCCAGGTACGTTCTCCTCTAGGCTAGGCGACTCCTCTGGGGTTTTTGGAGTGAAATCACCCTCTAATCCTGGGCCGTAATGAGTGGGGCAAAGATCCTCCAGGTCCTCTGAAAAATGTTATCCAGTCAGGATTGGAGCGAAGCACAAGCACTAACAGCAGTTTCATTAAATTGACAAAATCTATAAACAGTGTAAGAGATACAAGATGGAAATAAATGCTGAAAATGAGAAGTACAGGAGAAAATGAAATAGGCAACAGAGCATCTAGCAATGAACAATAAATAGTGAATGCTAGAACAATGAATCTGAATAAAGATAAACATCTAACTAAGTGTTTGAAATATTAGTTTATTATGTGATCGGCTTGGGACTAGATCAGGCTGGTTATATATGATTAGCTATGATTCTTGAAGGTCAGGCTAACCATATGGTTAGCTATGATGCATGATAATGGTCAGGCTAATCATATATAACAGCTATGAAGCATGATGATGGTCAGGCCGCACCCGACGTGAGAAGTGGGGTGAGCTATGATGCATGGTAAGGATTTGGATATGATCACATAATCTACTAATAGTTCCCCATCCCCAGCTAGCACGGTGGATTCCAATCATGACTCCTCATGATGGGGATCTAGGGTGCTAACTCGTGTATCCACAGTGTCGGAATCAAGTATGTAATACACTACAATTTATAGAAGTAATCAACAATGAAAACTGTCAGAGAATGTACTCGCCTGTGGTCCTGAGCAAGGTGTGAGGATCGATGTCCAAAGGGGATCACAATGACCTATTTAAAATATTAATGTCAAATACTGAATTAAAAGAATAACATGTTTAGTTAAATAAAAAGATGGGGTTTCTAGGTCAACTCTGAGGTTTACTGGTCAATACTAGGTTAACTAGTCCATATGCATTATAATAGTTCCCTATGGATGAAACCTAACTAAACTAGTCATTTCTAGTTATATTAAACATTAGTACATAACTATCCATAAGGTATTTCATAATACTCATATACTAGAGTCTAGTTAGTACATATATACACTTATATAGCTTACTAGTAAATACTTACCTACTATTAATCCTAATCCTTAACCCAACTCAGTGTCACCTAAGATATATATACTAGCTGTCAATGGATTGGATCAATTTCATATCCCAAGTCATGGCAACTATAATTGCTGATACTATAGTGTATCAGTAAATACTAATAATACCTTAACATACCCATTTTACAATATTAGTCTTCCTCCCTCTCCAAAACCTGTGCACTCAAGTGCTCACTGCTCTCTCTCTCTCTCTCTCTCAGACTTACACACTGTCACCCAAGTTACTGATACTGCACAACACACACTCTCACTGGGACACTGCTACCCACACAGATTTATGATTACCTACACTGCACTGAACACTAGGGACACAGGTATTTACACTGACTGTGACACAGATAACACCTAGGTACTTACTCTAAACAATACACAATTAGGACTCACTGACACATACTTGCTCATACACACAGACACAAGTTTCTGAAACACTCACACTCTAAGGCTAAACTGATACACTCTTATACTCATACACAATCAGTTTAGTGACACAGCACAGCTACTTAAACCCTCACTGCTCCTGATACACATTGCACCCTCATATCACTGAAACCCTTGTTGATCCTGGAACAACTCTACACACCCACTGATACCCAAACCAAATCTGCACAGTGTACACACACCCTCTAATATGTATACTGATACATACTCATATGTACACACAGTTA
The DNA here is from genome assembly GCA_036927795.1 of Iris macrosiphon. Lineage (NCBI taxonomy): Eukaryota > Viridiplantae > Streptophyta > Magnoliopsida > Asparagales > Iridaceae > Iris > Iris macrosiphon. Next base: position 243,573,777 of record JAYESA010000004.1, on the reverse strand, counting down.
CACTAGGACACTGCACACACTGGTAGACACAGGGAGACACATAACACACTCTCATAGGGGCTCCCTTACTCACTGAATCCCTCACCAACTCACTTACTGCTAGCACAAGTATTCTCACACACAGTTGATTTACTGATACATCATCTCCCTCTCCCTAAAATCACTCACTGCAAGTTTACTGATACACTGGAATCTGATACCCATATGCCCAACACACACTAGAGTTCACTGAACAAAATACTGATACACCTAGGACCTAACACACAGGAACACTCATGTATCTCTCAGGCATACCCTGTAGTACCCATCACTGTATCATTCACAAACTCTCTCACTGCTCACTGGTTTTCTCTCCTAGGCACTCTGAGAATACACAGGTAACCCACAGATAGCTACTCACTGATACATTATACATAGAAATTAACACCCTCAAGTATCTAATACACAGGTACACATCTATACTGACACAGGTTTACACTCACACACTATAGGGACTTAAGTTATCACTCACAAAACACTAGTTCCTAACTGACACACAGTCACACTGGTTCACACATCATAACCCCTACACTGATGCACAACACCTATTTATCTAGACACACTAAGACACACAGGCACTCATCTCACTCACCTACACACACAACACACTGATACTTTCCTATTAACAGGTATCTCAAGGCCCCCTTCTATACTCTAGTATCAGTTACACACTGCAGCCCCAGTTCTCAAATGCACACACAGACATCACATACACAGTCACTGCACACTATAAACCAATAGATACCCTGTTCTTCTACACTGACACACAGGAAACTAGGTTCTATAGAACCCACACACACAAAAATACACTGATAACACAAACACCTAAGACCTAGACACTGATACAACTCTACATACACATAAACCCGACTGTGCACAGTACATAGTTGAACCCGACTGTGCACAGAACCCTCTTCTAGTGCACAGGAAAACCAACAAGTAGTTAAAACACAGGCAAATATATGATGTATATAGGTTTATAAATCAAAACATGCCTAGATTCGAATACCTAGATGGATAACTCCTAAATGAACATTTTATCAAACACAGGAAGTGCTGAAATCGAACCCCTACACAACTTCCTAAAAACCCCAAAATACTCAAATCTGAACCCTAAATCGAGATCAATACCATAGGGAGGAGATGCAATCCTATCTAAAAGCATACTCCTATGCTTAGGGTTCACGAATTTGGGGAAATTTCACGTTGGTCACCAAAACCTAATCCAAACCCTAAAATCAAAATCTAAACAATAGGGTGGGTTCCTAATGGCCATTAACATTTGAAAACAGGAATTTAATGAAGAAAAATGGGGTTTTACCTGCAGGGAAGGTTTCTCCAAAGGAAGTCCTTCTTCTCCAAGGCTTTTTGACCCAAGTTCCTTGCTTTCCTTGCTTGGAGGAGGAAGGTGGAAACCCTAGGGTTAGGATTTCGAAATCTGGAGGTGGGGAGATGGTTTCTCTTGTGGAGGCTAGGGTTTCCTTTTCTCTACATGAAGAATAGCTTAGAAAGAGGCTTCCTTTTATATTAAAGCAAGTTTAGGGTTTCCATGCCTAGTCTTTTTAGGTTAAACCCCCTAGCCCTCTCATGTAGAACCTAATTAACCCAGGTTTAGGCCTTCTAGGGTTTGAGGTCCAAGCCTAAAAATTAGAATTCTAGGGTTTCACTAGAACTGGTTTACAATTAGGGTTGACTCACTAGGGTCTGTCCTAATGAGTTCTAGGGTTTGACCTAAACTAAACCTTACTAACAACATATAATTAGTTTTAAAAACTCAGCAGATTAATTCAATACATAATTATTTAAAATAGTGAAATTACACAAATGCCCTTGCCTGGAAAAGTGGTAGTGACAAGCTATCCATCACAGCTCGAAGAGAAGACATCCTCGGATCACATGTAACCAACCAAATCTGCGCTCCTGCAAATACTCAAGAAAAGATACACCTGACAGCGGACCAGGTCCTCAGAGGGACGTAATAAGATACAGAAAATACGAGCCAATTTGAATACAGTAAACATGCATATGGTTTGAAAATAGATAAGTATGCTGTACATGACAATCTATATGAATGCAAATAAGGATAACTTTTTGACGTATGGGCAAGGGTAGGCTACTCGATCTACCTCACAACCCACACACACGTCAATGGACATCAGAAATCGACATACCGCGGGGGTAGCGACCAGCGAGACTCCAGAAATCGACATACCGCGGGGGTAGCGACCAGCGCGACACACGCCCATAGTGCGAACTATATACTACGGTTTACCAGAGTAGTTAAAAGCCCATACGCCTAATGATTGTCCTCCCATGATACTAGGTGCCATGTGTGTGTCAACATATCTAATACATAGTAATGACTGGAGAAAAACTACACATGCAAGAACTATACAGAGATGAAATAAATAAAAGAAATATAAATAGCATGTAAATTACTGTAAATAATTTGGCAAGGTATCTTGCCTGGGGTCCTGCTGCTGGTATGAATCAGAGTCCAAGTCACAGTCCAAATAGCCTATGTATTACAAATTTATCACGTCAAAAGATAATTTATTCTAATTTATTTAATTCTAGAATAATTACTCTATAATCCTATTTTAATCTTATTATTCTGATTTTTATGTTAATTCCTAAATTTTGTCCAAAGAAACTGAATTTTATCAACTCGAGACTCATGGCACGCAAATCGAGGCGATCTGTTGACCGAAAAGTCAACCGATACAAACTCAATTTTCATGCATGATTTCCTGTAGATTTCAGCGTCAAAAATATGCTGGAATTTACGGCTCATCCGAATTCAAATTTATTTGGGAATTATGGCACATACAAATTTTGTATTGTGCACCGATGGTTAAATTCTAACCTAGAAGTTCTACAGAATTAACGTTATATAAATACTTCGAAATAAATTCTAGGAAAAATATATGTCGATAATCTCGACATTAGCTTTCCGAAACTTTAAACGGTTCATGATTCTGATTCCTAGTTCTCCCGGAATCGCGAAAACATCGAAACACGTCTATTTTCAGACATGCTGTGCTCTACGAATTTTACAGAATTTAATACTAATAATTTAGAAAAACAATTTATATAATCAGAAATCTAACCTCATTATCGTTCTAGCAAAAAAACTAGGCCTCGTTTGGAGTCCGGAGCTAGAAGATATCGTCTTTTTAATTCGTCATAACTAGTAAAAAATGAGGCTGAATTTATGACGAATTTTGACTATTTTTTTGACGAAAAAGAGAGAAATTTGGGAAAAAAAAAATATGAAGGATGAGGTATTTATAATGGTGGACACTACTTAATTAAATACGACTAGGATTGGTTAATTTGAATAGGATTATGATGAATTTAAATAAGGATATGATATGCATGAAGTTGATTTCCTAGTAGGTTCAGGATTTGAATTAATTTAAAATAGAGTTTGAATTTATCTCAATAATTTATAATCTTAAATATAATTAAAGATAATACAAATAATTTATAAAATCTTATTAATATCTATTAACTCTAAATTAGCATCTATCTAATATTAAGACTATATATATCCAAATAAATCCTAATTAATTTCAAAAATCTAAAATAACCTAAAAATGATTCTAAATAAATATTTATATAAGTAAATATATCAAGAAATTCATTTGCTAATTAAATAACAGAATACTCTAAAGAAATTCAATATCTATAATAATATAAAATATATACAAAATATTTATTTTGGGTGAGGGGGTTTACAGGCGTCTCCGTTAACACTACGCCATCATTGCAGATAAAGGCTGATAGTCTCGTGTACTGGATGGGATGTCTTATAGCATACTGTGTACTTTCGTTGCTATAAACCCCCTCACCCAAAATAGGTATTTTGTGTGTATTTTATATTATTATATTTTTTATATATTATTTTAAATATTGAATTACTTTAGAGTATTCTCTTAGTTAATTAGAAAATAAATTTCTTAGTATATTTACTTATGTAAATATTTATTTAGAATCATTTTTAGGTTATTTTAGATTTTTGGAGATTTTTTAGAATTTTTAGGTAATTAAAACATAGGAAACGTAAATTTTTAGGACTTACATGATTTACTATGAGACCATACTTGCATATTGTTCTTACCAAATATTTATTTTAGGTTAAAATATTTAATTATATTTTTCTGTAATTTATTTAGAATTTTAAGAAATTTATTTAGATTTTTGAAATTATTTAGGATTTATTTGGATATATATAGTCTTAATATTAGATAGATACTAATTTAGTGTTAATAGATATTAATAAGATTATATATAAATTATTTGTATTATCTTTAATTCTATTTAAGATTATAATTATTGAGATAAATTCAAACTCTATTTTAAATTAATTCAAATCCTAAGCCTACTAAGAAAGCAACTTCATGCATATCCTATCATTATTTAAACTGATCCTAATCCTATCCAAATTAGCCAATCCTAGTCGTATTCAATTAAGTAGTGTCCATCATTATAAATATCTCATCCTTCATATTTTTCTTTCCCAAATTTCCCTTATTTTTGTCTAAAAACAGTCAAAATTTATCATAAATTCAGCCTCATTTTCTAGTAGTTATGACGACTTAAATAGACGATATCTCCTAGCTCCGCACTCCAAACGCGCTCCAGTTGTTTTTGTTAGAACCATATCAAGGTTAGTTTTCTGAATATATAAATTATTTTAATAATTTCAAAACCTGTTTTTCCAGAAAATTCTAAAAGTGTCAGTTGTCCGAAATCAGACGCGTTTTCGTATTTTTGAGATTTCGGGAGATCCCGAACTCGAAATTATGAGTCGTTTGAAGTTTCAAAAATTTGACATGATAAAATTTCATAAAATTATTTTTACAGAATTTAATATGCAAGTTTAGTCTACTGTAAAATTCGTGCAACGTAGACGTAAATAAAAAATCACCGAAAACTGTCATATATTCGCCCTTGTGGCCATAACTCTTTACCGACTTGTGATTTTATAAAACCGTCAATTCCGACATTTATGTAGCGCTAAAATCTATAGAATTTTATACACAAATCCAGTATTTGAGTTGGTTGACTTTTTGGTCAACGGATTGCCTCGATTTGCGTGCCACGGATCACAAATCCTTAAAGTTGACTTTCTTTCGACCAAAATTAGGTTTTAACAATAAAATCATATTATAATAAGATTAAAATACTATTTTAGGTTATTTTATTCAGAATTAAAATAGATTAAAATGGAGGAACCTATTCATCCACTTTTGTAATCTAACTTGTTTAATTTATGTGACGGGTAGATCGGACGACACCTTGAGTTGGGACTTCATTCTTTTTTTGATCAGGCAAGATACCTTGCCAAATTGTTTATAGTATTTTTGCATGCTATTTATATTTTTGTATATTCATTGCATTTTTGTATATTTATTGCATGTGTAGTTTCGTTCAGTCATTACTATATATTAGATATGTTAACACACACTTGACACCTAGTATCATGAGAGGACAATCATTAGGCGTATGGACTTTAACCACTCTGGTAAACCGTAGTATATAGCTCGCACTACGGGCGTGTGTCGCGCTGGTCGCTACCCCCGAGGTATGTCAATTTCTGTAGAGTCGCGCTGGTCGCTACCCCTGAGGTATGACGATTTCTGATGTCCACTGGTGGGTGTGTGAGTTGTGAGGCTTAGATCGAGTAGTCTACCCTTGCCCATACGTCGAAAAGTTATCCTCATTTGCATTCATATAGATTGTCTTGTACAGCATACTTATATATTTTCAAACATTATGCATGTTTACTGTATTCAAATTGGCTTGCTTCTATGTATCTTGTTATGTCCCTCTGAGGACCTGGTCCATTTCCAGGTGTAGATGTTCATGACTTTTCGCATGAGCACGGATCAGGACTTACCACTTATCTCTTCCAAGGCGGTCTTACCTACGGAGCATCTTTGATTATCTCCAGCGACGGATCGCTTCGCTGATACCTTTATATCATCATCTTATTTATATTGGAGATTTATCCTTCTCTCTCATGTTAGTATTGATATAGTCATTGGTAGTGGATTTGTCTCCACCCGACTATTAGTTTTGGATTATTCAGACTCATTATTCTAGTTTAGTTATTTCTTTCTATGACTTATTGTATGGATGAGATTAGTATTTCTGTGACTTGTGACACTATATTTATACCACATGTGAGTTTATATTCATATTATAGCGTACGTGTGTATTATGGTATCCATATATTGGAGTTGCCATATACATACGGTTGGAATGCTTACGTGTTCCTAGTCCTACGTATTTTGGGACTGGGGCATGACAGTTGCATTCCATCCTCGTCAAAGACTATAACCCATCCTCTATGGCTATGTCAGTTACTCTTGTTCATATAGATAAGTCATCATCGCTTAGCGGCAACCCGCGTGCGAGTTATTACATCGCATCCAGAAATTGAAAACTCCTGAACGGATATGAGTATAACACACTTGTGCATAATTGAAACACTTGAAGATCTTATGCAACATGCCTTATAATCTGTGTAACTCGTGCACCTGAAATATAACCTCGCTCATGATACTTGTGTTTGTATATGCTATTGCCCTTGTATTTTATTATATATTCTCGTGCTTGATTTAACTTGGTTTTCCTTGGACAGGGAAGGACGAATGGTAAGTTGGTAAGTCTCGTCATGTTCCTTTATATCGTACGATGTACTACCACACGAGTTAGGCTTTTTATTATGACATAAAACTGATCCTAAGGCAAGACTAAAAAGATAACTTAATAGATGGTTCACAGAACCTTTATAACGTGTTTGGATTTATCGAGCGGGCGAAAAGCCTTTCCATTAGTGCATTCATGTATTGATAACCCACCAGATTGTTTGCAGGGTGCGGGAGAACCTCGTTCGGTGCAAAAAATCCCTTCGTGCGTGCTAAGGCATGGAGTTCACTCTGGAGACTTGAAGCGTTGCGTCCAGAGCTGAAGCACATATACAAGACATAATGTTAGAACATTTCCTATGTATCATTCCATAAATGTAGCCACTTGGCAAGCTTTTATCGCTTCAGAGAGAGAGAGGCTTGAGCGACTTGTAATCTCGGCCTAACGCCGCTTGTAATACTTGTTCAATATCAATAAAGATATTATTTTACTTCTATACTTATGTTATTCAATGCTTCCGCTATTGACGATTCTGTGAACTTGTTGCCAATCGCCTGTTCGTTTCTTATTCCGCTGTACTCGGACTATCTGTGCGACTCTATGGGTTAGACATCTTACCATATATTCAGATCATGGCCTTGCACGGACGCAGCTTACGCTTGTGCGGTATCACGCCCAGATGGAAAAGATTGTTATACGGGAGCGCTGGCTCGGTGATTCGTGCCTAGCGGGGACGGTCGATTACCTGTGGGAGATCGGGACGTGACAAGTCGTATACATATACACGAGAATGACTCTTCAAATCTGAGACACGACGTATTGGCTTCTTCTAGAACTCGTATCCAACTTGGGTTAGAGAAGTGTCAAACCTATCATTGACACAAGAGTTCGTGTTCGGGTGGTTGTGGCATGACATTGGTATATGTATCGCATAACAAAGGACACAACATCCCCCTCGGGCCCGATGACCCCCCTCGGCTCCCCTCAACCCCGACGACCTTCCTCCTCGGTCAGAGGGTCAGGTAACCTATATTTGGAGTGAGTGCACATTGTATACATGTGTGTGTTTGAGTGTGTTTAGTGAGTGAGTGTTAGTGAGTTAATATAGGTTAAGTGTTGAATTGAGGGTATGTATATATGGATTGAGTATCTAAGGATATTTGAGTTTTTGTTTAGTATCCCAAGATACTTGAGTAGGTGTCAATATACCAAGATACATGGATAATATACTTGAACGATGTCTATTCATCTCTACAGAATTATCTAGAAATGGATCCAAATTACTACCCGTGTCATCGTTCGTGGATGTACAACTGTCATCCTGATGACATGTGCGGTGTGCAAAATAAATTCATACAATAATGAAACAGTTCCTACAGTTCGCCAAGGCGTTTCCTCAGTACATGGACATCACCAAAATTAAGTGTCCGTGTGTGAGATGTCACAACTTAAAATATCACTCAGTAGTGGATGTGATATATCATTTATACTCAAGAAATTTTACGCCGAATTACTATCAGCAGACCTAACACAAAGAACTTATGTTTTTAGCATCGGAGCCGGAGCCTTATGTGGATCCGTATATGGATGTCCACGACAACGCTAATTACGATAACGGGTGCGTGAACATGGTTTTTGACGCTGCGGGACCTAGTTTCAATCAAGAAATTATGATACAGTTGAGAAGGCACTGAATGTCGATGCTGTAAAGTTTATGGAGTTACTGGAGAATGCAAGGACTCCATTATATCCTGGTTGTGAGGATCGTTCACCGTTGGAGGTGGTTACAAGATTATTGAGCATCAAGTCCAATTTTAACATGTCGCAAGAATGCTACAACCGACTAATGGAGTTGATTACAGAGATCTTGCCGGAGGGTGCTAATTTGTCTAAATACTTCTACCGATCTAAGAGGATGGTGAGATTGCTCTGGATGGGATACGAGAAAATCGATGCATGTCACAATGGGTGCATGTTGTACTACAAAGATGATAAGGATGAAGACGCGTACAGATTATGTGGTGCTAATTGCTACAAGGCCACTGGTAGAGGAAGGTCTGTCGGTTCAAGGAAGCCTACCGATTTGATATACTACTTGCCTTTGATGTCGCGGTTGCAGAAGTTGTTTATGGTGAAGGAGACTGCAAAAAATATGAGCTGGCACATGCAGAAAAAATCGAAGGAGTGTTGGATCATCCATCCGATGGAGAAGCATGGAAGCACTTTGATCGAGAGTATCCAGATTTTGCTTCGGATCCGCGTAATGTCAGATTGGGGCTCTCCTCCGACGGTTTTACCCCATTTGGACTTTCGGGCTCCTAGTATTCAAGTTGACCTATGATCGTCACTCCGTACAATCTACCGCCTTGGATGTACATGAAGACTCAGTTTATTTTCCTAACCGTTACTATCCGGGTCTGAACAATCTGAAGAAGAACATCGATATGTATTTACAATCATTGATAGATGGTTTGAATCAGTTATGGGAAGTAGGTGACAACACGTACGATATTTCTAGAAAGCAAAATTTTTAGATGAGGGCTGCACTTATGTGGACCATTAACGATTTTTCGGCCTACGGAATATTATCGGGATGGAGCACTCATGGTCGTCTCTCATGTCTGTATTGCATGGACCGCACTAAGGCTTTCTGTTTGAAACATGGAGGCAAACCGACCTTCTTCGATTGTCATCGATAATTCCTGCCGAAGGATCATCCATACCGGAGGAACAAGAATACTTTTTGTGCCGACGTTTTAGATAAGGTCAATCCACCGCCAAGGTGGCCCGGATATACGATATAGAAAGAGGTAAAAGATTTATCAAGTGCTATAGAAGGGGGTATAACTGTGACGGATTTGGTCGCACTCATAACTGGATAAAGAGCTGAGATCTGCCATATTGGAGCACTAATCTGATCAGACATAACCTTGATGACATGCATATCGAGAAGAATATATTTGACAACATAATTAATATTGTAATTGGCGTAAAGGGGAAGACTAAAGATAATCTGAAGGCCAGGTTGGACTTAGAAGAAATACGTAGACGTCCTGTGTTGCATTTAATAGAGGAGGGGAATAAAAAGTTGAAGCAGCCTAAGGAAATTTTTTCACTTGAGAAGGAGGATAAAGAAAAACTTTGTAGGTGGATTCAGTGCCTAAAACTTTTAGACGGGTACGTGTCGAACTTGAAAAGATGTGTCGACCTCAAGGAGAACAAACGAACGGGTATGAAGACCCATGATTGTCACATATTCATGGAGAGGTTAATTTCGATTATATTTCAAAAATTCTTACCGCAGGTCATCTGGGATCCATTGACAGAGCTCAGCATATTCTTCAGAGATATTTGTTCTACTAAGTTGCTCGTTGATCATTTAGAAAAGCAAGAGAAGGATATTGCGGTAACACTGTGCAAGAATGAGAAGGTATTTTCTCCTAGATTATTCGACTCCATGGAGCATTTGCCAATTCATATTTCCTATGAGGCATGTATTAGTGGGCATGTCGATTATCGATGGATGTACCCATTCGAGCGACATCTGAATCACCTAAAGAGAAAGGTAAAACAATAAGGCACGGGTTAAGGGTTCTATTTATGAAGCTTATGTTCTCGAGGAGATTACAAAGTTTTGCTCGACGTATTTCAAACCTCATGTTGGTATTAATAGAATGAGAGCTCCAAGAAATGACGACAGATATCAGGAATATAATGATGCAATACTGAAAGTATTCAATGCGTCCGAAAAGCCATCGGAGAAAATGAAGAAGAGATATTTGAATGACGACGAGCTAAGGGATGCTCAGTTGTATATATTACTCAATTACGACGAGGATAAAGTGGAGAAGCTAGAGGGGTAAGTAATTAATACGTCCATATTTACGTTATCTCAATATAATAGTATAAGCTAATATAATGCTACTAATTGCGGTTGCTTCGTTATTTTTCAGCACATATAATGATGAGATGAGGTCGGTTATATCCTACATAATAGACGAAGAAGTAGAACAAGAAATGAGACGTCATTTTCCTTCTTAGTTGAGCACATATATAGGGATCTCGGTAATTACTTTTTCTGTATGCACTTGCACAATAAATAACTTACTATCACTTCTTTGGTATTTAGGTCGATCGTCTAATAACACCCGAGACTGAATCTATTAGAACTCTAGCCAAGGGACCAATTACTGTCATCAAAATATGACCAAGTTACTGTGTTAATGGGTTTAGGTACAAGTCAACAAATGCTCCGATCAGAGACAGCTTCCTGGATCTTGATTCTACGAAAAATAGTTTTTTGTGTATCAAATCTTCGAACTATAAAGACGTCGATCCAGGAAATAATTTTTTTTGCATCTTACGAGAGATTATGGAGTTGACATATAATTATGGCACAGAACCTGCTAAGATTGTGTTATTCAAGTGTGAATGGTTTGATCCGATTCAAGATCAAGGTTGGAAAATTGGCAAGCACGGTCTTGTGGATATAAACTACAAGCTTAGACATCAAGGCTACGAACTATTTGTCCTATCAGGCTCAGCTCGTGTACTTCACAACTTATCCTAGACGGAGAACAACGAGGTCAGACTGGTGGGCAGCATGTAAGATTAAAGCTAGAAATACCTTTGACGTTGACGAAATAGCTTATCAGGAGGACGAGCTACCTTTTGTAATAAATATTGTATATGTGGACTCAATGGAAGTTACTTATTACACGACTAATAATGTAGAAGAGGTAGAATTATCCGAAGATGAAGATGAAGATAAAAATGAAGTAGATGAAAGTGAAGATGAGGAGGAAGAGGAATAGAAATAGGAAGACAAAGAAGATAAATTTTCTGAAGATGATTGAAAATAAAATAAATACATTTGGACTTGTGACATGTATTATATTTTGACTGTAGAATGTACTATTAATTTAGACTTGTGACACTACTAGTTATTTACTGTACAATTCTATTAATACTGTGATATATGTATAATATTTTGACTATAGAATGTACTATATATATGTTTATTTGTTCTATCATCATATGTTGTTATCAGGTATAACAGGCCACACACACACACACTGAGATGGTGTTGTGTGTGAAATTTGATTGGGGGTTGTGTGTAGAATTTGATTGGGGGTTGTGTGTGGAACTCGGACACACGGACACACACACACACACATGGACACACACAGATATACTTAGATGGTGTTGTGGGTGGAACTCAGACACGGACAATGACACATAGACACACACACACACACTAAGATGGTATTCTCTACACTATCTGACATGACACAGACACAGGTAAACCCTAACTATATCTAACACTATCTGACATGACACAGACACATACACATACACGTACACACACACATAGACACATACACAATATGACACATTCACACACACACGAACGGGACATACTCACACTGACATGACACACATGTCATGCTCCAGTCCCAAAATATCGAGGGACTAGACACGTGGCAATGGCGAGCAGCACACACCGATGGACTAATCCAATTTAATGGACCCATCAGGGTGTACTTAAGCTGTAAAACAACAGTAAGGGTCTAATATACTAATCTCATCCACAAAAACAAATACATCAATATGAAACATAAATCAACATCAATGTGTCAATAAAATATATATCGGGGAATAACCCGATAATAAGTCTAATACAATAGTCAATAAAGAGTATAATAACAGCAAATACTGAGTATGGATAAAGCATATACTTATGAGAAATCCTCGGCAATCACCTTGTCCTCGGGGATCGGTTAAGCTCCGGTGTCTGCTCCTGCTCTTGCTCCATATACCTCGGGATAGAACTCCTCTGCTATACCTGGGGACATAATCTGGATCCAGGTTCTCAGGAGACATAGCAAGGTACAAAAATAACTCAAGCCATAATAAATACAGTACAATAATAAATGAAACAATAGGGTAAACTATATAACCAACTAAGTGATATGCAAGATAAGAGCATCACTAAAACTCAGGCTGAGACCACTACAAGCTCGGTATCAGGGAGCCGGTAGCAGTGATATCGCTAGTAGAGTGCCTAGCTCTGATGTAGAGTCTGAGGCCTCACAATAAATATATATATAAATCAGCCTATAGCCTGTGTATCTCTCCCCACCCAATGTAATCACACGTCTCATGTCCACAATATCTCATGTCCATGTCACGCAAGATCATATCTAATGCAGCAAGTCATATGATAGCTATGAATATAAAATCTATGTCATCAATCCTGTAACCTATATAGAATCACCATGAATATCTTAGGAAGATTCTGTCTCATGAATAGTGTCAGGTGTCCTGAGGTATAACGTACATGATAAGACAAGCACGAGAATGTATAGGGTTTCGATAACCATCTCTAGGTGATGTTACACAACTCCGCGTACGGTGTTGACACCCGAATATTATTCAGACGTTAAGTAATGTTACACGGTCCTAGGTTGAACAGAGATATTACAGTAATAAATCAAGAGAATAGTATAAACAAATGCTGCAAGTATGGCAAGGTACACTTGTCTGGGGTTCTGGCTCTAATTGTTGCTCTGGTATCAGCGGGATCTGCAGGTACTCCTCTGAATGCTAAAATAAATATTACCATCATGTTCAGAAGATATCAAATAGTTATAATTGTCTATGAGTCCAATTTGGACACAGGGGCAAAAGTGACAATTTTTTGTCAAAGCGGGGTCCATATGTGGCCCGTTTCGTACCGAAAAATGTGCCAGAGATAATATTCTCCAAATTTGTCAAACTTAGTGTCTACAAGTCCAGAATGACGATACGAACCGAACAGAATATCCAGAACTGGATTCCGATGAGCTGATCACAAAATTGCCCGTCAAGTGGAGCCGTGGGGCCCACGATACGGAATTTTGTCAATGTTCTCAGAATTGAACCAAATTTGGGTCACAGGACCAGCGTATTGCTACGAGTCCGATGGAATAAGTTTTATTTTGATACGACGAGTGTACACGAAGTTATAATAAGTTTTAGAACATAGCTGGTATAGGGTGTTGTCGACGGATACGCGTTGATTCCGGTGTGCATGCACATCCAAATCAACTTCCGCGAAATTCCACACGTCCGTATTAATGGTGTGCACCTTTCGGTGAAGTCTGCACACGACCAAGTTATCTCGTTTAGTAGGGCGCACCTAGTTTCGGGGAAATCAGGGTATTTATTTTTCTGATTTTGCATCGCAGTTTGCGACCGTCACAGGACGCGATACCCCGAACGAGTTACACGGGTATCGAGAGGGTCACACAGGGTACGCGTTCGAGCAGACGGTTCAAAAAATAAGACAGAGAGGAGAGAGAAACAGTCACCTGAACAGGGGTAGGTATCGACTAAAAATACGCATTTTCATGAGGTGGCGCGAAACGACGCGGCACGGCTGGCGGGTGGCTCTGCTAGTGCTTCTGCGGGCTGCTGGGGTCCCCGGGGAGGCTCGTTTGAGTCGGGGTGGCCGGAGGCTACGTCAGGCTGTGGGGTTCGTCGAGGGGCTGCTGGAGGAGGCGCCGGGGGAAACTCGATGGGGAGGAGGAAGGAGGCGAAGGCGTTTAGCGGAGGACTCGGGCGGAGGCGGCCGGAGCTGGAGGGGAGACGCGGTGGTGAGTGGTGGTGGCAGAGGAGTGGACGAGCTAGGTCGAGGTGGAAGAGGAGGTGGGTGATGGCGGAGGTGGGTGATGGCGGTGGAGGAGAAGGGTTACGGGAGGGGGGTTTTATAGGGTGGTGGTGGCGGTCCGATAGGGAGGTGGAGAGGCGCTGGGAGCGGGGGAGCCGGCCGATGGGGATCTGAACAGAGGAGGCGGCACGGGGGCGTCCACGGCAGCGAAAACGGCCGGAGAGGGGAGCTGCGGGGTCGGGGAAAATCAGTTTTAGGGTTTCGAATTTAGGATCCGGATCCGACCCGATCCGATGGGGTATCGGTCGGGTTCGGGTTAGCGGTTCCGGGTTGGGTTCAGACCCGACCCGACCCGTTAGGGGTTTGGGTCCGGTTTAGAATTTGGGCCGGTTTGGGTTGGTTCGGTTCATTAAACCGGTTGGTTCAGGTTGGTTTATTTTGGTTTAATTAAAATATTAATTTTTAGGTCTTTAAAAATAGTTTCGGGGTACAATAAATTCCAGAAAAAATATTTTATGTCTAATATTTTATTTTACACCCAAAAATATTATTTTTATAATATTTTTATATTTAATAAAATTATTTAAAATTATTTAATACCAGAATATCTTGATTTTAATTAGTTAAAAATTCCAGAAAAAATTCTAAAATTTTGTTTTTAAAATTCTGAAAAATCTGGGAGTTTACAATCTATCCCCCTTAAGAGGATTGCGTCCTCGCAATCAAAGAAATAACCGGTCATAAGAGATGACACGGTTGCAAAACAGGTTCGAAGTACGTCACAATCAAGAATCATGATCAAGGAGAATCAAAGGATGAGGGTTAAGCAAAACACCTAGGGAAGGAATAAAGTATTTTCCTAGAGAAAAATAAAAGTTTTGGTAATCCAAGAGTGAAAAAAATCTGGTTAGAGGAAAGAAAACTACAGTTTTAGAAAAACTAAGTTTATCAATTATTAACAAGTTCAAATACTAGGTTTATAGCTAAGGTCATGAAATAAAAACACGTGCTAAAGGAATGCTAGGAATAAATAGCTAAGAATAACTTAAATCTTACGCGTATTTGCTACTCCATGAGTCTGTGCGTCTTCCATGGTCATCGCAAAAGCTTGTCTGCATCCTTGCGGTGGTGCCCTCTGCTGTTGCTGGGCCTGCCGGAAGAGTGCTGCTTGTGATGCCAAGGGTGGCCTCGGCTGATATACTCCCAGAGCTGGTAGTATGACTCCTTCAACTCCCGTTTGTGTTGCTCCTAATGCTGGATAGGCTGGTTTTGGTGCTGGTAAAGCTTGTCGGTTTACCATTGGTGCTCCTTCTCGACGCTCAAGGCATTCCTTCACTAAATGCTGACTGGATCCACAAGCTAAATATAATCCCATTTTGCGTCTGCACTCGTTCTCAATATGGTCTCGTTTGCCACAATATTGACAGATAGGCAGTATTTACGGAGATGCTCTGGGTGGCTGGTGCATGTGATTTCTCTTTGTAGCTTCTTCCTGTGGTGCTCTGGCTGGTACTGATGTGGCTGGTTGATGAATCATCAATGCTTTCTCTCAATGTTCAGAGCAATCCCTTACCGAATGCTTTTTGGATCCGTAAGCTAGACATAATCCCAATCTGAGTCGGCATTCTTTAGCGAGATGGCCTACCTTGCCACAGTAGTGATAAGTAGGAAGGACTAGTGCTAGTGGTGTAGATGTTCTCTATGGTGGATTTATCTGTTGACGCTTTGCAACTCTTTCCTGTTGTGCTTGGTCTAGTGCTAATGCATACGGCCACTTCTGGCTGGACTCTATCCTTGTGATGCACTCCATGGGTCGTGCTACAGCAAGAACGTCTGTGTCTAAAGTAGTTACAACGGATTTGACTAACTTTCGTAGCTCAGAGCTAAGTCTGTCAATGAACTCCTCCGATTTGCTTTGCTGGGCTTCTTCATGAACCTTCTGATGGGCTTGCATCATTGCATAGAATATTTGAAATATCTGTTACCCGTCCATAGCTTGCCTTTGTGGGAATACTGGCACTGGTGGAGTGAACTGCGGCGGTGGTGGGATGTCATCATGCCGGAACCTTGAGGTATGCTGATTGGCTTGACTGCTTCGGTGAGTGGAGGGATCTCCACTTAATGGCGTCACTTCATCTTCTCCGTAGGTGGCTACAGCACCTTGTGATAATCCTGCAGGAGTCTCATCGTTTGCTCGTGGATCCATTACTCTGCATCCAAAATAAACTATAAGAGGTGCACAGAGAAATCAAGGCACGATGCAAGTCAAGAATTTTGAATCCGATATAGAGATCAAGAACGATTCAATCAAGTGGATAAGATCCTATAACTTATCATATTCTTTATTACAGGCTTGCTCGGTCCCTAAGTTGAAACCGAAGCAATTTAGTCGTTGATATGCATGGGCCACAACAAAAACCATGTCACGCCCCAGTCCCAAAATATCGAGGGACTAGACACGTGGCAATGGCCAGCAACACACACCGATGGGCTAATCCAATTTAATGGACCCATCAGGGTGTACTTAAGCTGTAAAACAACAGTAAGGGTCTAATATACTAATCTCATCCACAGAAATGAATAAATCAATATGAAACATAAATCAACATCAATGTGTCAATAAAATATATATCGGGGAACAACCCGATAATAAGTCTGATACAATAGTCAATAAAGAGTACAACAATAACAAATACTGAGTATGGATAAAGCATATACTCAGGAGAAATTCTCGACAACTACCTCGTCCTCGGGGATCGGTTCAGCTCCGGTGTCTGCTCATGCTCCTTATCCATTTACCTTGGGATAGAACTCCTCTGCTATACATGGGGACATAATCCGGATCCAGGTCCTCAGGGGACATAGCAAGGTACAAGAATAACTCAAGCCATAATAAATGCAGTGCAATCATAAATTAAATAATAGGGTAAACTATATAACCAACTAAGTGATATGCAAGATGAGAGCATCACTAAAACTCAGGCTGAGACTACTACAAGCTCGGTGTCGGGGAGCCGGTAGCAGCGATATTGCTAGTAGAGTGCCCAGCTCTGATGTAGAGTCTAAGGCCTCACAATAAATATATATATATAAATTAGCCTATAGCCTGTGGGTCTCTTCCTATCCAATATAATCACACATCTCATGTCCACAATGTCTCATGTCCATGTCACGCAAGATCATATTTAATACAGCAAGTCATATGATAGCTATGAATCCTGTAACCTATACAGAATCACCATGAATATTTCAGAAAGATTCTGTCTCATGAATAGTGTCAGGTGTCCTTAGGTATGACGTACTTGATAAGGCAAGCACGAGAATGTATAGGATTTCGATAACCATCTCTAGGTGACGTTACACAGCTCCGCGTACGGTGTTGACACCCGAATATTATTCGGACGTTAAGTAATGTCATATGGTCCTAGGTTGAACAGAGATATTACAGTAATAAATCAAGAGAATAGTATAAACAAATGCTGCAATTATGGCAAGATACACTTGCCTGGGGTTCTGGCTCCAACTGTAGCTCTGGTATCAGCAGGATCTGCAGGTACTCCTCCGAATGATGAAATAAACATTACCATCAGGTTCAGAAGATATCAAATAGCTAGAATTGCCTGTCCATGAGTCTAATTTGGACACAGGGGCAAAAGTAACAGTTTTTGGTCAAAGCGGGGTCCACATGTGGCCCGCTTCGCACTAAAAAATGTGCCAGAGATACTGTTCTCCAAATTCATCAAAATTATTTTCTACAAGTCCAGAACGACGATACGAATCCAACGGAATGTCCAAAACTTGATTCCGATGAGCCGATCATAAAATTGCCCGTCAAGTAGAGCCGTGGGGCCCACGATACGGAATTTTGTCAATGTTCTCAGAATCGAACCAAACTTGGGTCACAGGACCAGTGTATTGCTACGAGTCTGATGGCGCAAGTTTTGTTTTGATATGACGAGCATACACGAAGTTACAATAAGTTCCAGAACACGACCGATACGGGGTGTTGTCGACGGATACGCGTTGATTCCGGTGTGCACGCACATCCAAATCAACTTCCGCAAAATTCTACATGTCCGTATTAACGGCACGCACCTTTCGGTGAAGTCCTCACACGACCAAATTGTCCCGTTTAGCGGGGCGCACCCAGTTCTGGGAAAATTAGGGTATTTATTTTTCTGATTTTGTGTCGCAATTTGCAACCGCCATAGGACGCGATACCCAGAACGAGTTGCACGGTTATCGAGAGGGTCACGCAGGGTACGCGCTCGAGTAGACGGTTCAAAAAATAAGACAGATAGTTATCGGGTCGCGGGGAAGCCGGAGGGTCACGGCGATGAAAACGGCCGGAGAGGGGAGCTGTGGGGTCAGGGAAAAATCGGTTTTAGGGTTTCACTGTAGCAGCTGGTTATCGGGTTGGGTTTCAGATTTAGGATCCGGATCCGACCCGATCCGATAGGGTATGGGTCGGGTTCGGGTTAGCGGTTCCGGGTTGGGTTCAGACCCGACCCGACCCGCTAGGGGTTTGGGTCCGGTTTAGGATTTGGGCCGGTTTAGGTTGGTTCGGTTCATTAAACCGGTTGGTTCATGTTGGTTTATTTTGGTTTGTTTTAGTTTAATTAAAACATTAATTTTTAGGTCTTTAAAAGTAGTTCCGGGGTCCAATAAATTCTAAAAAAATTATCCTATGTCTAATATTTTATTCTACACCCAAAAATATTATTTTTATTATATTTTAATATTTAATAAAAATATTTAAAATTATTTAATACCTGAATACCTTAATTTTAATTAGTTAAAAATTCAAAAAAAATCCGAAAATTGTTTTTAAAATCCTGAAAAATCTGGGAGTTTACAACACACATGCTAATACGATACACCGACAGAGTACTCCTTATGTATTTGTTTTATCATCATATGTTAATATCTGGTATGACAGGACGACGCAGATTATTCGGAGGTAGATTCTCTAGACAAAGTGCTCCTCCGATACCAGCTACTAGTTCCGGATCCTTGTCGTAGAGTACTTCAGTATACCGATCAATCAAATCTTCGACTCCGTCGATGGTACATAGTAGTACTCCTGGGATGAGCAGTTCTAGGCCTGAGACTACTCCCTCGTCCAGCCTTCCTTCTACTGACGGTACCATGGAGACAGAGGAGCGGATGTAGGAGGTTGAACCAACTCCGTCTGTGCATGATCAGAGTGATCCTCCAGGCGTGCCTCCGGACGAGACGAGGATAGAGATTTGGAGGGACGGGCCTAGCAAGTATTTTAAATAGTTAATACTTTCCAAATGATTATATCTATATATTCATGAATTTAATTATCATTGTATAGATATCGTCCATCGACTGTACAGAGAGCACTGGAGCATTTTCTGAGGCAAAACTATGGTGGGCCTTGGATCAACTACTCAGATGCTCCTGAAGATAGGAAGGCATTCTGGTTTCCCACTTCAAAGTAAAAATATATTTACTTTTAATATCAATAATCATTTATGGATATTATGTAACTCTATATTTTACTTCTTGTAGAAAATCTATTTCTTTCCACCACACCGGGCTGAGAAGATCGAGGAGCAGTATCATGTTATCGCCGCCAAGCTGATCCGTGATGCGATAGATGACCAGAAGGCTCGTGATCGCTCCGGGCAACCGATCCAGGGTTGGATCATGCATGAGCAGTAAAATGCGATAAAGACGAGATTCGACAAACCCAGGTACAAGGAAAGGTCAAAGAAGGCAAAGGCGGCTAGGTTGAAGGCAGGAAAGTGGTGTGGTGGCTCGATTTTCATGACGGAACATTTTCGTTGTCTGGTATGTATTCTATTAAATATATATTATTTTAATAAAAGTAGGATAAGTTGTTTAATTTTAATAATAAATAATATAATTTTTAACAGGTACAGAGGGGTGAGGACGCCAACATGGTGACCGTCTTCCTGGCCACTCATCGGAAGCGTGGAAATCCTATCGATGAGAATACCATGCAGACCTATATACGTTTTACTATCCTATATTAGTTTTAATATAACTTAGAAAATATGCAAATAAATATCTATATAGTTAGTAATAAGTATCTTAGACATTAACAACTACTTTTTTAGGACGAGTATCTTAAACTACGTAAGCGGGCGACTGCTAGTGCACCTGTAGAGGGAGGGGCTGGTACTTCCTCGCAGCCCTCTATAGCTCTGTCGATGGACGAGCTCTGGATGACCATCGTTGGTGGTCTTAAGAGGGATACGTACTTCGGTACGGGATCCTACGGCGCCTTTGTTGTGACGTAGTCCTCTAGGGCCCCTCTGTCATTGTACATTCCTCGCATCCTTCGCAGGCGTTGGCACAAGCCCAGGAGAGCTTTGACCGTCAGATTGTTGACCTGTGTGACGAGTTGCTACGGAGGATTTCCAAGCGGCCACAGTCTGTGCCGCAGACGGACGATGCGACGATTATCGCATATTTTGATTCGCTCGAGCATAGCCTAATGGAGCTCAGGACTCTGAGTCAGACGACATATCACAGCCTTATGGAGCTCGGGACTATGAGCCAAACGACAGAGCGCAGCTTGGTAACTCTGGCCTCGTCTACGGAGCGCAGACAGACGGAGCTTGAGGGGTTGCATAAGGCCATAAGAGACTCACTTGAGAGGATACATGAGGCTCAGGATTTGTTGAGTCGGTTGGTGGCGGAGAACACTTCGAGGATGGTATCTACCATGGATTCATACAATGGTCGACTGCTAGCATTGCAGCAGATACATCCTCCTGGTCCGCAGGCATCGACACCGACTCCATCGATTTTACTGCCTCCTCTATCGGGACCGGTGACGCTTTCATAGGAGCAGTATGGCTTCCTCTTATCCCAGATGCGCGTCAGTGCTCCTCCTCCTCCTGATCCGCAGTAGTTCTTATCGGGACATTTTTAGTATGTTTGTGTATATTTGCCCATTCTTGGGTCTTTGATGTACTTATTTATACTTTTTACTACATTATTTGGATGAGACAGATGTGATATTATTTTAGATTTATGTATTTATTTGTTGGGACATTCCTGCGTGTTTCGATATTCTTAACGTGTTTGTGAATGTACCAGTGTTGAGTGTTCCACCGAAGTGATCGACAAAACCAGGGAATTCAACAGAGGGTTATTCCGGGTCTATTTATATAAACTGTGATTTTATAACTGTAGACAAACTTTTGTTGGAAAATAATTTTTGAAACTACATGCTTTTTTTTGCGTTTTTTAAAATTTAGCGACGTCCTGCAACGTTTGCCGACGTCTACCGACATGACAGTGTGTCGCTAAACTGTATCAAAATGTCGCTACACGTCGTCAAATAGCTGACGTGGCAATTTCTGCCATATCAGCATTAATGTAGAACAATGTCGCTGGTAATGTCGTTGATTTAGCGACGTTATGCGACAACATACACCGTCAGTACCAACGTCGAGTCACTGGATATCGCTAATAATAAAAATAATCTACGACGTGGCGTGTTGCTATAACGACGAATAGCGACAAATTTGTTGTCAGCGACCATGGTTTACGCGACAACACCAAAATATCACAAATTAAGTTGCTAATTATTTTTAGTGATATTTTTTTACCTATTAGAGACGTTTGTTGGCGTCGCTAATATGTATTATTTTGGTAGTGATTTATTTCAGGGCTTGGAGTTGTCGACACTATTGCCAAGCCGCTGAAAATTTATTGTGATAATACAACAACAGTCTTCTTTTCTAAGAATGATAAATATTCCAAGGGTGCCAAACACATGGACTTGAAATATTTATCTTGTAAAGAAGAAGTTCAGAAACAGCGAGTGTCCATAGAACATTTAAATAGAAAACTCATGATAGCGGATCCACTTTCTAAAGGACTACAATCGAAGGCCTTTTATGAACATGTTGAAAGAATGGGTCTTATGTTGAAAGAATGGGTCTTGAAAGAATGGGTCTTATGTTGAAAGAATGGGTCTTATGTGTAGTAAGAAATGAAAGACATTATTGTAATCTTTATGTAATATGTTCTATGTGATTTAGGATCTCATTAATATATAATTCTGAATTATTTTTCTGATTTTCCAAATATTGTACAAGTAATGGTTTGGATGAATGTTGTTCAGGAATGTCTTTGTTTAAGACTCTAATATTGGACTAGTGTGTTAAAACTTCTAACTTATAGACCATATTGATTTATGTTCTAAGGTTGTAGTACATGGAAGGAAAGTATGTCTCTTAATCGACTTACAACCGCCATGACTCACCTTAGTAAATCTGTCACTATGGGGTTTAAGAATTAACCATA